>CP092863.1:197748561-198162230 GCA_030710605.1 Cordylochernes scorpioides | reverse complement strand
TTTTTGTTGAGTTTTTTCGAAGAAATAGAATTATTTGAAAATATTCCAGGTCTTGATTGTTATTCTTTGAATTCTTTTTTAGATAGCAATATCAAACAAAACATCCTGATCTCTGAAGGGCCCCAACCACTTCGCCCAACAGCGTGGCTAACATCCCTACTTAATCCGCCCCCGACTCTAAATCTTAATATTGAATAGGTAATAAATATTCTTGGAAGTAGTAGAGTAATATTCTAAATTCTCCAATTTGCACTAATTTCTTGCACTTTTAGAAGTTCTTGTTGAGTTTTTCGAAGAATTAGAAGTATTCGAAAATATAACCAGGTCTTGATTGTTATTCTTTTATTGCTTTTTTCGATGGCAATATATCAAACAAGACACAACCTGATCTATGAAGGGCCCCAACCACTTCGCCCATCAGCGTGGCAGACATCCCTACTTAATCAGCCCCCGACTCTAAATCTAAATATTGAATAGCTGATAAATCTCCGTGGAAGTAGATAGTAATATTTGAAATTTTCGCATTCACAGTAATTTCATGCACTTTTAGAAGTTCTTGTTGAGTTTTTCGAAGAATTAGAAGTATTCGAAAATATTTCAGGTCTTGATTGTTATTATTTGAATGCTTTTTTCGATGGCAATATATCAAACAAAACACAACCTGATCTCTGAAGGGCCCCAACCACTTCGACCATCAGCGTGGAAGACATCCCTACTTAATCCGCCCCCCGACTCTAAATCTTAATATTGAATAGGTAATGAATATTCTTGGAAGTAGTAGAGTAATATTCTGAATTTTCCAATTTGCAGTAATTTCATGCACTTTTAGAAGTTCTAGTTGAGTTTTTCGAAGAATTAGAAGCATTCGAAAATATTCCAGGTCTTGATTGTTATTCTTTGAATGCTTTTTTTTTCGATGGCAATATATCAAACAAAACACAACCTGATCTCTGAAGGGCCCCAACCACTTTGCCCATCAGCGTGGCTGACATCCCTACTTAATCCGCCCCCGACTCTAAATCTTAATATGGAATAGGTAATAAATATTCTTGGAAGTAGTAGAGAAATATTCTAAATTTTCCAATTTGCACTAATTTCATGCACTTTTAGAAGTTCTTGTTGAGTTTTTCGAAGAATAAGAAGTATTCGAAAATATAACCAGGTGTTTATTTTTATTCTTTTATTGCTTTTTTCGAAGGCAATATATCAAACAAGACACAACCTGATCTCTGAAGGGCCCCAACCACTTCGCCCATCAGCGTGGCAGACATCCCTACTTAATCCGCCCCCGACTCTAAATATTAATATTTAATAGGTAATGAATCTTCTTCAAAGTAGTATAGTAATATTTGAAATTTTCTAATTTGCATTAATTTTAAGGCGCTCTTAGAAATTCGTGTTCAATTTTTCGAAGAAGTGGAAGTATTCGAAAATATTTCAGGTCTTGATTGTTATTCTTTTAATCTTTTTTAGATAGCAATATCAAACAAAAAACAACCTGATCTCTGAAGAGCCCCAACCACTTCGCCCAAAAGCGTGGCAGACATCCCTACTTAATCCGCCCCCGACTCAAAATCTTAATATTGAATAGGTAATGAATATTCTTGGAAGTAGTAGAGTAAAATTCTAAATTTTCCTATTTGCATTAATTTATGCACTTTTAGAAGTTCTTGTTGAGAATTTCGAAGAATTAGAAGTATTCGAAAATATTCCAGGTCTTGATTGTTATTCTTTGAATGCTTTTTTCGATGGCAATATATCAAACAAAACACAACATGATCTCTGAAGGGCCCCAACCACTTCGCCCATCAGCGTGGCAGACCTTCCTACTTAATCCGCCCTCGACTCTAATTTTTTTTATTTAATAGGTAATGAATATTCTTCGAAGTAATATAGTAATATTTGAAATTTTCGAATTAACAGTAATTTCATGTACTTTTGGAAGTTCTTGTTGAGTTTTTCGAAGAATTAGAAGGATTCGAAATTATTCCAGGTCTTGATTGTTATTCTCTGAATGCTTTTTCGATAGCAATATATCAAACAAACCAAAACCTGATCTCTGAAAAACCCCAACCACTTCGCCCATCAGCGAGTCAGACATTCCTACTTAATCCGCCCCCGACTCTAAATCTTAATATTGAATAGCTGATAAATCTTCGTGGAAGTAGTATAGTAATATTAGGAATTTTCAAATTCACAGTAATTTCATGCACTTTCAGAAGTTTTTATTGAATTTTTCGAGGAATTAGAAGTATTCGAAAATATTCTAGGTCTTGATTGTTATTCTTTGAATGCTTTTTTCGATGGCAATATATCAAACAAAACACAACCTGATCTCTGAAGGGCCCCAACCACTTCGCCCATCAGCGTGGCAGACATCCCTACTTAATCCGCCCCCGACTCTAAATTTTAACATTGAATAGGTAACGAATCTTCTTCGAAGTAGTATAGTAATATTTGATATTTTCTAATTTGCAGTAAATTCATGCGCTTTTAGAAATTCTTGTTAAATTTTTCGAAGAAGTGGAAGTAATCGAAAATATTTCAGGTCTTGATTGTTATTCTTTGAATGCTTTTTTCGATGGCAATATCAAACAAAAAACAACCTGATCTCTGAAGGGCCCCAACCATATCGCCCATCAGCGTGGTAAACATCCCTACTTAATTCGCCCCCGACTCTAAATTCGAATATTGAATAGGTAATGAATTTTATTGGAAGTAGTATAGTAATATTTGAAATTTTTCATTTTGCAGTAATTTCATGCACTTTTAGAAATTCTTGTTGAGTGTTTCGGAGAATTAGAATGATTGTTATTCTTTGAAAGCTTTTTTCGATGGCAATATCAAACAAAACACAACCTGATCTCTGAAAGGCCCCAACCATTTCGCCCATCAGCGTGGCAGACATCCCTACTTAATCCGCTCCCGACTCTAAATCTAAAATATTGAATATGTGATAAATCTTCGTGGAAGTAGTATAGTAATATTTGAAATGTTCCAATTTGCAGTAATTTCATGCACTTTCAGAGGTTTTGTTGAAGTTTTCAAAGTATAAGAATTATTCGAAAATATTTCAGGTCTTGATTGTTATTCCTTGAATGTTTTTTTTTCGATGGCAATATCAAACAAAACACAACCGATCTCTGAAGGGCCCCAACCACTTCGCCCATAAGCGTGGCAGACATCCCTACTTAATCCGCCCCCGACTCTAAATTCGAATATTGAATAGGTAATGAATTTTCTTGGAAGTAGTATAGTAATATTTGAAATTTTTCATTTTGCAGTTATTTCATGCCCTTTTAAAAATTCGTGTTCAAATTTTCGAAGAAGTGGAAGTTTGCGAAATATTTCAAGTCTTGATTGTTATTCTTTGAATGCTCTTTTCGATGGCAATATCAAACAAAACACAACCTGATATCTAAAGGGCCCCAACCACTTCGCCCATCAGCGTGGCAGACATCCCTACTTAAACCGCCCCCGACTCTAAATCTTAATATTGAATAGGTGATAAATCTTCGCGGAAGTAGTATAGTAATATTTGAAATTTTCGAATTCACAGTAATTTCATGCACTTTTTGAAGTTCATGTTGAGTGTTTCCAAAAATTGAAGTATTCGAAAATATTCCAGGTCTTGATTGTTATTCTTTGAATGCTTTTTTCGATGGCAATATATCAAACAAAACACAACCTGATTCTGAAGGGCTCCAACCACTTCCCCCATCAGCGTGGCCGACATCCCTACTTAATCCGCCCCCGACTCTAAATCTAAAATATTGAATATGTGATAAATCTTCGTGGAAGTAGTATAATAATATTTGAAATGTTCCAATTTGCACTAATTTCATGCACTTTCAGAAGTTTTGTTGAAGTTTTCGAAGAATTAGAATTATTCGAAAATATTTCAGGTCTTTATTGTTATTCTTTGAATGCTTTTTTCGATGGCAATATCAAACAAAACACAACCTGATTCTGAAGGGCTCCAACCACTTCCCCCATCAGCGTGGCCGACATCCCTACTTAATCCGGCCCCGACTCTAAATCTAAAATATTGAATATGTGATAAATCCTCGTGGAAGTAGTACAGTAATATTCTAAATTTTCCAATTTGCAGTAATTTCATGCACTTTTAAAAGTTCTTGTTGAGTTTTTCGAAGAATTAGGAGTATTCGAAAATTTCCCAGGTCTTGATTGTCATTCTTTGAATGCTTTTTTCGATGGCAATATATCAAACAAAACACAACCTGATCTCTGACGGGCCCCAACCACTTCGCCCATCAGCGTGGCAGACATCGCTACTTAATCCGCCCCCGGCTCTAAATTTTAATATTGAATAGGTAATGAATCTTCTTCGAAGTAATATAGTAATATTTGAAATTTTTCATTTTGCAGTAATTTCATTTACTTTTAGAAGTTCTTGTTGAGTTTTTCGGAGAATTAGAATGATTGTTATTCTTTGAATCCTTTTTTCGATGGTAATATCAAACAAAACTCAACCTGATCTCTGAAGGGCCCCAACCACTTCGCCCATCATTGTGGCAGACATCCCTACTTAATCCGCCCCCGACTATAAATCTTAATATTGAATAGGTAATGAAAATTCTTGGAAGTAGTATAGTAATATTTTAAATTTTCCAATTTGCAATAATTTCATGCACTTTTAGAAGTTCTTGTTTAATTTTTCGAAGAATTAGAAGTATTCTAAAATATTTCGGGTCTTGATTGTTATTCTTTGAAAGCTTTTTTCGATGGCAATATCAAACAAAACACAACCTGATCTCTGAAAGGCCCTAACCATTTCGCCCATCAGCGTGGTTGACATTCCTACATAATCCCCCCTCCCCTACTGTATATCTTAATATTGAATAGGTGATAAATCTTCTTGGAATTATTATAGTAATATTTTAAATTCTCCAATTTGCAGTAATTTCATTCAATTTCAGAAGTTCTTGAAGATTTTTCGAAAATTTTGAAATTTTCGGATATATCAGGTCTTGATTGTTATTCTATGAATGCCTTTTTCGATAGCGATATCAAACAAAACCCAACCTTATATTTGAAGGGCCATCCACTTCGCTAATCAATGTGGCAGACACCTCTACTTAATCGGCCCTTTTTCTTTTTATTCTCAATCCATGTTGGGAAAATCATTCTCACATTTAAAATTTTCGGAAATCCAGTATTTATCAATTAATTATCCCAAGTCTATTTTGCTAAATCTTTTTGATATTTTTTCCGTAAAACACAAGTAACAGTAAATGTTCCAGGTCTTGATAGTTAATCTTTGAAATTTTTTTCAATTGCACTAGCACACAGAACCCAACCAGATCTCTGAAGGGCTTCTTCGACTTCCCCTATAACCATTACAGACATTACTTTTAAATATGCCTCTAACTCTATTTGCTCGATAACCCTATATAGTTCAGTGTTAGTTAAAAATTGATAATGAAAAATTCGTAATTTCGGAAAATACCAATTTATAAATTTATTCTCTACATGTGTTAATTTGAAAATATATAGCTGCTACGTGTATTACTACTTTTCTAATATCTTTTATCCATTGTTTGTTTCTTCAAGTATTTCTCTTAACACATATTTTTTAACTGTGTCAGATATATAATCAGAATTTATTAATCCATAACTATAGTTGTATGGTAAATTATGGCTGTTGTATCAGCTCGAAAGACCATCTCCAATGAGATATTTCCTATCAAATATTTATTCAAGCCCAGAAAAGACAGCGAGAAATTATTTTATTCTTAAAATAAAAATTCGCCTAAATTATATTTTGAAATATTCATTATTGGCTAAATGTTTACAATATTTTTAGATTTTCTCGCTCATACAAAAGAGTGTTTTCATTAAAAATGAAATTTTTCTGAATATGTGATACTAAATGAAAAGGATTACATGAAAATTTCTCCTTGTTGAAAGTAATTAAGCTAATTGTTTGCCAAGAAGAATTTGACCATCTCATAAATATAATAGAGGGTTAAAAATTCAAAACGATTTGAGTGCTAAAATAAACAAGAAATTGTTGAAGAGAACAGTATGCAGGAATGCAGGAATCTACATAGTTTTATCAATACAAAATAAATAAATTTTATATAACAACAGTTGGAATAATTGTTGAAATATTTAAACAGAATATGTGTGTAATTATATATACTAACTCTTAATGATATTTCAGAGATATTTACGATTCTGCTTAATACCTTATAGAAATTCAAGATCCTTCGAGCGTTATCAAACAGAAAGCCTTTTGAGATATCGCATATTCTGAATGCCTTTCAAATAATTCACGGTATTCCGTAATATACCTATAGTTAAAATAATGAGATCAAACCATAAATAAAATAATAGTAAACTCACCTTTTCAAATTCGTGTATTCATCTAGATCGGAATATCAGAGTTGTGCACTCCAAGAAGCCTGTTTTATTTTGTATATTCTATGTGGCGATGCAATGAGGTGGAGAAAAGGTACTAATGCCTCAAATATTTTATTGGAATATAAAAAAGGTAATCGCTCAAAACTATAACATTGAACATGGGTAAAATAGAGTTTTTTTCGATTTGAATAATTTATCAAAAACCGAACCAACTAAGAAATATTAATATTGAAAACAAAACGTTGGCACTTGAATATACAAATAAATAGAGAGTTGATAGGTCAAGACTCTAATTACTAAATAAATATATCAAAGGTGTTTGAATGAACGAAGATGGACTAGATATGTGCTAACGACTATTCACTAACACTAGAGATATTTAAACCATGAAATAGGTATGGGCGCTTAAACCTTACTAAAAAATAACAACAATAGCCAAACATATTTAGAGAGTTTTTATTTAATCTATATTACAATAAGTTAAAAAGTGGTATATCTTTCTCATTCTAAAGTGTTTTTTTTAAATAGGTTTAATTCATACAATCATTTCGAAAAAAAAAGATATATTAAAAATATATTTTGAACGATTACTATAAACATTTTTTCCTAAAACTATAAACACTCTAAGATAAACGTCAAAAATGAAAACTGTGTTCTCAGGATCTTCTTAATTGCCATACCAAATGAGATAGCTGGACAAAGTCATTTCAAATTAGAATTTCCTGAATGATGCTTCTTTTATTCGATGGCTCAATTGTAAACAAGAATCAAAGACCTCAACGGTGTGTTATCCGATATCGTCTCTTTACTTTGCATATATTGCTTACTGATGACTTCCTATAACTAGAAGGGAAATTGGTTGCAAGGAATCAAACTCTTTTCACTTCTAGGGTTATATTTAGACATGACAAGTTTTCTCAGAAAAAAAATTGAGTGACCTGTATCAAAGCTTCCAAAGATGCCATATGTTGATGATTCCCGAACTCCGATTTTTCGAGGAACCTTTCATATCTCATAGGCTGTTTGATAATCACCTAAATTGAGCTTTTTTTTTCTAAATTTATTTATCAAACAAGAGCGATATTGAAATGTTCGCGCCTACTACAGAGGAAATAAACAAGTTAAAACTTAGAATTAAATATTTACTAATTTACATGTTTAAATCGACAGAGTTCATAAAATTTATACAGACAAAGTGATTGTGTGTGTTGTATGAGAGAGTTAAATCATTTAGATCAGGGAAAAATCGATGGCTTACTTTTGAAAGTTCGGACAGTCATAGATAAGGTGAAGAGCAGTTTGTTCAGTGCATCCACAGGAACAAATAAGTGAGTTCTTTCTGTGATGTTGTGTCTGGGACCTACTACTTGTCCTTTCCATAGGATGCCATCTCTGCATCACAGACCACTAACATGAGCAATTAAACGCCAAACTACACTAATTAATAAGCATATGTATATATATCATATATAAAGAAAAGAGATTTGATTTTCTGCTTGAATTTAGAATTGTTGAGATTATCTTGATTTTGGTTATCTTGAGAATTAAGCTATGGCTGTGCAGTCGTGGTTGAATAATCTTGAAATTATGATAATAAAATAGTAAATATTAAAAATAGCTTTAATTGAGCTTATAGAATATATAAGAAAGCATAATTTGATTAAAAGTAATGCCTGGCTTAAGGCGAGTAAATTAAGGAAAACAAAAGATTATTTACATAATGTACAAAAGATTTGTGCCGACCAACGGGGATAGAG
Source organism: Cordylochernes scorpioides (assembly GCA_030710605.1). Lineage (NCBI taxonomy): Eukaryota > Metazoa > Arthropoda > Arachnida > Pseudoscorpiones > Chernetidae > Cordylochernes > Cordylochernes scorpioides. Next base: position 198,154,086 of record CP092863.1, on the reverse strand, counting down.
AGAGAGAGAAAATATCTTTATTTTACGGGGCTGCTAACCAAAATGAATGATTTTTGAGCCCCGATGGACGCATAAAGCGGAATATATACAAAGCATAGTTGGGGGGCCTGGGAATGGGTGGCCAGGGATCATCGCCAGGTGAGGCCAGGAGAGTCAGGATGTAGAGGAGGACCGGGGGGGAGGGGGCAACGGGGAAGAGTTTCTTGAGAATCCGGGCTAATTGGCCTACAAATAAGGTCTTCTAGCCCTACTATGGCCACAGAACGCGAACTGGTGGCAAGGGATCCTAGGATCTGGCAGTGGAGGTGTCATCGCAGGGGGGAGGAAGCTAGAGAGGTCAGGGAAACAGCGCCTTGATGGGTGAGAAGCCTGGATGGAGGCCAGTTGAGGAGGCAGGAGGTCCTGGGAGCCTAGAACTTGAGGGCTCTAAGCTTCAAGATGGGGCAGCTTGAGGCTCTCGCCTCGTGCTTATCTGGGAGGCCCTTGGCACAGCAGTTGGCGCACTTGGAAGTGTGCCGGTCGGCAACTGAGGGCAGGCACGGCCTTCATGGCCGCCTTCACCAACGGGGATAAAACAACAACGAGTATTTATAGAGAAAGCGTGACCTCTGTCTGTCGATTTAGCAGAGTACTTTATCTATGAAATATAATTTTAAATAAAATAATATTTTAATATAACATTTTAAATAATACCTTAATATAACATTTTAAATAATACCTTTATATAAATATTTTAAATAATACCTTTATATAACATATATATATAGTTCCTCTATTCACTGTGCTTTTATTAAATAATATTCGTATTTATTCTATAACCAGTGCTATCTCCGAGAGGGCTGCGTTCAGCCTTCAATCTAAAGGTACATCGTAAGTTGGTCCAAATATGTTTGAAAGGCACAGTAAGCAATAGAACCCTAGATTGAAATAGCCTGCCCTACCCGTAACTCCCAATTTGCGCACATGTTAGTTTTTCTATCTTAAATTTTACAACCCTTTTTTCACAGGTTTTTAATTTTTTTAATATAGTTTGAAGTAAAGAAAAATGACAGGGTGCAAAACTTATTAAAGACAAAACCTCCCGATTGTGCATATTATGGGTCACTGTTATCAATACTATCGACCTTTTATTTCAGAATTTATATTTCAATAAGATTCAAATACATATTCAAACATATTTAGTGTTTTGTTGGTTCAGATATATACGTGTGATAGGCAATGGTTCTTGATATTGTTGCGGTATAAATATATTTTCAAATTTACTCGTCGTATTGACACAGGTATTTATATAATAATATATGAAAATAATATTATGCGATAATTATTGACGATCTATCACCGTCGATAAAATCAATTTTGAGCTCTCGTAGACTGTTTTTGAAACTATGACTCCTTCCCCGTTCATGTATATCGTGTTTTATCCGGGGTAGATTAAATTTGTAAAGAGACTTGTAGCTGCAATGTTGTTATAGCAGGAATAAATAAGTAAATCTAAAAAAAAACAATGTATTTGCCTACAATAGGCCTGTACTTAGGAAGCTATTCACTTCTAAAAATGGGGTTTGTTAAAGGTAGGCTGCGACTGGCGCCCAAAGAAACCGGGACTCTTGACAGTATTCAAAATGGTATAAGTAAGCTTAGATTGGTTCGACTATAGTTAAAAATCGTATATAATTATTTAAACAAGCATAAAGGTAAATTTAAAACAACAAATAATATTTTATAAATTTTGGAAAAGATCACGCATTGAGAAAATTAAGGAAATGCTATAAAATTAACATAGAGCCAATGCAATAGCACAAGGCGACGCTAATGCTAGGATAAGGCGATATTTAATCAATTGGAGAGTTTTGTTGGAACACTATAATAGGCCAAGAACCGAAAAGAAATGATTGAAAATAAAAATAAATAGATATATTGAAATGGGAATATGCAATTGCCTCTTCTAAAAAAGAAAGAACCAAAAGGTATAAGACTAATGCAAAATGACCACATAAACAAGCTAATGATATGAAGATATAAAATATTGTAACAAAGTATATATTTATTTTATCATTTTTATTAACAGAGTGGTCATTTTTTTGTTTTTATCTTGCTACTCTGTAAATTTACCTCGTGGCTTATCTTTTGTTTACCATGCTTAGTTTTTTTGTCCTTGCCTGAAATAAATTTTGTCTCCTCCTGAAGTTTTTGTCTTCCCTAATTTTCCACGTGGCAATATCACATGATATCTTTTCAGTACAAATTGTGAATTGGGAGATTTCAGTGTCTCTGAACCAAACTTCATGTGACTGTACCTAGAACCACTGCAAATGGCTAATAGACCTAATACTTGAATAAATACCATAGAACACACTGGATAAAATGTGTGTGCAATTGTTAAGTTTCATTATTTATTATAGTTTTAACATAGGACATTTGAGTGTACCAAAAACCTCATGACTGAACCTATATTATATTGCAGAAAGAATAACGAGATTGTGCCAATTTTCATTTAAAATCAAAAAGAATAACTCAAGAGATGTCATAATAAAAAGTTATATGAATGCATTTTCGATCATAAAAAAAAAACAAATATAACAAGGAGTACTAATATGACGATACAAATACAACTTTTTAAGTATATGAAAATCCTTCAATGAACTTGGAGCCACAGGAATGCTTCAAAAGAACCATAAGCTCTTGATAATGACATCCATTAAGAACCACTGTAATGAACCAAAAAACAAAATATACAAGGAAAATAGAAAAAAACTTTTAAAGTAACGACGACAGAGAGGAATAAACCTCGAATTAAAAAGAACTGGTTCAAATATTCTTATAAATAATGTTATTGATATAAAACTGCAATAGTACAAACACCGTGAAATAGGAACCAACGAGAATAGATCAAAGAAAACGATACTTTTGGTCACTGGGCTGAGCCGAGGACCGAGAAGGCCGAGTAAATACCATATAGGTTGGACTTTGTGAATGCTGAAATAGGGCAGGAGTAGGATTGATTGATTGGCAGGAGTTGGGGAATTGTGTCGAATTGGACAAGTGCTATCAACAAAAAGCTATGTACCTGAAAGTTGCTCTATTTTAGTTATACGTTATAGTAACCTTAATTTAAAACAAAATATACGACCTTAGTGAGAAAAATATTTTTACATTAATAGAGTTAAAAGGACTGGACACTCTAGGCAAATAAAAATTAGAGCAAAGATCAAAATATAGCCTCAGAATGAACTAGATATATCGATATAAACAATTATCTAAAAATATGAGATAAGACGAAAGACATGAATATATGGCTCACCCCAATATAGCAATAATAGTGAAATAATCTAAAATTACGATACCGATCATGGAACACAACCGTACTGAGCCAAGAACCAGATGACACATATATAAGACAAGAAACTATTTAACAGGAATGACTTGTCCGCTGCGATCCCTCCTAGTCAGGTAATTAACAGACTACTATATAGAATTTTTCATCTAGAAAAATCGTATTAAGAATCCTTTTCGTATACACCCATTAACATTTGCTTATATAACGGCGCATTTACCATACATGTCAATTTGAACGTTTTCTTTAAAAATAATTCAAAATAAAAAATATATATGACAATTTAAACCAGCAACCCCATATTGTAAATAACTTAAAACAAGATTTTCATGTTGTATAATAGAAAAACATCTGTAAATGATTATACGCATGATTGACATGTGTCATTACATCATCATATGTAATGTACTTTGTACAAACTGAGGATAAATAAATAAAACTCTGTAATAGATTAAGAGTTGAGCTAAAGAAAAAGGTCAAAAACGTCTAAAATCGAGATAGATTTAGAATTCACACAACAAGGTCTAAAGATGTAAACTGCCACGGCACCAGTTTAGAATTTCGCCAGACGATCCACCCTCTTCGCATCTGTTGAAATGCAATACTCCCTTTCTCTGGAAAAATATATAAGGCCCCCCGTTTTAACCTATAAATACAGTCACTTGACAGTCACTTCGCCATCTGCGTGTGCCCTCGTCGGTGTACCCCAGGTCCACCTTATCCACCATGTAGACCAGTAAGAACTCTTCCATCTCCATCTTTCGCTCCTAGCTCAACTTTTATCTGTTCACGGACTTTCCTAGTGCAACTGTGTCTTCGTTTTTTTGTGTGGACATTCCCAAGCTTTCCACTCTGCCTCAACCACGACTGTCTGTACTCTGTGAGAACTGTTAAAGGTCTCCCAAGGTGCAGAGAGGCGCTGGAAAACTGCCCATCCTGACTGTTCCTCTCGGTCAACACAGTATAGCGAGAGTCGACAGGGACTCACACCATAGTTTAAGTCGACTGGATATCTCACCACAGTTTTAGTCGACAGTATTCTACAAGAGTCAACAGGACCTCATCACATATAATAATGCAAATAAAAAATTAATATAAGATAAAAGATACAATATCCTTAAGTTTTGTTCATGAATGTATAGAGATGGAAGGTTTATACTTTAAATTTGTTTTAGGCATAAATGGCTCATTTTATTATTGTTTCAGAATATAAATGCCCGATGCACATGTATTAATAAATATTTCTACTTTCTTAAAGTATATGTCCATAGTTTTCCTGAATACCTTCACCAGGAATTCCTCTGAATTACCAGCTAGATAAGCATAATAGTATGCAAAAATGTTAGAGAGAGATGAGAGAGAAAAATATAATAGTTAAAAAACCGTTGGAAGGTTTATAGTGATGTGTGAACCTGGCCCTCTCATTATTTTACATCGCAGTAAGACAATAGGAAGATGTTCATTTGACAGAATATATTTTTCTTATATACAGATGGCACACACTCATCTGTTCTATATTCATCAAATATTGTATCTGCATTAAGTCGAGCAATTAAAATTTAAATAGGGCAAGTGATGTAAAATTTAACTAAGTACTGATAATAATAGCAAGGACCATGAGAATGGGCACACCAAGTATTATATATTTAGATGTCTGCAATAAGCTTAGGATCTTGAGACTGCACCGCTGCAATGGGACAAGTTCACCCAAACTGAACAAAAATATAATGTTTATCTTAGAAACGATAAAAATGCGCAATGAGATACAAGAGTCTCGAGTAAAGTATAAAAACGGGTAGGAATATACCATTATATAAAGCTCCTAAGGCTATAAGACTGAAGGCAATGCACTAAGAACCAAGATTTTGGGACACGGATATTGGATTTCTATCTACAACCAGAGATAGAAGAAAAATATATATAAATACGACGAGAATTACCAAAGGCTATAGAATAGGAGCTTAGACAAATGTATCTGCATCAAAGAGAATATTACTGACAAAAATAGATGCGGACCTTGCAAAATTACCAAAGGCTATAAGATTGAAGACCTGATCATTGGATAAGATGATTGCATCAAGACCAGATATGAAGGAAGGTTTATAAAATTGAATCAAAAGGGATATAACTAATAGTTATCAAATATCGCGGGACCAGGCAAGAAATACAATACTTAACTCTGAAACTCTACATACCGGGATCAGGAGACTGGACCAACGGCTTAATTTAGAGCAAATAATAACTTCCAGGGCCCACGAATTCATCCCAGGATTATAAGGAAAGCAATGAAAATGAAAAGGCCTAAAGAATATACCAAAATTTATTAGACTGCTTGGTATAGGTTTGGCCATAAATGTTGTCCAAGTTGAAATCGGCACCACTGCACTTACCACTGTGACATATGCCCTGACACTAGACTAATAGGTTGTTGTTGTCGTGTCCAATGAAGATCCTCAGATGTCTCCATGCATCTCTATCAAAGCAGTCGCAATGTCCTCTATCTTGGGTGTGTAAAGCTGCTTCGCTGGGTCCCTGTCAATTTCATGCAAGGCGCGGCCATGAGAATATGTGTATGTGTTAGTTCTACACCAGTACAATTGTTGCATGTGCTGTAGGTTCTCTTGTGCCAGACCAATAGGTAAAGGACTAGATTCATGATTGACCTCTAGTTGACTGTGGAATCAGACAACGATAAACGAAATCAGACACTTGGTTCACGAGCATCTTAAACTCTATCAACCTGGTTGTTTGAACATCGCCCTACCCTATTTTCTATTAGAAAAGAGTTGACATTTCCCTAAAAATGCAAAATTCCAAAACATAGTACAAAATTTATATCATATAGATAACGCTATTACATAAGTGTTATCAAATTAGGTGTAACATATAAGAGTATAAATATACAAAGAATCGAATAATAAATCAAATTTATATTAAATTCCAATTTCCATTGATATTTTCACAGCTATATTGGATACATCCAAGCGTTAAGCTCACGTGGATGTTAGGCATTTTAACGAATTGTCCTTCTCAAACTGACAGGAAGGCAGATTACAGGTCATTAAGTTATTCTCTATTTGTCTTGAGATGAATTCCCAATCTATTTTTGTGTGGAATAAATTATTGATAAATAGGTTTTGATATTTTTGAATATAAGAAAATTAATTACACTTCGTTACAATTATCGAAAAGATACATTAATTTATTCTTATTAAAAAGACTATATCCATTTTCATTTAAGGTGTTTTTTTTTATATCCGGCTCGAGGGACCATATGTTGGAGCTTGGATCCTCACAGTATTAGCTTGGAATTCCGTGTAGCTCTCTAACCTTTTGTTTTAGATGTTGACGATCTTTTGGCAGAGTTTAATTCGGACTGTATGTTTTCACCTCGACCTGCGGATTGACTACTGAGAGATTATCCTTATCTAATTGCGATGCAGCAACAAGAGAATCACCACACAGCCTCACTGATCTTAGCTGACTGACTCATCATTCATTGTATATTCATATATATTTACATAATTAAAAGAAAGAAAGAAAAATCTGCATGATTAAAAATCAATGTAGCCTAGCAAGTTATTTACATAACTAGGCGCAAACATACTCCCCCCCCCCCACCGCTGAACTTCAGTTCAGATCTCGAGGCGCAAAGGGAAGAGGGGCCAGCTTGGCGATTGGTCTCCTGAAAACTCCTCCGGCTGTCCAAGTTAGTTTTGTGCAAGACACTTTCACCAGACCTTCCTCCCAGTGGAATTATTGGAGTTTTAGAGGTAGGAATGGAGCTGTTTTGATGAGCTTTCCTGAATAGCAGTTTCACACTGTATCTTCCCTGGCAGCCTCTGGAATAGGTTTTCTGGTAATAAGTCTCATAATCCTCTTCCCTTGTTTTCCGGTCTTGTGATGACTGCACTGACTCCGATTCCCTGAAATTTCCCACCAGACCATCTAATTATGATGTAGTTTGAACCGCAAAGCTACAAGGTCCACCCTTATAGTTCGACGAGAGAGAGCTGTCTACTTTGCCCATTAGAATCCAACCGAGCTTCGATTTCATCGCTATAGGCCGCTTCTTTCCCAGCATTTTTTTCTCTCCATGCATCAAATATGCATACATATCTGCACCTAGAATAATGTCGATAGGTGCCGAAATATGAAACAGAGGGTCTGCCATCTCAAGCCCTCTCTGCATGATCCAGGTCGGTTCTGCCAATTTGAAGTTTGGAATTTCAGTTGTTAAGACTCCCATTTCTAGAGCATTTGTTTGGTACTTTTCGGATCTATAAATTGATTTTAATGTCAAGTCAACAGATGTAGATGACCCCTGGACTGGATTATTTCCAATACCCCTAAGTGAACGCCGTGATGTTTCTCCTTTGAGTCCAAGGTTTTCACAAATTTATTTTGTGATCAAACTAACTTGTGACCCACTATCTAAAAGTGCTCGGCAGATCTGCTGTGTACCGCCTTCACCTTCCAAAATTATTCAAGCAGTCGCAAGGAGTACTTGATTAATGGTCTCACTTCCTTTTTCAATACTCGTGTGGTGATTTCACTTACAGGTGTAAAGATTTGGGGCTTCGCACCCTTCTGAGTATTAGTCACCTCTGTGTCAAGCTTATGGAGTAATGTATGGTGCCTTTTGTTGCACTTCTTGCAAGGTCCTTGGTAACAATTTTTTCTTGTTTGATCCTTTTTTAGACAATTGTAGCACATTTTGTTTTGCTTGACAAATTCCCATTTTTGTTCGATAGGCATTGTACTAAATGTAGTACAGCCGTAGATTCTATGACCTGCTTTGCATGCTATGCATATTTGAGCATTGATATCAATCGCAATGTGTACATTTGCATAGTCCTTTTGAATTTCATTTTCCTTTCTTTGATATTCCCTTGATCCCTGTGGCAGACTTCTAGCTTGTCTTTCAAGAAACAGAATGAAGTTTTCATAGGAAGGAAATGATCTCTCATCCTGGGCCAACTCCCACTGTCGTTTCATATCCTCATCGATTCTGTTCCTCAAGAACTGTACCAATATTATGTCCACCAACTCATTTCTTTGCAATCCGAGGGATCCCAGATTGCGTACAGATTCGTTGCATGTGTCTAAGAGTTCCTTCAGGGCCTTTGCTGATGGATTCTTCATTTCCTTGTTCTTGAAGATCTCATTCAGTTGCGCATAAGCCAACTCTCTTTGGTTGTCATATCTGGATACTAGAGTATCCGATGCTTGCCCATAGCTCTCTGGTACCATTGGGAATCCACGTATCAGTCTACTTGCCTCTCCCTTCACTGCGGAGCCCAAATATTGCAGCTTTTGTAGATCATTTAACCCTGGATTTTGATCTATGGTCATTCCGAATACCTCCTTAAAATTGAACCAAGAGTTCGCATCTCCATAGAAGTGAGGCAACTCGAACTTGGGCAATTTCACTGTTTCGAGGCCTTTTGCCTGTTTGGTATCAGCTGTACTTTGTATTCCTTCTAATGCACGCCTAAGCTTTATTTCCAGTTTTTCCATTTTATCTTGAATTGTTTCATAACCTTCGAGTTCCTTCTCTTCATCTACTTCCTCTTGATCAAATAACTCATTGAATAGGATTTTTGTTTCAGTTTTTATTTCTGTAATACCTTCTTCTATCAGTTTCAATTTATGGAGATCGCCTCCCGATATGTCTTCATCTATGGATGCCAGGTATCTATCCATATGGTCCTTATCGAGCCGAATTTCAAGAGAAAGAGCGTGATTCTACTGAGAAAGAACCTTCAAAACTGAAAATATGTCTAAGGCAATCAAAGGCCTAAAGGCCTTGTTGGAGCTTGGATCCTCACAGTATTAGCTTGGAATTCCTTGTAGCTCTCTAACCTTTTGTTTTAGATGTTGACAATCTTTTGGCAGAGTTTAATTCGGACTGTATGTTTTCACCTCGACCTGCGGATTGACTACTGAGAGATTATCCTTATCTAATTGCGATGCAGCAACAAGAGAATCACCACACAGCCTCACTGATCTTAGCTGACTGACTTTATTGAATCTTTCACTCATTTTATATACATATATATTTACATAATTAAAAGAAAGAAAGAAAAATCTGCATGATTATAAATCAATGCAGCCTAGCAAGTTATTTGCATAACTAGGCGCAAACATACTCCCCCCCACCGCTGAACTTCAGTTCAGATCTCGAGGCGCAAAGGGAAGAGGGGCCAGCTTGGTGATAGGTCTCCTGAAAACTCCTCCGGCTGTCCAAGTTAGTTTTGTGCAAGACACTTTCACCAGACCTTCCTCCCAGTGGAATTATTGGAGATTTAGAGGTAGGAATGGAGCTGTTTTGATGAGCTTTCCTGAATAGCAGTTTCACACTGTATCTTCCCTGGCAGCCTCTGGAATAGGTTTTCTGGTAATAAGTCTCATAATCCTCTTCCCTTGTTTTCCAGTCTTGTAATGACTGCACTGACTCCGATTCCCTGAAATTTCCCACCAGACCATCTAATTCTGATGTAGTTTGAACCGCAAAGCTACAAGGTCCACCTTTATAGTTCGACGAGAGAGAGCTGTCTACTTTGCCCATTAGAATCCAACCGAGCTTTGATTTCATCGCTATAGGCCGGTTCTTTCCCAGCATTTTTTTCTCTCCATGCATCAAATATGCATACATATCTGCACCTAGAATAATGTCGATAGGTGCCGAAAATATGAAACAGAGGGTCTGCCAACTCAAGCCCTCTCTGCATGATCCAGGTCGGTTCTGCCAATTTGAAGTTTGGAATTTCAGTTGTTAAGACTTCCATTACTAGAGCATTTGTTTGGTACTTTTCGGATCTATAAATTGATTTGAATGTCAAGTCAACAGATGTAGATGACCCCTGGACTGGATTATTTCCAATACCCCTAAGTGAACGCCGTGATGTTTCTCCTTTGAGTCCAAGTTTTTCACAAATTTCTTTTGTGATCAAACTAACTTGTGACCCACTATCTAAAAGTGCTCGGCAGATCTGCTGTGTACCGCCTTCACCTCCCAAAATTATTCGAGCAGTCGCAAGGAGTACTTGATTAATGGTCTCACTTCCTTGTTCAATACTAGTGTTGTTGATTTCACTTACAGGTTTAAAGATCTGTGGCTTCTCACCCTTCTGAGTATTAGTCACCTCTGTGTCAAGCTTATGGAGTAAAGTATGGTGCCTTTTGTTGCACTTCTTGCAAGGTCCTTGGTAACAATATTTTCTTGTATGACCCTTTTTTAAACAATTGTAGCACATTTTGTTTTGCTTGACAAATTCCCATTTTTGTTCGATAGGCATTGTACTAAATGTAGTACAGTTGTAGATTCTATGACCTGCTTTGCATGCTATGCATATTTGAGCATTGGTATTAAGATCGTTACAATTTTCGAAAAGATACATTAGTTTAAGGTATAATTTCATATTAATAGCTTTTATACACTTTGAATTATTATAAAGGTAATTAGTATAATTTTCCACTCAATCTGGATACCTCTTCCGTTTTGGGTGGCTCGATTCTCAACGATAATTATAGGAACCCTATGGCATGTATTTAATTTGATCTTTTTTCTCTGCATATTTGACTTACTGAGGATTTTAATATTTGTAAAGAAGCTCGATGGCAAAAATCATAACGTTTTTCATAACAAATGCTCTCCTTCTCTTTGTTATTTTTCTACATAACATTTCTGCCCCTAATAAGAGGAACTAGCCTGATCATAAAAGAAAATTATTACAAAGATACTGTATTCTGGTTATTCATATCATTTGTTTATTTTGAACGACTACTAATCGTTGTTCTCATGTAACTGTAAACATTCAAAATAAATGCTTCGTGTCCCCAGGTTCTTCGTTGCCATTCCGAAAGGGCTATCTGGAGAATCTCATTTCAGATTTGAATATCCAGGAAGATGCTTTTTCCCATTTAGTAGCTCGATTCTCAAGATATATTTGAAAGGAACCCCAATGGTATGTATTTGATATCGTCTTAACCTTTAAACTCACACATATTTGTCGCACTGAGGATGTTTATATTAATTCAAAAACTTTATTGCAAAACCTTGATATATAACAGATGCACTCTACTTCTCTGGCTTTATTTCTACATAAAAGGTTTCCTTCTAAGAGACTAGCATGTTCATACAAAATATATCCTAAAGATGCCGTAGTCTGGTGATTCCTAGATTTCTCCAATATCTTGCTAGATGGCTTTCATATTACAGTAGCTGTTTGACAATCACCTTAAATGAGCTCTTCCTGGGATGTTGGCTGGGACGTCCTACTTGTCCCTTCCAATGGATGTCTTATCTGCATCACAGGCCACTCATATGAGCAATTACACGTCAAACTGATAGATAGGACAAATATATTGATTATGTTCCTATTTTAACTGTTTTTTTATTAGATAATTAAGAAATATAATAATAAAATATAATAATTAGATTATTATAAAGTTATAATGTAATTTCTATATATCACACAAGGAATATGCTTGATACTAGTGCCAGGACTCTCACACACATTCTTACTTTTTTCTATATATCTGAAATACACACATTCTATTGTACCCCCGTCACATAATTTACATGGCTTGGCATACCCTGGTATTCGCTCTATCCCGTGCTATCTCCGAGAACTACGTTTAGCTCTTAATCTTAAAATAAAGGGAAAGTAGGTCCAAACATGTTTGAAGAAACAAAGGAAGCGCCATAAAAAAGCCTGCCTGATCCCCGACTCACACTTTGGGAGTAGATATGCACATTTCCATGTCGGTCAAACAAAACCTTATTAAAAAGAGAATACAGCAATGGTGAGGGAGTTTAGGTGATGGTCATATAATTCAACTTTTATTTTCATAAAATTATATAAATAAATGAATATGAGAATAATTATTCTAAAATTATTAACGATATTTCACCATAGAAGCAAATAGTTTTTAGCATTAACCTCCAGCCTAGTTCACGCCCAACTTTGCGCCAGCAGACAGCCATCTAAACTATGGCGCCTTCCTTACCCATCTCAATTTCGTTTTAAATTTTGATTCTGGAAAACCTTGTAGTGCATTTTAGTTAACAAGAATAAATAGGTAGCTCAAAAAATAAAATATTCATTTGCCTATAAGGTATTTGAAACTTGGAGTCGGAAAACAATTAACCTTATACACTAGGGCTGGCTACAAGTGGGCGGCGATAGCAAGCCTCCAGAATATCTGAGAATATAGACCCTCGACAATTCTAATGATTCAAAATTGTAAAGCCTAGATCGCGCGGTAGAACTTGAAATTTCTTATAAATAAATTAAGAAAGGGGTATGTCTGAATGTTACTGCGATATATAAACCACTACAAGTGGCGAAACCTGTAAGATTCCCTCAGTTTTGTTGGTCTTAGATGCTGGAACATTAGAATAGGCCGCGTACGAGAACAGTGATTGAAAATAAAATTAAATTTGATAAAATGAAAAAGGGAATGTATGATTGCCTCTTCTAAAATAGCGAAGAACTAAAGGTTTTAAGACTATCACAACATAATTTTCGGACTTCATAAACCAGTTATTGATCTGAAGATAAATTAATTACACACACACACATAAAATGTATTCAGTACAAATTAAATTGAATTATTTCAACAACTCCGTACCAAACTCCATGTGACTGGACCTAGAACCACTGCAAATGGCCAATAAACACAAGACTTGGATTAATGCCCCATAGTACTCAATTCAATAAAATTACTCATATTTACCTTAAGGTTTTAATATTGAACTACTAGATGTACCAAGTACCCCATTACTGAACCTGATGGTTTTACAGAAAGAATAACGAGATTGTGCAAGGGGCTTGAAATATTCATTTTATATCAAAAAGAAAAAAAAAGGGAAAATCAGACAAGATCAGCAGTTAAATTAATCAGTTTAGGGGCAATAATGATACTAAACGCGATTAGTAGACTTTTATGGCAATACAAATAGGACATCTTATTTATATTATTTTAAGACCACAGGAATGCTTCAAAAGCTCTTTATAAAGACATCCACTAAGCGCCACTGTAATTATCCTAGAAACAAGAGGTAGGGCCAATGATGTTGCATTCATATTGACGCCGACAGGTATGGACAAAGGAATACAATAAATTAAGTCCAATTATATAGAAATATGACTATAGAATAACAACAATAATACAAACTACATGAAAATGTAGCAAAGCCCATTAGACTAAAATAAGGACAATGGGAATGAATCAAAGAAAACCGAACCGGGGAGCAAAGTCTATAAAATTTAATCTAGGATCAAATTCAATGCGTTATTTGAACACGAGAATGAACCAGAGTTTTAGAACACTGAGCTACATTTTACCAGGATCAGGACCAACGACTGCAGTTTGAACAAATGATGAGTCCAGGGACAACGAACTTATCCCATTAGTATAAGACATATTGGTCTGAAATACAAATGAAAAGGACCACAAGAATAGATCAAAAGTTATTTGACTGTAAAATAATGGTTCAGCTATAAATATTGTGAATATATGTCTGTATAAATCAGTACTACTGCATTTAGCAAGGGCTATGGTGATTTTTCAAAATGTTATTAGACTGGACTTGTGACATATACTCTGACACTTGACCAATAGGTAAAGAACTAGATTTATGATCGACCTCTAGTTGATGGTGGATTCAGACATCAGAGTTGCGAACCGTCTAAGAGACAAGTATTAAAATGACCCTATTCAAATATAAATACCACATAAGTAACTTCCTTCAATAGATTATCTTTTAGACTTTTCAACTTGAAATATTTTCATCGTATTCTTAAAGAAAAAGTTATTTAAAAAAGTATAGGAATATGTGTGGGCAACTATAATTTACAGAATTCAAGATATAACTAGAGAGAGAATAGATAAGAAATAGAGATAAATATAATATAAAAGATATAACTATTCACCATTGATACCATTGCAAAGTTTTGATCATAAAATAGTACATATTTTATCATTTTATACTCTCGAAAAATGAAAACCCTTGAGAATACATATTTCATCTTAATTATTTTAGACTAGCCTCTTAATAGCGTTCTCTCTACAAATATATTGCCTCCTTATAATATATAAAAGTCTGAGAAATGAGCAGAAAATACTTTAGACAATAAACCAACACGGACACTAGGTTCAACAGCATATTACACTCTAAAAGCCTGGTTGATGAAATATCGTCCGCACCCCCTAGTTTATATATAAGAATTGACATTTCCTTAAAATTGAAAAACAGAGAATTCAGGTCATATAGACAATGCTATCACATGAGTATATAAATTAGGTGTAAAATATATAATTAATTATTATATTCCGCTTTTTATTTATTTATTTTCGGCTATATTAAATAAACATTCGTGTGTGAAGCTCACCAGATTGTTGGGCAGATCGATATTTAAAAAAAAAACTTTCAAAGCTGATTTGAAGGGATGTTACAGATCATGAAGTTCTGTTTTTTTATGTCTTTATTTGAATTAACCATCCATCTAGAATAATTCCTGGAAAACTGGGTTTGAGATTTGAAAGTTAAGATAAATTCCACTTCCTGACAAATTTTAAAAAATACATTAATTAATTCTAAAGGAATATAACTCCATCTTTATTTTTTATTTAAAAAGAGTTTTTTTATAATTTTTATGATGGTCTTATAATAGGTTAGAGAAAGTATTTTGTCTTTCTGTCTATTTTCATAAAAGAAATTTAATAGTTTCATATATACAATAGTCCCGAAAAATATTGATTTTAAATGCCTTTATTTTGAATTCCTATTGATCGTCGTTGGATCGTTTAAATGTACAAACAGAAAATTCTATGTTAACAGAAATTTCAATGCCATTCCAAATAGACCAGCTGAACATTTGATATTGAAATTTCAATCGGGACACTTCTTCCATTTTTAGTGACTCATCTTTCAACGATATTTAATGTGAACCAATGACATGCATTTGATATCTTCTATTTTCTTTATATATTTCGCTTACGGTGGATTTTTCAAAATAAACTCGATGGCAACAAACCGAAACTTTTATTTTCAACATATGTCCTCCTTCTCTTGGTTTAATTTCTACATAACAAGTTTGCTCCTAAGAAAATGGTCTAGCCTCTTCCTACAAGAAAATAATTCCAAAAGTCCATATTTTGGTTATTCCAGAAGATCTCCGATCTTGCTAGTTGGCTTTAATATCTCCGAAGTTGTTTGATAATCACCTTAAATGAGCTCTTGCTGGAAGGTTGGTTGGGACTTCCTACTTGTCCCTTCCAATGGATGACATCTCTGCATCAGAGACCACCCACATAAGCAATTACATGTCGCATCACTCTAAAAGGTAAATATAGGGCTACTTTATTCACTGTGCTTTTACTAACTCTTTCTAAACTATTCTCTGCAAAGTTCGAATGGAAATTCTAAATACCACACAACAAGTAGATTTGATACAAGAGAGTATTTTGATCTCAGCACCACTACAATACGTCAGGATCTCGAAACTAAACTGAGAGCTATAAATTGAATGCAATATAAAATATATTGTACTAAGGTCCAAGATATATAATGGGGGAAGTTCAATGTAAATAAGATTCCACGAGATAAAATCAAATGTCATAAACCTAATATCAAAAACCGCGAGACTCCTGAAATACAGTATTAAAACAGCATACTACGTATCAGGAATTATAAGACATATTGGTCTAGAATGCAAATAAATTGGACCACAAGAATAACCCAAAGGGTATTAGACTGTAAAATAACGTTTCAGCTATCAATATTGTCCAGAGTTGATATCAGTACTACTGAACTTATAAAGGACATGGTGATTCATTTCTAAAAAAATATCATTCTCTAGGCCAATGAGGATTTAGTGCTTTCAGAATGAATGGCACTTATTGTTATTCTCAATTTTTATAGCGAGGTTTTCAAGTTATATATACTATAACATTAATTTCTATTTGAAAAAAATAATACAAATGTGATATTGTACTGGAATAAGGTGCATAAATTAAGAAAAAGGCATCTCCTTATCGTCCAATTGAAAGTTGCTGGATAATTTCTGGAATAATTAAAAATCAACGAGATTAGTTCATATTTATTCCGATAGATGGCGCAAGCCATCAGCAATTTTGAGTTTCACGATAAAGAGATGCCTTTTCTTTATTAATTTCTATGTTAACTAGCGAGCATATTAATGAATCAGATTTTTATTACAAAAGAATGGCTTGGGTACTAGTATCTGATAAAGTTCAGATAAGAAAATAAGACTTAATTTCAGGACTCGCATTCACCTGATGGCGTTTTTATAAGGCATATCGTTCAAACAAGATATTTATAATATGGTATTGATGCCAGAGAAAAATTATAACTCAGGACACAACCTAATTATTTTTCTGATTTTTCAACATTCACCAAAACGAATAAGTTTTTGAATGCACATAAAACTTTTACTCATGATTTCAAATACATTTTACGAATATATATATATATATATATATATACAATCAGATATGATCAATGTATATACCAAAGATTTTGAACTATTTTTAGGTCACATATATTGATATATAATTAAATGGTGAATTCTTAAAATCCATTATATTTTGTATATCGTGATAGTTACATTGATATCTTTTAAGTAATTGAGTAAATATCAAATGGAATTAGTTAAAGCTTGAAAATGCCTTTATTATTATAAAGAGCAGTTTGAGCTTACATCATCATAAATGAGGAAGATCAAAATGAATGATAAAGCGTGAGAGGATTGAATCATAGCAATATCTTCTTGAAGCTTGTTATAAAATTTTTCCTAGCGTAATAAAATATCAGTTTATATACTAATCAAATTCGAATTTTATAATGATCCAAGGGTTTCCATAGAATATAATAATCCTTTTTTTTTATCCTCGAAGTCGTCAAATATACTTTCATAAATTTTGAAACATGAGAACACAAATGAATCATTACATTTGTAAATTTGATAGAAAAATATTGGAATAAAGTATTATTTCAAACAGGATATAAAATATCATTACCTGAACTAGTCGAATGATATTCGAATATAATGATTATCATTTTGTAAAATATAAACGTTTCCATAGAACATAATAATTGTTCTTTTACCCTCAAAGTCGTCACGTATGCATGTCATTAGGTTTTGAGACATGAGCACACTAATAAATCATTGTATTTAGAATTTTTATAAGAAAATGTTGAAGAAAAAGAGATAAACAATTTTTCATAGAGAGCAGCTAGAGCTTACATCTTAATAATTGAAGAAGATCAAAATTATTATTAAGCGTGATAAGATTGAATAAAAAATAAAGTATAGAAATTTCTTCATGAAGCTTGTTATAAAATATTCTTGGAGCGTGATAAAATATCCGTATATGACTATAGGCAAATAAGATTTAAATTTTATAATTTTCTAAGGGTTTCCATAGAATATAATAATCGTTTTTTTTTTATCTTCGAAATCGTCGAATATACTTTCATAAATTTTAAACATGAGTACACTAATGTTATGTCTTCACAAATTTCAAAACATGAGCACACTAGTGAATCATTGCATTTGTAATTTCAATAAAAAAATATTGGAGTTACGTATTATTTCAAGCAGGATATAAAATATCAGTACCTGTACTAGTCAAATGATATTTGAATTTAATAATTATCATTTTATAAAATATAGACGTTTCCATAGAACATAATAATTGTTCTTTACCCTCAAAGTCGTCACGTATGCGTGTCTTGAGACATGGGCACATTAATAAAACTTAGCATTTGATATTTTGATAAGAAAATGTTGAAGGAAAAGAGATAGGCAATTTTTAATAGAGAGCAGTTAGAGCTTACATCATAATAATTGAAGAAGAACAAAATGAAGTATAAAGCGTGATAGGATTGAATAAAAATAAAGTATAGCAATTTATTCATGAAGCTTGTTATAAAATAATCTTCGAGCTTGACAAAATATCACTATATAAATTAACCAAATAAAATTTGAATTTTATAATTATCTTAGGGTTTCTATAGAATATAATAATCGTTTTTTTTTTCACCCTCGAAATCGTTTTGAAACATGAGCACACTAATGTTATCTCTTTAGACATTTTGACACATGATTACACTAGTGAATCATTGCATTTGTAATTTTGCTAAGAAAATATTGTAGTAACTTATTATTTCAAGCAGGATATAAAATATCAGTACCTGAAATAGTCAAATGATATTTGAATATTAATAATTATCATTTTATGAATTATAAACGTTTCCATAGAACATAATAATAGTTATTTCACCCTCAAAGTCGTCACTTATGTTTTCATTAAGTTTTGAAACATGAGAACACTAATAAATCATGGTATTTGGAATTTTTATATTAAGTTGTTTAAGGATACACTGTCATTAAAATACACATTCGAAATTTTAAAAAATACATTTTTCAAAAAGCTTTTATTTTAATGCACTAAAAACTAAAAAATAAAATATTGTAGCGTTTGTCATAAAGAAATTTAATTTATATGAGTGAAAATAGAAGCGATGGGGGAAATTCATATTGAGAGAAGAGGTAATAGTTTATTAAATATATATAAAAATTGCTGATCATTCGCTCAATACACTAGGTTCTAAATTCATGATGAACGCCCTTCCCTTCTAACATATATAAATCTAATATCTCAATGGCAGAAGATAAAAATATAAATTTTCCCTTTTCTAGTACATTTAAAAAAAGGTTTTATAATTCATTTTATTTGTTGGGTTTTTTAGGTATTCTGGAATTTATAAACCTTAGAATCAAAGTTAAAAAATATATATATACAAAATTTCACCAAAATATTTAAATACACACATCAATATTAAACCCAGTAATATTATTTATTAGAATATTTGATATATTAAATGACACATTTTAAAATAATTACTAATCGTTAGGTTCATCTCACTGTAAATGTAAATCAGCGTCAAAATGAATATTTTGTGTCTATAGAAACTTGGTTGTCATTCCGAATGGTCCAGATGGACATTTCAATTTGGAATTTCAATGGAGACATTTCTTATATTTTCAGTGGCTCAATTCTGAACAATATATGATGGTAACTAATGGTATGTATTTGATATCGTCTTTCCTTTGTATAGTTTACTTAATGAGGATATTTATATTTTGAAAGAAACTTCATGCCAACAACACACACACACATCTCAAAACGTCGATTTATAACAGATGCCTTGCACCTATCAGATTATATTTCACCATATTAAGTTTGCTTCTAAGAAAAATAAAATGGCCGGTTCATTCAGGAAAATGATTGTAAAGATATCATATTCTGGTTATTTCCGGTCTTCTCCAATCTTACGAGGTGAGTTTGATATTCACCTTAAATAAGCTCTTTCTGGGATGCTGGTTGGGACTTCCTATCTGTCCCTTCCAATAGATGTCATATCTGCATCACAGACCATCCTCATTAGAATTTGCATTTCAAACCACACTAAAAGGTTAAACAGATATATATATATAGGGATCCTTTATTCATAATTGTGAGTTTGATAACATTTTATAAGAAATGTCTGAGAATTCAAAAGGAAATATTCTATCAACCACAAAAAGGTACACTTGATGCAAAATTTAACAAATTTATCATGCCTAACCATATTTTAGAATGAGGTTTCCTAGGTATAAGGAGTGAAAAAAATAAATTGGCCATTCACGCCTCAATGCTATATCTATTTATACTACATTTGAAGGGAAAATAGAGTAAAATGTGCTATTTTATTATCAAATATTTTCTTTAATACCTCCATATGAATTAATATGAAAAGGGATGGTTTTATAACAAATAGCACAAATTTTGATGTGAAATTTATAAGTGATAATAATTTATTAAATATAAAATTGAGTGTCAGGTTCAAGTTGAGGCAATAAAATAACAAACAACTATGATTATAGGGCCTATGATCAATATGATTTTAAAGATCGTAAAATATTTCTTCTTAGAAGATATAGGTTGAGAAAACTATACATCAATGCAATATACATATTTAAATTTGTGAAAAACCATTTTACGAAAAAAATACTTCATAAACTTCAAATAATGTTCTATTGTATTATCTGAATATAAATAATTTGGATCCTGAACCAAGATTTTTAATATTTAAAATTATTGTCATCTAGTGCGATCATACTAATGAATTAGATTTTAATTGCAAATGGAAAGGCTTGGAGACTAGTATCCGATAAGGTTCAGAAAATAAGACTCAATTTCAGGACTCGTATTCAGCTGATGGCGTTTTTATATGTCATATCGTTCAAACAAGATATTTACTCAGATGGTATTGATGCCAGAGTAAAATAATGACTCAGGACACAACCTAATTCTTTTTCGGAATATTTCAACAATCAACAAGACGCATAATTTTTCGAAAATGCACAAAAACCTTTTACTCAAATAAATGATCTCAGATAATTTTCGAAAGACAAGCGAATATGATCAATGTATATACCATTGAGTTTCAGACCATTTTAAAGTCGCAGGCGTCAATACAAAATTACAGTTGAATTCTTAAAATCGATTATATTTTGTATATTATGATAGCTTCATTGATAAGTTTTAAAGCATTGAGGCAAATATCCAATGGAATTAGTGGAAGCTTTATAATGCCTTTATTATCAAAGAGAGAAGCTAGAACTTACATGATCATAATTGAGAAGATCAAAATGAAAATATAAAGCGTGATAGGGTTGAATGAAAAACTAAAGAATAGCAATTTGTTCATGAAGCTTGTAATAAAATATTTCTCGAAGAGAAAAAATATCAGCATATAAATTAACCATATAAGATTTGAATTTTATGATTATCTAAGGGTTTTATGGAATATAATTTCATTCATTCTCAAGGTCGTCGATTATGTTTTCATTAATTTTGAAACATGAGCACAACAATTAATCATGGCATTTGGAATTTGGTTTTAAAAATATTGGAGTAACGAGGTATATAAAGCAGAATAAAATAGAAGTACCTCAAATAGTCAAATGACATTTGAATATGATAATTATCATTTTTAAAATATAATACACGTTTCCATAGAACATAATAATATCTCTTTTAAACTCAAAGTCGTTGAATATACGTGTCATCGAGTTTTGGAACATGAACACACTGAAATTTTATGACATTTGGAATTTAAATAAGAAAATATTGGAATAAAGTATTATTCCAAGCAGGACAAAATATTAGTACCAAAACTAGTCAAATTATATTTGAATATAATGATTATCATTTTATAAAATATAAACGTGACCATAAAAAATAATAATTGCCCTTCTTCACTAAATGTCGTCACTTATGTTTTCATTAGGTTTTAAAACATGACCACACTAATGAATAATGGCATTTGGAATTTTGTTGAGAAAGTGTTGAAGGAACAGAGATACACAGTTTGTCATTTAAAAAAACACAATCGATATTTCTTGACAGAAAGTTCTACAATAGCTCTCCTATAGATATTCATATAAATCTGGTTGTTAGAATATATCCCCTTGTATTGCTTCTTCTAACTAGATAAGACATTCTCTAACATTGATCACCTAGATCATGCTATTACATAGGTATATAAAATTATGTTGCCATAAATATGAATAAATTCCCAAAGAATAACAGACACATTTTATAATATATTCCGCCTTTTAATTATTTTATTCTCAGCTATACAGGATAATATTCGAGCTTAAAGATCAAATGGATGTTAAACATATCGTTATGTTAAAGATTGGCTTTAAAATGACTAAAAGGTAGGTTCAAGGTAGTCCTGTGCCTTCATGTACTGGGCTAAAAGTTTGAATCAAGAAAACTGGAATTTCAGATTTTGAAAGATTAGAAGATAGGTCTACTTCCCAGACAATTATCGGCAAATGTATTTGTGGTTATTCTTATTCAAACTTAACTCTCTTGATTTTTTATTGTTGCAATTGCTTTCACAGAAAGAGTAATGGTAAAAAAAGTATTTTATTTTAAAGTATTTTATATTAAAGTATTATATATTAAAGTATTATATATTAAAGTATTTTAAAGAATGGCCTTCGAAATACTGAAAGGCAGGTTCAGGGAAGTTTGAGCTTTTATGTACTGGGCTGAAATTTTACATCAACATAGAATAATTCCAGGAGAACTGGGTTCTGAGATTTTGAAAGATTAGAAGATGAAGTCCACTTCCCTGACAATTATCGGTAAATGTAATTGTGCTTATTCTTAATCAAACTTCTCTCTCTTGATTTTTATTGTTACAATAGCTTTCACAGAGAGAGGAATTGTAAAAAAAGTATTTTTGTCATTTCTATTCTGAATAAAAACCTAATAGGTTTTATTTATAGAATAACCACGATATATTATATTGACACATTTTAAAATAATTAATAATCG
The DNA here is from genome assembly GCA_030710605.1 of Cordylochernes scorpioides. Classification (NCBI taxonomy): domain Eukaryota; kingdom Metazoa; phylum Arthropoda; class Arachnida; order Pseudoscorpiones; family Chernetidae; genus Cordylochernes; species Cordylochernes scorpioides. The sequence continues at coordinate 198,131,318 of CP092863.1, read as the reverse complement.
TTAGGTTCATCTCATTGTAAATATAAATCAGCGTCAAAATGAACATTTTGTGTCTACAGAAACTTGGTTGCCATTCCCAATGGGACAGATGGATATTTCAAATTGATATTTTAATCGGAACACCTGTTCTACCCATTCCCTGGTGTGGCTCGATTCTGGACGATATATAAAAGATATTAATACTGTCTCTTTCCTTTGTATAGTTAGCTTACTGAGGATTTTTATATTTTGAAAAACCTTGATGGCAAAAAATCAAAACGTCGATTTATAACAGATGCCTTTCACATATCTGGTTTATTTCAACATATCAAGTTTGCTCCAAAGAAAGGAAAAATGTCCAGTTCATTCAGGAAAAGGATTGTAAAGATATGATATTCTTGTTTTTTCTGGGCTTCTCAATTCTTAAGAGGTGACTTTCATATCTCAGAGGCTGTTTGATATTCACCTTAAATGAGCTCTTTCTGGGATGTTGGCTGGGACTTCCTACTTGTCCCTTCCAATAGATGTCATATCTGCATCACAGACCATTCTCATTAGAAATTGCACTTCAAACCACACTAAATGTTTAAACAAATATATAGGGATCCTTTATTCCTTATTGTGAATTTGATAACCTCAACTGATAAATGTGTGATAATTCAAAAGAGAAAATCTAATAAACACAAAAAGGTAAACTTGATACAAAATATAAAAAGCTTATTATGCCAAACCATATTTTGGAATGAAGTTTTCTAAGTATAAGGAGAGAAAATATAAATTGGTTATTCACGCCTTACTGCTATATCTATTTATACTAACTTTGAAGGGATAATAGGTAGAATAAAATGTTCTACTTTATATTCAAATAATTTATTTAATACAACAAACAACTATGATTATAGAGCCTATGATCAATATGATTTTAAAGATCGTTAAAATATTTCTTCTATGAGATATAAGGTGAGGAAAACTATACATCAATGCAATATATATATATATATATATAGTGTAAAAACTATATAATAAAAATATAACAGTGATTCTAGATATATATATATACTAACAACCTTATCTACCTTCTTTACAAAACTTTTTGTTTTCTTATTATTAATTTGATTAAAAGTGCATGGTTCTGTCTTTCTCTCTTTTTTCTAACTATCATATATATTCTCACTTCTATTATTCTATATATAGGATTAGAGTATGTCTAAATGACGTGTAAAAGCCGATACAAAAGACGTTACGTTGTTAAATTTTATTGTTATTAATTATAAATATATAATTAACTAGATGATGTTTAGAAATAAAGGATTTTTTTTTCTCTCTATCTATACTAAATAATAACATTTTACAAATTTTATAATTTGAATTTAAATAATCAAAATAATGAAGATAATTTTAATAAAATACTTAACTATAAAACTATACAACTATTTATTTATATATATATATATATATATTAGAATTTGTGAAACCATTTTAAGAAAAAATAGTTCATACACTTGAAATGAAGCTCTATAGTATGATTTGGATATAATGAACTTGAATCCTAAACCAGAATTAATAATATGTAAATTTTCACTCTAAAATACAAGATAAGAAATTATTGTTTTCTAGCACTGGTATATTAAGTAATCAGATTTTAATTACAAATGGAATGGCTTAGAAACTAGTATCCGATAAGGTCAGAAAATAAGATTTAATTTCAGAATTCGCATTCACCTGATGGTGTTTGAATAACTCATATCGTTCAAGCAAGATATTTACAAGATGGCATTGATGCCAGAGAAAAATAATGTCTCAATACATCCTAATTTTTATTCTGATTTTTCAAATTTCATCAAAACGCATACTTTTTCGAATGAACAATAACCTTTAATTCATATATATGATTTCAGATAATTTTCCAAAGACAAGCGAATATGATCAATGTATATGCCAATGAGTTTCAGACAAATTTAAAGTCGCAGGTGTCAATACCTAATTAAATCGTGAATTCTTAAAATACATTATATTTTGTATATCATGATATATAGCTTTTGGAGAATTTAGAAATATATCAAATGGAATTGATGGAAGTTTATAAATTCCTCTATTATCATAGAGAGCAGCTAGAGCTTACATCATCAAAATTGAGGAGGATCAAAATGAAGCGTGATAGGAGATGAATTAAAAACTAGAGTATACCATTTATTCATAAATCTTTTTATAAAATATTTTTCGAACGTGGTAAAATATCAGTATATAAACTAGCCAAATTAGATATCAATTTTATAATTATCTAAAGGTTTCCATTGAATATAATAATCGTTTTTTCATCCTCGAAGTCGTCGAATATACTTTCGAAAATGTTTAAACATGAGCACACTAATGTTATGTCTTCACAGATTTTGAAACATGAGCGCATCAATGAATCATGACATTTAGAATTTGGATAAAATAATATTGGAGTAAGCTATTATATAAAGCAGAATAAAATATCAGTACCAAACTTGTCAAATGACATTTGAATTTAATAATTTCACTTTATAAAATATAATAAACGTTTCCATAGAACATAATAATACCTCTTTTATACTCTCTCAAAGTCGTCATTAATATTATCATATAGTTTTGAAACATGAGCCCACTAATAAATTATGGCTTTTGGAATTTTGATAAGAAAATATTGGAATAAAGTATAATTTCAAACTGGACAGAATATCATTACCTGAACTAGTCAAATGATATTTGAATATAATTATTATCATTTTATAAAATACAAACGTTTCCATAGAACATAATAATTGCTCTTCTTCACTAAAATTCGTCACTAATATTTTCATTAAGTTTTGAATCATGAGCATACTAATAAATCATGGCATTTGGAATTTTGTTGAGAGAATGTTGAATGAGCAGAGATACACAGTTTTTCATTAATAAATACACAATTTATATATCTAGACACTAAGTTCTACAGCATCTCTCCTATAAATATTCATATAAATCTGGTTGTTAGAATATCTGCCCATGTGTTGCTTACATTTTAACTAGATAAGACATTCTCTGATATTGATCACATATATCATGCTATTATATGGGTGTATAAAATTATGTTGCCATAAATATGAATAAATACCCTAAGAATAATAGATAAATTTATATTATATTCCGCATTTTATTTATTTTATTTTCTCAGCTATACAGGATAATATTCGAGTTCAAAGATCACATGGATGTTAGACATATCGTTATGTTAAAGATTGGCTTTAAAATGACTAAAAGGTAGGTTCAAGGTAGTCCTTTGCCTTCATGTACTGGGCTGAAAGTTTGAATCAAGAAAACTGGAATTTCAGATTTTGAAAGATTAGAAGATAGGTCTACTTCCCAGACAATTATCGGCAAATGTATTTGTGGTTATTCTTATTCAAACTTAACTCTCTTGATTTTTTATTGTTACAATTTCTTTCACAGAAAGAGTAATGGTAAAAAAAAGTATTTTATCTTTTTTATTATTCTGAATTAAATCTCAATAGGTTTTATTTATAGGATAACCACGAAATAGATTTGATATATTAAAAATGACACATTTTAAAATAACTATTAATCGTTAGATTCATCTCACTGTGAATATAAATCAGCGACAAAATGAACATTTTGTGTCTATAGAAACTTGGTTGTAATTCCGCATGGGCCAGATGGACATTTCAATTTGGAATTTCAATCGGGACAGTGATGGCTCAATTCTGAACAATATATAAAAGAAATTAATGGTATGTATTTGATATTGTCTCTTTCCTTTGTATAGTTAGCGCACAGAGGATTTATAAATTTTGAAAAATACTTGATGGCAAAAAATCAAAACGTTGATTTATAACAGATGCCCTCCGCATATCTGGTTATATTTCAACATATCAAGTTTGCTCCAAAGAAAAGAAAAGGTACGGTTCATTCAGGAAAAAGATTGCAAATATATCATATTCTTGTATTTTCTGTGCTTCTCAATTCTTACGAAGTGACTTTCATATCTCAGAGGCTGTTTGATATTCACCTTAAATGAGCTCTTTCTGGTATGTTGGCTGGGACTTCCTACTTGTCCCGTCCAATAGATGTCATATCTGCATCACAGACCATCCTCATTAAAAATTGCACGTCAAACCACACTAAAAGGTTAAACAAATATATAGCGATCCTTTATTAATAATTGTGAGTTTAATAACATTTTATGAAAAATGTGTGAAAATTCAAAAATATATATTCTATTAAAGACAAGAAAAATTTGATACAAAATTTAACAAATTTATTATTCCTAACCATATTTTAGAATGTAGTTTCCTAGGTATAAGGAGAGAAAATAAATTGGCTATTCACGCCTCACTGCTTTTTCTATTTATATACTACATTTGAAAAGATAATCGAAAACTAAAATGTGCATTTTTAATTCAAATAATTTCTTAAATACCTCCATATGCGTCTCTCTCTCTCTCAATGCAATATACATATTTAAATTAGTGAAAAACATTTTTTTAATATTTCATATATTTGAAATAAGGCTCTATAGTATGATCAGAATATAATTAACTTGGATTGTAAACCAATATTTTTAATATTTGAAATTTTACTCTAAAATACAAGATATTAAAGTCATCTAGCGCGATCATATTAATGAATCCGATTTTTATTACAAATGGAATGGCTTGGAAACTAGTATACGATAAGGTTCAGAAGAGAAAAAGTCTTAATTTCAAGACTCGTATTCACCTGATGGCAATTTTATAAGTCATATCGTTCAAACAAGATATTTATAAGATGGTATTGATGCCAGAGTAAAATAATGACTCAGGACACAACCTAATTCTTTTCATGATTTTCCATCATTCACCAAAACGCATAAGTTTTCGAATCCACATAAAACTTCTACTCAAATATATAATTTGAGATAAATTTCCGAAGACAAGCGAATATTATCAATGTATATACCAATGAGTTTTAACCCATTTTAAAGACTCAAGCGTCAATACAAAATTAAATGTTGAATTCTCAAATTCCATTATATTTTGAATATTATGATAGCTTCATTGATAATTTTTAAAGAATTGAGGGAAATATCCAATGGAATTAGTGAAAACTTTAAAATGCCTTTATTATCATAGAGAACAGCTAGAGCTTACATCATCATAATTGAAAGGAATCAAAATGAATAGTGTTAGGATTGAATCAAAAATTGAAGTATAGCAATTTATTCATGAATCTTGTTATAAAATATTTTTCGAGCGTGACAAAATATCAGTATATAAACGACCCAAATTGGATTTGAATTTTATAATTATATAAGAGTTTCCATAGAATATATAATAATCGTTTTTTTTATCCTCGAAGTCTTCCATTATGTTTTTTCATAAATTTTGAAGCATGAGCACACCAATGAATCATGGCATTTGGAATTTGGATAAGAGAATATTGGAGTAAGGTATTATATAAATCAGAATAAAATAACAGTACCTAAAATAGTCAAATGACATTTGAATTTAATAATTTCCACTTTATAAAATATAATAAACGTTTCCATAGAACATAATAATAGCTCTTTTATACTCCAAGTCGTCACTTATATTATCATTAAGTTTTGAAACATGAACACACTAATAAATTATGGCATTTGGAATTTTGATAAGAAAATGTTGAAGGAACAGATATACTCAATTTGTTATAAAATACACTATTTAATATCTAGACACTAGGTTTAACAGCATCTCTCCTATAGATATTCACATATAAATCTGGTTGTTAGAATATCTCCCCATGTATTGCTCCCATTTCAACTAGATAAGATATTCTCTAACATTAATCACCTAGAACATGCTATTACATGGGTATATAAAATTATGTTGCCCTAAATATGAAGAAATACATAAAGAATAATAGATACATTTTATATTATATTTCGCTTTTTATTTATTTTATTTACTCAGCTATGCAAGATGATATTCGAGCTTAAAGATCACATGGATGTTAAACATATCGCTATGTTAAAGAAAGACCTTCAAAATGACTGAAAGGCAGGTTCAGGGAATTCATGTATTTTTTGTGCTGGGCTGAAAATTGCATCAAGAATGCTGGGAATTCAGATATCGAAAGATTAGAAGATAAAGTTCAATTTCTAACTATTATCGGTATATGTTTTTTATTCGTATTTAAACTTCTCTCTCTTGATTTTTTATTGTTATATTAGCTTTTACAGATAGAGGAAGGGTAATAAAAGTATTTTTTTATTATTCTGAATAAAACTTAATAGGTTTCATTTATTGGATCACCAAGAGAAATATTTGATATATTGAATGGCACATCTTGAAATCACTACGAATCTTCAGGTACATTTCACTGTAAATATAAGTCACCGCCCAAATCAACATTTTGTGTCCACATAAACTTGTTTGTTATTACCAATGAGCCAGTTGGACATTTTATATTAGATTTTCAATCGGAACATTTCTTCCAATTTTATAATCTCAATGCTATAAAAATGGTATTCAAAAAACACCAATTATGTATTTGATATCGTCTCTTTCCTTGGTATATTTGGCGTACTGAGGAATTTTGTATTTTGAAAGAAACTTGATGGCAAAAATACAAAACGTCGATTTATGACAAATGCATTTCATCTGTCTGGTTATAGTTCACCATATCAGGTTTGCTAAGAAAGTGATTGGTTCCTACAAGAAAAAGATTTCAAAGATGATATATATCCTTGTATATGTATCCTTCTCAAATATGGTGAGGTGATTTTCAAATCTCAGAAGCTGCTTGATAATCACCTTAAATGAGCTCTTCCTGGGATGCTGACTGGGACTTCCTACTTGTCCCTTCAAATGGATGACATCTCTGCATCACAGAACACTCACATAAGAAATTACATATCACACTACACTAAAACTTTAAACAAATGTATAGAGATCCTTTATTCATAATTGTGATCTTAATAACTTTTTTTAAAAGGTGTTAAAGTTCAAATGGAAAATTTCTAAGTACCACAAAGATGTGAACTTAATACAAAATATATCGCACTTATCGTGTTTAACCATATATTTTATAATGAAGTTTCCTGGGTATAAAGAGAGAATTGGCTATTCACTTCTCACAACCGGCTTAGCTCCATGATAGAAGAAGAAATCCCCCGAGTCCCGCTATGTCTATTTATATACTATATTTGAAGAGATAAAAGGTAGAGTAAAATTTGCTATTTTATATTCAAAAATATTTTTGATTTATATATATGAAGGGATGGTTGCATAACAAATAGCAATTTATCAAATATTTATAAAGCTATGATATTTATTACATAATATATTTTGTGTCAATTTGGTTGAGAGAGAAGCAATACAATATCAACTAACAACTATGATTATAGGATCATATGAACAATATGATTTTAAAGATCATTGAATTTTTCTTATTATAAGATATAGGTTATAGTGAAACTATACAAAATGCAATATATATATATATATATATATAATATATATAATTTATCATTTTATTGCATTAACTTAAATTAGAGCTCTATAGTGTGATCTGAAATTAATGAGATTGGATTCTACACCATGAAATTGTACTCTGAATTTCGAAACTAATGTCAGCTAGAAAGCATTCCGAAGACTAGCCAATATGACTCTCTGAATTTGAAATATTTATACAGAACTTCATTAGTTAGATCAATCGGTTTTGCATAACTTGTGAACGTAATCACTTAGTGAATTCTTGAGATCCATTATTTTTTGTAAATTGTGATTGCTACATTGATCAATGCTTGGAAATTCTAGAAGTTATCAAAGAGAATCAGCGTAATCATTAAAATTTATATCATAGCACCTCGAGCTTACATCATCAAAATCTAAGAAAGTCAAAAAGAATAATAAATGTCGCGCGTGGAAGGATTAAATAAAAAACTGAAGAATAGTATTTGCTCCGTGAAGTTTGTTCCAGAGTATTATTTCAAGCGGGATAATATCAGTACCTGAAATAGCCAAATAAGGCGCTGAAATTTTAAAATTGTCATTTTATTAAATCTAAACGTTTAATAGAACATAATAATCGCATTTATTTTTTACCTTCAAAATAGTCCTTGATTAGGTTTTCTTATATCTTAAAACATTAACTCATTGTAAAATCGGATATTCGAAATTATGATATAAAAATATTCAATTAAAAAGGCATATATTGGATCAAAATATTATTTATTTCACTAATATTTCAGTTGGCTGATCGCATTGTAGGAACAGAGACACTGTTTGTCAAAAAAATTCACATTCATAATTGATATATTTCAGGTATATATTAACATAATAGATCATAAGAAATATAAAAAATAGTAATAAATAGAAACTGGACAGGTGTTGGTATTAAAACAAACAAGGAATATCCTGACCGCTCACAAAAGCACTTTAGTTGGTGCGCGCCATCTAGGGGAAAAAATAAACTAAACATTGATTTAGCCTTTACCCTGAAATTTGGCCAACCCATTTTCTTGATAAATAAAGAAAAGCAAATATCAAACGCGTTTCGGGTTGTTGGCCCTCGTCAGCGTGGTGCAGACTGTACCTCAACGTCCAAATATTTGTCCCAACAGGCAGGAATCAAGAAATGGGTTTTTGAAACCACATTCGCGTAAATACTCTGTTTATGAGAAAAATAAGAAAAAATATATAAAGGTCAGGGGTTTATATTGAACACAATAAAGGCGTATCCTCACCGCTCACATGAACATTTTGGCTTGGCCAAATATCAGGCACCAAGTTAAATCGACGTTTAGTTTATTTATGTTCCACTAGATGGCGCTCTGCCATTTCAAATGCTAATGTTAACGATCAGCATATGTCTTTTTTTTTGTGTATCGTATGTATAATATTTGATATAAAATACAAATTTTCGTGAGAAACATAAAATGGCAAATGGCAAATCTTGATTGAGATCTCTATTGCTTAAATAAAACATCATTCTAAACAAATTATAATAATAAATACAAATCTTTTGACGTTTTATAATCACTAATATACCAATGTGTAGGAAGGTGACAAATATAAATTGTATTAAGATCAAATTGGGAATTTTGCCGGGAGTTTATTGATCTACAAAGACAAATGTCTCCGTCACCTACCACCTCGACACAAGAAATATCTTGCCAAAGGAACCATATGGATTTAGGAGAGTGAAAGAACGTCTTATTTTTAACACAAAAGGTTAAAGATGCACAAAAATAAAACCAACTGACCGCACCATAACTGCATTTTAGACCTTACACAAGCTTATGACAAGGCATGTGTAAAACAAATTTTAATTACAAAATTTTGCAAAAAATTCAAAATTGATAGAAAAGCTATCACTTGGATAAATCATATCCTAAAAAATAAACACATCAGAGTCAAACATAATGGACCTCAATCAAAACCTTTCAAACTATACCAAGGATTAACATAAGGATCAGCCCAACTTTGTTCACCCCATTTATTGCACCAATGACATTATTCTTTGGAGCACCAACACTAATTGGAAAAATTCAGAAAGGATTTTGACCAAAAATAAACTATTCTCCATTCAGAAATATTTTCAAATAAGCATAAATTAGTATTTAATCCCTAAAAATCGTAAACCTGTCTTTTTCCCTCGATAAGAAACTATGCGAAACAAGATCAAATATTATTCCCAAAAACGTCAATTACAATATAATGAAAATATATTTCAGCAAGAAAGTGGAGATCTGATGCAACAACACTAAAATTACCTTGCACATCTCTAATTGAAACTATACTAGAATATGAATATCAAATATGTGGCACAGCATCTGAAACAAATCTAAAATCATTGTAAAGGATACAACTATGCGCAGCTATAATTATCACAGGTCTTTGAAAAACCTGCACTAATGATATCGTACTTCACAAGGCAGACATTATGCCTTTTAACGATAGAAGCTACACTATCTGCCAAAATACATAATCAGAATCAAAGGTACCATAAAACAATTACATACTTAATTGGGAATTCAATCAGAGAGATGTTTTAAGCAATTATTATTAAAATAATTAATAACCTTCCTTCTGAAAAGCAATATGTATTTACACCTATAGTAGCAGAGATGAGTTGGAGCACACTGGCTAAGGGCTGTCTCATTAAAATCTAAAATAGCATTGAAAAAATGAATAGAATAGATCCATATTTTCGCTCAGTCCTCAGATCCGAACTGATGGCCATCTATGACGCCTCAAAAGCCATCACAAATACTAATTTTCAAGATATCTGGATCCTTACTGATATTATAAGTGCCATAAAACTCTTGAGCCACACAGGGGAACTTAGAGACAAAGACAGCATGAAATTAATGGCTATCTCCAAAAACTCAAAAACCTAAAATATTCATCTTCAATGGATACCCCACACGTCGGCATTGGAGGCAATGAAACTGCTGACGCGCTAGAAAAAAAAGGGCACAAGAAAAGCCTTGCCACGGAATAATAGGCTTACTTTCAAATAAATAGAGACATTAGCCAAATAAAAAATAAACAAGGAATAGATGATTCCACCTAAGCACGACTGGTACAGTGGAGTGGACCCAGGAGGAGCTCTGAACCTCATAAATAGACAGCATCAAACAACACTAACAAGAGTTAGAACAGGCCATCTCAAGCCATTGAAGATAGAAAATAATATCAAAATCTTCCCCACTTGCCCAAAATATAGCTTGGCACCTGCAGCTCCAGAACACATATTAGCTTGTATTAGATGCACTAAACAGGACATTTGGGAGAGGCCACTTCTTATCATAAAACAGCTCGAGGAACATAGACTCGTATAATTTATGCAATCTTTGCACAAGGGTATGAGAAACAATCACAACAGAATTTCTCCCATATTATCTCTCCATGTGTTAACTCGAATTGAATTAAAACGTCTCGAATTTAGACTTATATCCGAATCTAATTTGTATCTCACTAACCTTTTCAATTATAAACCAACATTTCACATTAATAAATATCAAACGGAATTTATTTTAAAACTGATATCTGAAATAATATATCAGTATTTATCCGATTTCCCATTGCTGTGGAAGTTTGCGACCTCACTGAAATATTACTCCCCCATCTCGTTTTTTCTTCTGCACACTCTCTCTTTTTCTGTCCTAGAGTTAGACCGATGAGTTTACTAATTTTGTCTCTATAAATTCTTCTGAATCTTCTGAGTCTAGTATATATACCCAGCTTCCTCTTTGCGAATTTTGCCTTTTCGAAGTAAAGAGACAAAAGGTTGCAGCGATAACCAACTCATATATGTACTAGAGTAAAAAATATATAAACAACTCTGAAAATATTTATATGCATTAATAATGTATATATTGTCGGAATTGAGAATATGTGGTAACTCAGGAATCTTCTGCGTTATATAAAATGAAAACCAATTAAATTCATGCGACAGGTGTTGAAAATATATTAATGAAATTCTTTACCAAAAAAAGAAGAGGATATGACGTATTTGGACAAAAGATGACAAAGTAAATTCCATAAATTTTATCTGTTTCTTGAACGAATTTTCAAACGACCTTATTTATTGCAAATATAACACTTAATTAATCTGGCAGAACTTGAAACGAATACAATAGTTCATAAAACATTTTAGTAATTTGGTAGTTATTTTTAGAATATATATATATATATATATTGAAGACATGTAAATAAGTATTTTGTTTTCTTCATTCATCACGCCTTAAGTAAGGTCCACTTTCTCAATTATGTATTTTATATTCCTTAAGCACAATTAAAACAAATTGTAATTATAATATTTTTCATTATTTTACCACGACTGTAATTTAAATACTCATGTAAACCAACCTCAAGCTAATACTCAATTCTCTATATCAATCAGCAACTAATATTTCTATATCTCTAATTCCAAAATCATTTGAAAATATAAATTTATTTAATACAATTCAACAATAGGATTCCAATAAATATACAATTCTATATATTATAATTACTAAAGAACATATGTTAACTTTGGATGTGTAAGTTTGATGTCAAACTATTCTTACAGATTGAAGTTACATATGAGTGTAATTCTTAATTTAAAACTTCAAGCTTCACTTCAACATTTACAGAAAGTTATATTTAAACGAACTAATAGAATTTATTTGATAGCGTCTTCAACCTTTGAACACACTCATATTTGGCTTACTGAGGATTTTATATTTTAAAGGAAAATTTGAAAATATTTATAAATAATTGTTTCGAATTCTCACAACAGATGGAGCAATAAAGTATCATATTAAAGAAGAAATTTAATTTGTAACAAATCAAAATGTTGATTCATAACAGATGCTCTCCATTTCTCAGTCTATATTTCAACATAACAAGTTTTCTCCTTAGAATAGAAACTAGCCTGTTCATACAAAATATGTTCTAAAGATGTCGTATTATGGTTATTCCTTGATTTCTCCAATCTTGCTAGGTGGCTTTCCTATCTCAGAAGCTGTTTGACAATCACCTTAAATGAGCTCTTCCTGGTATGTTGGCTGGGACGTCCTACTTGTCCCTTCCAATGGATGTCATATCTGCATCACAGACCACTCTTATGATCAATTACACGTCAAACTGATAGATAGAACAAATTCACTGTGCTTTTATCAACTAAACTCTAAAAACCTCTAAGAAAGTTAAAATGGAATTTCTATATATCACAAGGAAATAGAATTTAGAGTATTGTTTGATTTAACAATTCGCATTAAATATTTCTTGTATACGTAGACAGCGCGTATAAACTTTATAACTGTTTTATGCCTTTAAATGGCGCTATTTTATAAATATTTTAAGAACCACAAAGGATCGAGGCACATTATATTTATAAATATTTATACCTCCTCGAAGTGCTCATAGTTTCCTTAGATACCTTCATCAGGAAATAATTTGAAACAAAAGAGCGGTGTTAATATTTAAAAAGCCTCAGGAAGGTTTTATAGCGATCAGCCAGGCCCTTCCATTATTTTACTTCGCAGTAGGAGAGTAGGAAGATGCTTAGTTGGAACAAATTGCGTTAAAATAATTTATTTTATAAAAGGATGACACCTTAATGTCGTGTATATTTAATTTTTTTCTAGTATATATCTAAAGGTTCCGTAATAGTTTGAGCAATTACAAAGTAAATTGGCCAAATGGTATAGACTTGAACTTGATTATATTGTAATTGATCAAGGAACATGAGAATGGACCCAAAATGTCCTTGACGTTTGCAATAGGCCCAGGTGAACAAGGCGTGGTAGGGCTGTACTTTTAACCAATAGAAAATGGAAAGTGATAAAGACCCGAGTAAAGTTGCTAGAGTTTAACTTAGGCACATGCATAAATAAATACTTTAAAACAGGTCCAAATATGATAGGGCTCGATTTGAACAGCCCAACAGGAAGAGACCATTCTAATAGACCAAAGGCTATAAGATTGAATGTGTATCATCAGAGGCAATGTACTAAGAAACAAGATACTGCGCCAAGGGTAATATATAATTCCAGATACAAGCAACAGGAAATTATATAGAAGAAATACCAGAATAATCCAATGACTATAGGTTAGAATATTGGACAAATCGTAATGTATCGACGTACACGATACAGGCAAAAAGATATGGAGGTGAATCCGGCAAAATTACCAAAGGCTATTATACTGAACATATGGTCAAATGGATTGTACCACGGGCTAAGATATTAGAGCATAGAAATAAAAATGCCTACTAAATAAAATCTAAGAACACGAGACGATGCAGAAAATATTAAGTACTGAACTCAACACCATAACACAAGGCCAGGATCTCGAAACTGAACTGGGGCTCTAAAACTGAATGAAAGGTCAGATGTATTGTACCAAAGGCCAAGATACTTAGTTTAATTCTATATAAATAAGAGATTAAAGGTTATAAAATTAATAGTTATTAAATACCGCGAGCCCATGCAAAATATACAGTAGGAAACTCAAAAACTCTATAAAACAGGACCATGAGAGTGGGCCAATGGCTTTAAGACGAGGTAGGACAAATGTCCAGTAAATACGGAAAAATAAAGTCAAAGGATTATGCAACATATAGTGTTGTTGTGGTCTGTGGATTACAAATAACAAGAAGCACAAGAATAGATCAAAGATTATTAGAGGGTAAAATAATGATTCAATTATGAATACTGTACAGGGTTGGAATCAGGACCACTGCGCTTACCCAAGAACAGTGCTGATTTACAAAGTCTTATACGATCGTACTTGTGGCATATATCATTACACTAAACCAATAGGTAAAGGACTAGAATCATGATTGACATCTAGTTGACTGTGGAATCAGACAACAGAGAGTTGCGGCCCTTTCAAGAGAAAAAAGTAAATAAAAGATCCTATTCAACTATAAGCCATACGCACAAAACCACAATTAACTTCCTAAATAAGTTATTCTTTCCTACATTTACAATATACATTTGTTTCACACAATATTCTTAAAGTTAAAATTATTCAGAGAAGGATAAGGAATATGTGTATGTAGACTTCTCAGACTTCAGGCCCTAACTAGAATGACCTATTCACCATTAATATCGTTGCAATGTTTTGATCATTAAATTAATACATATTTTAGATTGTAGAAATTAAACTCTTAAAATCACGATCATTAAAACAATAATAAACAATAAGAGGAGCTTCTTGTGTTATCATATTTTATCATTTTATTTACCCTGAAAATGAAATAAAGCTGTTTAATGACTTTGGACTAGTCTATACAACCAATTTGATATATCTAGGCGCCTATAGATATTTTAATATTGAGACAATAAACGATCTCAGACACTAGGTTCGTAGAATTCTGGTTGTTAGAATTTCTTCCCACGTATTGTTTCCATTTTTAAAGGATAGAAGACATGACAATTTATAACAAATTCGGAAATTAAATACACACTACAAAATATCAATTACATGGGTATATATCAAATTATGTTGCCATGTATATAAGAATAAATATATAAGGAATAAGAAACAAATTGTATATATATAATACACTGCGGCCTATGATTGTAAAACGACACTTGAAGCTACACCGCATGAGTTTCTTTTTAACGAAAAATCAAAATTTAATTTCAAGGTGAAATATCGACCATTTTTAACCTTTTTGGATGAGGTAAGAAAGGATGAATTATGAAGAGTAATGACGAACGGAAAAATAAAAGTGTCCAGGGATGGGAATCGAACCCACAATGTTCCGCTTACCGGGCAGATGCCATGTCCACTAGGCTACCCTGGACGTATTTTATGGTAGCCTAATGGACATGGCATCTGCCCGGTAAGCGGAACATTGTGGGTTCAATTCCCACCCTGGACACTTTTATTTTTCCGTTCGTCATTACTCTTCATAATTCATCCTTTCATACCTCATCCAAAAAGGTTAGAAATGGTCGATATTTCACCTTGAAATTAAATTTTGATTTTTCGTTAAAAAGAAACTCATGCGGTGTAGCTTCAAGTGTCGTTTTACAAATTGTATATATATTAAATTTCGCTCTTATTTAATTTTCTCACTATAAAAGAAAATATTCTAGCTTAAATATCACGTGGTTGTTAAACCTATCGCTATGTTAAAGAATTGCCTTCAAACTGACTGGAAGACAGGTTCAGGGAAGTCCTGAGCTTTTATGTCCTGAGCTGAATTTACATACACAGAGAATAATTCCAGTAGAATATGGATTTCAGATTTTGCAAGATTAAAAAATAAAGTCCACTTTCTGACAATGATCGATGATTTCATTTCTGTTTATTCGTATAGAACAACTCTCTTATTTTTTTATTTAGAGATTTTTTTTATTATTATCATTTTAGGTTTTTACAGCAAAAAAGGATGTGAAGTATTTTGTCTTTCTTATCCTAAATGATAATTTAATATAGATTTCATATATATAATATCCTCGAGAAATATTTGTTATATTAAATGATATATTTTGAATAACTACTAATGATTAGGTTCATTACACTGTAAATATTGATATTACATCATAAAAATGAACATTTTCTGTTCACAGAAACTTGGTTGCCGTTTGGAATGGGAGAGTTGGACATTTCAGGTTGAAATTTCAATCGGGACACTTTTTTTCATTTTTGGTAGCTCAATTCTAAATAATATTTAAAAGAAACCAGTTATGTATTTAGTATCGTCTCTTTTCTGCGCATATTTCGCGTACTTAGGGTTTTTATATTTTGAAAGAAACTGTTGGCAACAAATCAATACGTCGAAACCTATTTGTCTATATTACAGCATTTCAAGTTGGTTAAAAGAGTGATTGGTTCCTTTAGAAAAAAGATTTCAAAGGTGCTATATTCTGGTTATTCCCGGACTTCTCCAATATGGTGAGGCGCGCGCGCGCAATTCTCAAATCTCAGAAGCTGCTTGATAATTACCTTAAATGAGCTCTTCCTGGGATGTTGGCTGGGACTTCCTACTTGTCCCTTCCAATGGATGACATCTCTGCATCACAGACCACCCACATGAGCAATTACATGCCACTAAAATTTTAAATATATATCTAGGGTTTCTTTATTCATAATTTTAATTTTATTAAATTTTCTGAAAAATGTGTTAAAGTTCAAATGGAAAATTTCCATGTACCACAAAAATGTGAACTTGATACAGAATATACCGCGCTTATTGTACTTAACCATATATTTTATAATGAGGTTTCCTGGGTATAAAGGAAGAATTGGCTTCTTCACTTCTCACAACCGGCTTGACTCTATGACATGAGAATTTTATTTTATATTCAACTAATATATATATATTTGATAAATATTCTGCATGGATCATATATTTACACTTAACTCATCGATTCAATTAGCGCTAAATAAAAAACGGGACAAACTATATGCTTTTTTCGTTGACTTGACTAAAGCCTTTGATACGATCTCAAACACTCTACTTTGGAAAAAATTACTGAAAATGGGTATAAGTCCTAAAATTTTAACAATTATAAAAATCTATTATGAAGAGGCAAAAGTTTCAATTAGATAGAAAGTTCAATATTCAAATTATTTAAAAATTAACGCAGGTGTACAGCAAGGTGACCCCCTTTCCCCCTTGTTATTTATACTATACACCGCCGATTTAGCAGATCTCTAAAATACGTCATTACTCCCGGGATTTTATCTACCAGATTACGGATACCTTCACTGTATCATGTATGCGAATGGTATAGTAATTATAGGAGAATCAAAAATTAATTTGCAGAGCAAGATCAATCTACTAAAGTCTTATCTGGAGGATAACCTACTGGTTCTGAATCAGATTAAGTCGAAAATAATGGTATTCCGAAATGGGGGAAGAATCCAGAAACGAAATCTGGTACTATGTCAATAATCCATTGACTGTCACATCGAGAATGATATATTTAGGATTCCCATTTACCAGCACAAACAACACTAAATACGCAGCAAAATATTATAAATCGAAAGCTAATACTGCAATGATTGAAATTATTAAAATGATAAATAAGCGAAGGATGAATTCAATAAATATCGCATTCAAATTATTTGATGCGATAATTAAATCAATATTTATGTATTCCGATTTGGGCATCTGACAATGCAAATATTATTGACCAATTACAAAACATTTTTATTAAAGGTCTTTTCAATTTACCAAAATATACCCCTGGCTATATTGTTAGACTGGAAACGGGTAGAGTGTCACTTACACTAAACGCACTAAATTAACTATGAAATACCTTTTAATATTACAAAGAATGAATACCATAGGTTTTCCAAGATATGCTGGAATAGGTTAAGAGAAATATCCATAAATACAGTAAAACCTATTGGACTCTACAGGACTATTTTAGCAATCGTGCTATCAACTATGAGACCATTCAAATAAAATTACCAGGGATTTTTCATACAAAAACTGAACAATTAATTCAGCAGGACTTATCAAAAATGGATCATACAAGATTATATTCTAAATTATTACATAAGTATTTAATACCTGAACAATATTTATCCTGGAACCTATCATTAGACATAAAAAGTTACATTACCCAAACAAGAATCACTTCGACTTTACTAAGAGAGAGTCACATTCAAATAATTAAAAAGGAAGATGTAATTTGTAAATTCTGCAAAACTGAAAGCATAGAAGAAATAACCCACTAAATCTTTGAATGCATAATTGTTAACGAGGAACGGAATAAGATCTTAAAGAACATTATCCAAGTCTACGTGAACCCAGTTCAGCTAATCATAATAATGTCCGAGAAAATATATATAGCGATAGAAGTATTTAACTTTCCTAAAGCGTTAGAGAATAAGGTAATCTCTGAGAACTAAAATTATAAAACAATTTCCTTCCATAGTTAGTTTGTATAGTTATGTTGAATACTTTGATTTCATTTTCCCTTCTCTCCTTTGTTTATGTTCCTATTTTCCTTTTCTCCATGAAAATGATGTATGGCGAGTCCTTATAGGACGGAAATGTCCTAATAAAGCTGCTGTTGTTGTTGTATATTTTATAAATTAATATAAAAATATATGTTTTTACAATAAATAGAAATTTATTAGATAGTCAAAGTGATGTTATTTATTAAATGATAAATTTTGTGTCAAATTCGAGTTGAATAAATCAAATATCAACTAACAACTATGATTATAAGAGCATATGATTTTAAAAATCATTCGATCTTTCTTATTATAAGATATGGGTTGAGGTAAAACTATTAAAAATGCTACTATGCAAAAAATATATTCATATATATTTGTAAATTTGTGAAATATGATTTATCATAAAATTGCATAATCTCAAAATAGAGCTATATAGTATGATCTGAAAATCAAGAACTTGGATCCTGAACCATGATTTTTGTTTTTTTGAAATTGTACTCCGTAATACAAAATACGAAATTAATGTCAGCTAGCAAATAATTTCGAAGACTAGACTATGACTTTCTGAATTGAAAATATATATTAATATAGAACATCTTTAATTAGATCAATTAGTTTTGCACGATTTAAAGTCACAGATATGTGAACGTAATCACTTAGTGAATTCTTGATATCCATCATATTTTGTGAATCATTATTTCTACATTGATCACTTCTGGAAAATTCTATAAGATATCAAAAATAATCAGTGAAATTATTTATATGTATAAAATATCATAGCACCTCGGGCTTACATCATCAAAATCAAGGAATATCAAAAAGTATAATAAATGTCTCTCGTGGAAGGATTAAATCAAGAACTGAAGAATAGTATTTGCTCTGTGAAGTTTGTTCCAGAGTATTATTTCAAGCGGGATAATATCAGTACCTGAAATAGCCTAATAAGGCGCTGGAATTTTATAATTATTTTATAAAATCCAAACGTTTCCATAGAACATAATAATCGAATTTATTTTATATCTTCAAAAAAAAAAGTCGTCGATTAGGTTTTCTTATATCTTGAAACAATAACTCATAGCAAATCATGATATTCGGAGTTCTGATAAGAAAATATTGGAGGAAAGGAGACACTGTCAATAAAATACACAGGCATCACATAAATGTATCACATGATGAAAAATAAGAAAATATAAAAATTGGCCAGGTGTTGATATTAAAACAAACAAGGCATAAACTGACCGCTCACAGGAGCACTTTAGACGTCAGCGCGCCATCTAGGGGGACAAAAATCAACTAAGCGTTGATTTAACTTGTTCCCTGAAATTTTGTCCATTCCGTTTTCTTGATAAATCAAAAAAAAATATTGATAAATCACAAACGCGTTTCGGGCTGTTAGGACTTGCCAGCATTGTGCAGGCTGTACCTCAACGACAAAATATTTGCCCCGAGAGGAAGTTGAGAAAAATGTATTCAAGGTAAAATTGTGTAAATATTCTGTTCATGTGAGAAAATATATATAAAGGTCAGCTGTTTATATTAAAAACAAAAAGGCATATACTGATCGCTCACATGAAATATTTGGTTGGTCAAATAAAAGGGAATAGGTCAAATTGCAATTTAGTTTATTTGTTTCCACTAGATGGCATTCTGCCATCTGAAATTCTCACGTGAGCGGTCAGGATGTGCCCTTTTTTGTGCATAATATTTGATTTAAAAATACAAAGTTTCGCGAAAATTTGTTAAATGCAATGAATAGTTTTCTAGATTGATATCTCCTTTGCTTCGATAAAACATTATTCCAATCAAATTATAATAATAAATACAAATCTTTGACGTTTCTAATGACTAATATACCAATGTGTAATGAGTTAAAAATGTAAATTATAATGAGATTAGATTGTCAATTTTTCCGGTAAGATATTGATGTACAAAGACACAAAGGTCGCCTCTCCTGTAAAAATAGATGGCGTCTAGCTTTAACGAAAGAGGCGTCCTTTTTCTTTGTAGTAAGATTAGAGTCATTTTCACAGGTTTGCGGTTTCCGACAAATTACAAAAGAAAAAGCATAAGACACGACAACTCTTTATTATAATAAAATAATTTGCGGCATCTTATGTCTTTTTTTTTTGTAATATCAAATGGTTTGATTACGAAATAGTCATGAGCAACTTCCAGTGGCACGATACAGAGATACCTGCTTCTTAATATCTCCTAATAGTTTCTAATATAGCTTAGTCTGTTAGTGATCTGTCAATCACTGCTTTAGTTCTCTCTTTCTCTCTTTTAGAAAATTATAATAAATTAAATAAATACCACAGAATTCATATTGTACTAACCAGAATTTCTCTCTGTCTATTAAGTATAATACAGCCTCCACAAATTTTGTAGCTTCCAAACAATTAGGTATTTTGTACTGCAACATAAAAGGTGTTAAAAATTAATGAAATTCATTAACTGAAAAAGGTAATAAGGTATTTGGACAAACGATGACAAAGTAAATTCCATAAATGTTTTCTAATTCTTAAACAACATTTTCAAATATGACACTCAATTAATCTGAAAAGACTTGAAGCAAATATATTTATTTAATTGAACCTTTTAGTAATATAGTAGTTATTTTCAATTATTATATATATATAAATATATATCTTATTTGAAAAAGTAAAAATTAAATCAGGTAAATAGTTTCTTTTTATTTATATTGCAAGCTTTCGAGCAATTATACTGCTCTTCAACGGGCGGATATTCTTTGTACAAACTCTAAATAATATATAAACAGTAAAATTGAAAATTTTTTGTTATTAGCATGTGCTCTCGCGGGCGTGCATCAGACTGTTTCCAGCTAAAGTGATAGATATTATACTGGGATTAAATATATTACATTCTAATAATTATTAATATTCAGATTATATGTCAGGGATATTGTTATATTGGGTTGGGAGGTCAATTTTTCTATTAATGCTATTTATTTTTGATGATACCAGTGCTTCTAGAAATAATCGTTGTTGCTTTCTTTCTATGTCTTGATAATGGGCTATTGCTTGTTTGAGATTAAATGTGTGTCCAGTGGTGCTGGTGTGTTGATATATTAAGGATCTATTATCTTTTTGTATCTTATGTTTCTTTCGTGTTCTTTTAGTCTGGTCTCTATTGTCCTACTAGTTTCTCCTACATATGTGGCATTACATTGGTTACATTTGACAGAGTATATTGCATTAGATTTATCTCAAACAAGCAATAGCCCATTATCAAGACATAGAAAGAAAGCAACAACGATTATTTCTAGAAGCACTGGTATCATCAAAAATAAATAGCATTAATAGAAAAATTGACCTCCCAACCCAATATAACAATATCCCTGACATATAATCTGAATATTAATAATTATTAGAATGTAATATATTTAATCCCAGTATAATATCTATCACTTTAGCTGGAAACAGTCTGATGCACGCCCGCGAGAGCACATGCTAATAACAAAAAGTTTTCAATTTTACTGTTTATATATTATTTAGAGTTTGTACAAAGAATATCCGCCCGTTGAAGAGCAGTATAATTGCTCGAAAGCTTGCAATATAAATAAAAAGAAACTATTTACCTGATTTAATTTTTACTTTTTCAAATAATTCTGGGTAACTATTGCTCACATATATATCTTATATTTAAAAAAAAAGATATTCTGCTTGATTTTTGATCATTTTGAGGATTATGGTAATGCAGTTATTTGTTGGTTCTTTTTAGTATTATATGGTATTGGTGATGCAGTCGTGGCTAAAATCTTGAAAGTATAATGTCTTGATCAGAGATTTCTTTATTGAGCTGAGGAATACATATGAAAAACATAATTTTGTAAAAGTACCGCCTGGCTTAAGGCGAATAGAACAAAGAAAACAAAAGATTATTTACATAATGTACAAAGTTTTGAGCCGACCAACGGGGAAGAACAACAACGAGTTTTTATAGAGAAAGCGTGACCTCTGGCGGTCGATTTAAACAGAGTATTTATATCTATGAAATTATAATTTTTTAAATAATTTAATACCTTAATATAACATATATATATATATATTGTTGCACCAGGTTGCGGCTTGGCAGACTCTTCAGCCTGGATTCTCTCCTGTGCTGGGTCTTGCATCTTACCAGAGCGTGTTTCAACCATCCTACAAATTTATAAAAGGGAATAATGAGATAAGTCTTCTTTAAGTAGCCACCAGAATGCCTTATTTATTTTCTCACATCAAAGAGAGCAGTGAAGTCACACGTGTACCTAAATACAAATGATGACAATCTAAATAATCTGTGTTTTAAATAAATATCATAGAATATTTTATATAAAAATAAATAAATATATAATTTAAATTTCAAATATATTAAAAATAATATAAGAAATACGCCATTAATCATGATGTAACACTTCCCCCTCTCCAGAGGTCGTCACGTCCTCGTGAGTTACCTCATCAATTCTCTCAAAATATGGTTTGAGTCTTGAGACATGGACAATCAATGGGTCTTGGCCAGGATTATCTTTTGGCTCAATTAAGTAATTTACGTTAGACAGCTTCTTTAATATTCTATATGGGCCAAAATATTTTCTCAGTAGTTTCTCACACTTTCCTATTTTCCTAATTGTTGTCCAAACTGCTACTAATTCTCCTGGTTCGTAGCTTCTTTCCATGTGTTTCTTGTCATAGTTCTTTTTCATTCTTTCTTGAGTCTTTATTGTGTTGTTAATAACTAATTTTCTTGTTCTGTTTATTTTGTCTAAGTGATGTTTTATGTATTCATCATAATCATCTTTGTCAATGTCCACCGAGATATTCCTGTCGTCCAAAAGAGACGTGGGTTCTCTTCCAAACATCAGGAAAAAGGGAGAATATCCTGTGGTTTCCTGAATTGTAGTATTGTAAGCGTGAGTGATGAATGGGAGTATTTCGTCCCAATTTTTCTGATCAGTGTTCACATACATACTGAGCATATTGATCAATGTTCTATTTAACCGCTCTGTCAATCCATTAGTCTGGGGATGATAGCTCGTTGTGAAGCAATGTTTAATCTTGCACGTTTTCATCACCTCTTTGATTAAATTACTGGTAAATTGAGAGCCTCTGTCACTAATAAGATATTGTGGGGCTCCGTGCCGAAGGAAAATATCCTCTACTAGAAATATCGAAACTTCTTTCACTGTTGCTTCCGAGACTGCTCTTGTTTCTGCATATCTAGTGTAGTAGTCCGTCAGCACGATTATCCATTTTTTCCTGTTTTTCGTAGATGGTAGTGGACCAACAAAGTCAATTCCAATTCTTTCGAAAGGAAAGTTGGCTGGGGGGATGGGCTGTAGTAGTCCAGAAGGTAATTGGTTTGAGCCTTTCCTACTTTGGCAAAGGTGACACGTCTTAACGAATTCTGAGACATCCTTTAACATGGATGGCCAAAAGTATTTACTCTTTATTCGGTACATGGTTCTGGCGACACCCAGATGGCCATTCGACATATGATTGTGATATTCTTTCATAATTTCTCTCTTTTTATTCTCTGGAACCACAAGCAACCACGCCCTGCCTTCAGGGTTCGGGTTTTTCTTAAAGAGGCATCCATCTTCTTCTTTAAAGTTTTGCGCAATTGATCGCCTGCTTCCATTAAGGTTTTTCTTAACACTTTCGATAAATTTATCCTCTTCGTCTGTTATTTGATTTAAAAATAGCCTTTCAAAATCCTCATCCCAATCAGTTTCTGGTAAGGGCCCCCTAGATAAGCCATCGGCGTCCAGATGCTTCTTTCCCGATTTATGTATTATATCGAAGTCATATTCTTGAATTTTCAATGCCCATCTTGCCAATCGACCTGTTGGATCCTTCAAGTTTTTGAGCCAGCATAAGGCGTGATGGTCTGTTACTATTTTAAAGTGTCTTCCATAAAGGTAGGGTCGTAATTTTGACATTGACCAGACAACGGCCAGACATTCTTTTTCAGTGGTTGAATAATTTTGCTCCGCTTTACTTAGGGTACGACTCAAGTATGAGATCACCTTCTCTTCACCACCGATGTCTTGGACAAGTGTTGCACCTATGCCGATGTTGGACGCATCAGTATGAACATAAGTAGGTGCATTTGGATTGAAGTGACCTAAAATTGGTGGACTTAATAGTGCTGTTTTTAGGGTTTGAAACGCTTCCTCTTGTCTTTCTGTCCAGGTAAATGATACACTTTTTTTTATAAGGTTGGTCAAAGGGTCAGCAATTTTTGAAAAGTCTTTGATAAATTTTCTATAATATGAACACATTCCCAAAAAGAATTGTACTTCTTTGACCTTTTTGGGCCGAGGAAAATTTCTGATAGCTTTGATGTTATGTTCCGCGGGTTTTATACCATGTTTGCTCGTTATATAGCCGAGGATCTCCAATTCTTCAAAAGCAAATCGGCATTTTTTGTCGTTTAACCTTAAATTAGATTCACGAAAACATCTAAAAACAGCTTCAAGTCTTTTGAGGTGCGTTGGAAAATCCGGGCTATATATGATAACATCATCCAGATAACACAAACAAATTTGCCATCTCAGATTTCCAAGCATATTCTCCATATTTCTCTCAAAGGTAGCAGGCGCGTTACAAAGTCCAAAAGGCATCACGTTGAATTCATATAATCCATGCGCTGTAGTGAAAGCTGTTTTCTCTTTGTCTCTTTCTTCGACTTCAACTTGCCAATATCCAGATCTGAGGTCTATTGCTGAGAAGTGTGTAGATCCTTGGAGAGTATCCATAACTTCGTCTATTCTAGGGATCGGATAGACATCTTTTACTGTCACATTATTCAGTTTTCTGTAGTCCACACAAAATCTGTATTTACCATCTCGCTTCTTGACCAATATTACTGGAAAAGACCAGGGGCTAGAAGATGGCCTAATTATGCCTTCTGTAAGCATCTGGTCAATTTGCTCTTTTATAATATCTCGTTCTTTAGCACTTACCCGGTAAGGCTTGTGTTTAATTGGCTTCGCGTCTTCTGTGTCTATCCGATGTTTTGCCAAATTGGTTCTCCCTAATTTCGATGAAAAAAGATCTCCATACCTTTCTAAAACTTGTTTTAACTCCTTCTGTTCCTTTGGTGAAAGATTTTCGTTTATTTGGAATCTAGGTTCTTCGTTCTTTTCTACCTCTCTTTCTCGACTCACATTTATTTTCGCTGGACTACTTCCAAAAGCCAATGTTTGGTTTTTCATTATTTTTAACGGTCGAGGATACGGATTAGTTATCCAGATGTGTGTTTCCCTATTTATAACATTGATCAAGCTTCTTGCTAGACGAAGTCCATTTGTTTGAAACATTTTGCTGCTCTCCTCGATAATATATTCTCCATCCTCTGTTTCTACCAATGCCTTGATCAATTTCATGGAACATTCCGGTACAATGGAATCCTTGGCACTCTTTATTTTCAACATTTCAAAATTGATTTCGTCATGATTATTCGTCAAATCATATTTTATAGTTTCTTGCTTACAATCTATTTTTGCGTTCATTTTCTTAAGGAAATCTCTCCCAAGAATTAATGTCCGTAAATGCGTTTTCAATATCACAAAGTTGTGTGATAATGTTTCGTCATCAATTTTTATATTTAAAAATATACTTCCTACCATGTCCAATTTTTTTCCATCGGGTCCTGCACACATTTTTGCGAGTTTACTTATACCATGGCCTGTATCGAGGGCCGTTCTGAGGTCGACCACTGAGAGGTCAGCACCTGTATCAACCAAAGCTTCAAAAGTCCCTATCTTGTCCACATTAATTTTTAATTTGTATTTAGGGTCCAACTTCTTGATTCCGTTTATGGTCGACTTGCTTTGATTGACAGATTCAGGCGAGACGCTTAGTTTAAATCTTCCAACACGGAATATCTATTCCGGGTAGGAATATTTGTCTGTGTGCTATGACATACATCAGCATAAAGCCGAGGTCCTGATTTCTCTGATATTTCATTCATTTGGCATTTCTCTTCGACCTTCTCTTGGGTATCTGCTGGATCCTCTTCTAGGATTCTTATAAACTTGACCCTACAATAACGGGCCACGTGCCCTGGCTTGTTACATTTAAAGCAGATTGGTCTTCCATCTTCCGTCCTATTTTTGCTCACTTCTTGGCTTTTATTGTAAGTGTTTCTCTGAAGGTTTGGTTTCGGCACAAAGTTAGGATTATAAGGACGTCTAGGGGTAGAGGGCTGGGGAAAGTTGTTTCGATACTGTCTGGGGGTAGGAGGGGAGTCGTTCTTGTAATTATTGGAAACAGGGGCTTGGGGCCTGGAAGTGGTCTGGTAGTTTCGTGCGGCAGTCGGCGGCACGTACCTCGATTGTTGTTGGGGTCTAGAATAGCGTGGACCGTTATATAGGTTTCTGGATTTCTCCACACGTTCCCGATACTTCTTTTCAAAAGAATCCATTTTCTTGCACACGACAAGAAGGTCATCGGTCGTTTTAGGAGGGTTCAGGTAGAGCGCGAATGAGTACTCTTTTTTCAGTCCTCCAATAACATGGTCAATTTTTGTTTCTTTTTCCATTGCGGGGTCAACCTTGTTGCACAACACTAGAATGTCTTCAGCGAACCTGATTGCTGGTTCATTCCAGTGTTGCATTCTGTTGAGCTCCCTTCTAAGTTCTTCTTTATTCGCGTCCAAAGAAAAATCCTGAATGAGGCGGATTTTAATATTTTCCCAGCTCGTGAAACTAGCTTTGTGTAAATTCAACCAGGTTTTAGCGCTTCCCGTCATGTTCATGGCGGCATAACGAGAGATAATGTAGTCTGCCCAATGGTACAAGAAGCCAATTTCTTCAAGAGATTCAATCCATGGGCGAGGGTCTTCCGTTTCATCATACTTGGGGATGTCGATGTTGGGATTCAGGACAACTGGGTCGGAACTAGCATCTCTACCAATTGTTATACCAGGTTGCGGCTTGGCAGACTCTTCAGCCTGGATTCTCTCCTGTGCTGGGTCTTGCATCTTACCAGAGCGTGTTTCAACCATCCTACAAATTTATAAAAGGGAATAATGAGATAAGTCTTCTTTAAGTAGCCACCAGAATGCCTTATTTATTTTCTCACATCAAAGAGAGCAGTGAAGTCACACGTGTACCTAAATACAAATGATGACAATCTAAATAATCTGTGTTTTAAATAAATATCATAGAATATTTTATATAAAAATAAATAAATATATAATTTAAATTTCAAATATATTAAAAATAATATAAGAAATACGCCATTAATCATGATGTAACAATATATATAATACAAGATAACAATAGGATTCAAATACAATTCTATATTTCATGATTACTAAATGATATAATTTAATTTGTGACATGCAAGTTCGATGACATACTGTGCACATCTACCTAGAAGTTGTATATATTAAGTCAGAAGAAATCCCTAATTTAAAATTCCAAGAGAACTCTATCTTCAACAGCTACAGAAAGATATATTTAAAATAGAATAATGGAATGTATTTGATAGCGTCTTTAACCTTTGAACACACACTTACTGAGGATTTTTATACCTCAAAATAAACTCGATGGAGACAAATTGAAACATTGATTTATAACAGATGCTTTCCTAAGAGACTAGCATGTTATACAAAATATATTCTGATGATTCCGTAGTTTGGT
The DNA here is from genome assembly GCA_030710605.1 of Cordylochernes scorpioides. Classification (NCBI taxonomy): domain Eukaryota; kingdom Metazoa; phylum Arthropoda; class Arachnida; order Pseudoscorpiones; family Chernetidae; genus Cordylochernes; species Cordylochernes scorpioides. The sequence goes on along the minus strand of CP092863.1, from coordinate 198,103,286 downwards.
GATTCCTAGACTTCTCCAATCTTGCTAGATGGCTTTCATATCTCAGAAGCTGTTAGATATTCACCTTAAGTGAGCTCTTCCTGGTATGTTGGCTGGGACTTCCTACTTGTCCCTTCCAATGGATGTCATATCTGCATCACAGACCACTCACATGAGCAAATACTCTTCAAACCACACTATAGATGAAACAAATATATAGGGCTATTATATTCACTGTGCTCTAACTAAACTATAAAAGCCTCTAAGATAGTTAAAATGGAATTTCTATATATCACACAAAAAATAGACTCGATACAAAGAACACTAGAAAGTGTTTTATTTAGAAAATTCGTATTGGAAAGTTGCTTGTATATGTAGACGGCGCGTATATACTTTATAATAGTTCTATGCCCCTAAATAGCTTATTTATAATTGTTTTAGGAACATGAAATGTCCAAAGCACGTGTATTTATAAATATTTCTACCTCCGTAAAGTATATTAAGATAGCTTTATTTTTATTTTGTACTATTCCGCTTCTATATCTGGACCATTAAAAGAATTCCTGGTGAAGGTATTACGGAAAATATAGGAATATAATTTACGGAATAGTACAAAATAAAAATAAAGCTATCTTAACATATGGATATCCTTGGGAAGGTATTATAATTGATGAGCCAGACCCTTCCCTTATTTCCCATCGCAGTAGAACAGTAGGAAGGTGTTCAGCTAGAAAATATTTCATTTAAAAATAATTTATCTTCTAAACCGAAGACACATTAATGTCCTGTATATGTGAAAAATGTTCTAATGTTGATATAAAGGTTCTTAAATAGTTCGAGCTATTGCAAAAATATTTGTCCAAAAATGGCGTGCACTTTAATTTAATTCTACTGCAATTGAAAGAGAAAGAGATCAAGGGCCCATGAGAATGGACCCAAAATGTTCCTGACGTCTGCAATAGGCCCGAGATGGATAAAACGTGGAAGGACTGAACTTAAAACGAATAAAAAATGCAAAGAGATACAAGAATCGAGTAAAGTTGATAGAGATAAACTTACGACCCATACATAAACAAACACTTTAAAAACAGGTCCAAATATGTTAGGGCTCGATTTGAACAACCCAATAGGAAGAGGCCATTCTAATAGACCAAAGGCTATATAAGATTGAATGTGTATCATCAGAGGCAATGTACTAAAGAACAAGATACTAGGCCAAGGGGAATATATAATGCCAATTACAACCAGCAGGAATTTATATAGATAAAAATACCATAAATATCCAATGGCTATAGGATAGAATCTTATACAAATCGTAATGTATCGATGAACATGAGACAGGAAAAAAGATATGGAGGTGAACCCGGCAAAATTACCAAATGCTCTCAGATTGATTTTCAAATAGATTGTGCTAAGATATTAAACTATAGAAATTAGAATACCCATTAAATAAAATCGAAGATGTAAATATATATAGTACTGAACTCAGCCCCACAACATAAGGACAAGATCTCGAAACTGAACTAAGGGCCCTAAAACTGAATGAAAGGTCAAATGTATTGTACCAAAGGCCAAGATACTGGTTTAAAATCTATATGATTAAAAGGTCACTAGAGATAAGATAAAAGGCTATAAAATTGATAGTTATTAAATACCGCTAGACCATGCGGAAGGTACAGTACTAAACTCAGCAACTCTACATACCAGGACCAGGCGAGTGGCCCAATAGCTTCAAGACGAGTTAGGATAAATGCCCAGAAACTATGAAATAATAAAGTCAAAGGATTATATAACACACATGGGTCTGTGGATTATAAATAACAAGGACCACATGGATAGACCAAATGTTATTAGAAGGTGAAATTCAGCTATAAATATTGTGAAGGGGTGAAATCTATTTCCCTGCGCTTACCCAAAGACAATGGTGAATTACAAAGTTTCATTAAACTGGAATTTTGACATATACTCTGACACTAAAACAATAGGTGAAGGACTAGATTAATCATTGACTTCTAGTTGACCGTGTATTCGGACAACAAAGTTGCGACCCTTTCAAGGAACACATGTATAAAAATAATCCTATTCAACTATATACCACATGCACAAACTCATAATTACCTCCTTAATAAGTTATATTTTCATACTTTTCCAAAATACCGTTGTTTCTCGCACAAAATTCTTAAAGAAAAATATCATTCAGAGAAGGAGAGGTTGGAATATATGTGTAGCTAAAATTTTCAGCATTCGGGCCAGAACTAGAATGACCTATCGTAAAGATAGAGGCTGCCTGGCCGGCATTCATATTTTTTCAAATAAAAGACACTTCGGCCAGTAAATCTTGTCACAATTAATATCGTTGCAATGTTTTGATCATTAAATTAATACATATTTTATTGTTTATCCACCCTAAAAATGAAAGCTGTTTGATGACTTTAGACTAGTCTATAAAACCAATTTGATATATCTAGGCGCATTTATATATATATATTTTTTTCAAATCTAGACAATAAACGATCTCAGACACTAGTTTCTACAGTATCACACAGATATTCGTAGAATTCTGATTGTTAGAATTTCTTCCCACGTATTGCTTCCATTTTTAAAGGATAAGACATGACATTTTATAACAAATTCGGATATTAAATATATAGTACAAAATATCGTTCACCTAGATTATGCTTTTACGTGGATATACGAGATCAAATTATGTTGCAATGTATACAAGAAGAAATATATAAAGAATAAGAAACAAATTGTATACATTTCAAATTTAGCTTTTTATTTATTTAATATTTTAACTATTCAAGAAAACATTCGAGCTTAAATTTCACGTGGTTGTTAAACATATCGCTATGTTAAAGAATGGAATTCAGACTGACTGGAAGGCAGGTTCAGAGAAGTCCTGGGCTTTTATGTCCTGAGTTGAGAATTTACATCAGAGAATAATTCCAGGTCAACTGGGATTTCAGATTTTAGGATGATTATAAAATAAAGTCCACTTTCTGACAATGATCGATGAATGTATTTCTGTTTATTCGTATAGAAATATCTCTCTTGATTTTTTTTATTTAGGGAGTATAGCATTATTGCTATTATTAGGGTTTATAGTAAGTCTGTAAAGTATTCTTGTTTTTCATATCCTAAATAATAACTTAATATAGGTTTCATATATATAATATGCTCGAAAATCACATTTGATATATTTAATGAAATATTTTAAATAACTACTCATGGTTAGGTTCATTGATATTTCATCATTAAAAGGAACATTTTCTGTTCACAGAAACTTGGTTGCCGTTTGGAATGGGACAGGTGGACATTTCAGATTGGAATTTAATTCGGGACACTTCTTCTATTTTTAGTAGTTCAATTCTTAATGATATTTATAAGAAACCAGTTATATATTTCATATCTTCTTTTTCTAGGGAATATTAGGTGTACTGAGGGTTTTTAATTTTTTTTTAAAGAAACTTGTTGGGAACAAATCAATACGTCGATAACCTGGTTGTTTATATTTCACCATTTCAAGTATGTTAAGAAAGTGATTGGTTCCTTTAGGAAAAAGAGAATTCAAAGATTCTATATCCTGGTTATTCCAGGACTTCTCCAATATGGTGAGGTGATTTTCAAATCTCAGAAGCTGTTTGATAATCACCTTAAATGAGCTCTTCCGGGGATGTTGGCTGGGATTTCCTACTTGTCCCTTCCAATGGATGACATATCTGCATCACAGACCATCCACATAAGCAAATACATGTCACACCACACTAAAACTTCGAACAAATATATAGGGTTTTCTATTCAATATTAAAATTTTATTAACTTTTCTGAAAAATGTGTTAAAGTTCAAATGGAAAATTTCAATGTACCACAAAAATGTGAACTTGATACAAAATATACCGCACTTATTGTGCTTAACCATATATTTTATAATGAAGTTTCCTAGGTATAAAGAGAGAATTATTTTGAAAATAGAGCAATCCATAAATATATCTTTAAATAAAAAGTGTATATTAGATCAAAATATCATTTATTTTACCAATATTTGAGTTGGCTTAACGCCAACCTTTATCAAGGTATTATAACATTTTAATGTGTGTCAACATGATCCAATATGTGCCTTTTTGTTTAAAACAGAGAATTGGCTATTCACTTCTCACAACCGGCTTGGCTCTGTGACATGAGAAGATATCCCCCGAGTCCCGCTCTGTCTATTTGCATACTACCTTTGGAGAGACAAAGGGTAGAGTAAAATGTGCTATTTTATATTCAACTAATATATATATTTGATTAATTAATATACAAAGAGATGTTTTCATAATAAATAGAAATTTATTAGATATTTGAAATGATGATATTTATTAAATGATAATTTTTGTGTCAAATTCGAGTTAAAGAAATCATGATTATAGAGGAGCATATGAACAATAGAATTTAAAAATCATTGAATTATTCTTATTATAAGATATAGGTTTGGTAAAACTACATATATGTGTTTATATTTGAGAAATACCATTTAGCATAAGATTGCACAATCTTAAAATAGAGCTTTATAGTATGATCTGAAAATAATAAACTTGGATCCTGAACCATGATTTTTGTTATTTGAAATTTGTACTCTGAAATACAAAATTCGAAATTAATGTCAACTAGCAAAGAATTCCGAAGGCGAGACAATGTGACTTTTTGAGTTTAAAATATTTATATAGAACTCCTTTAATTAGATCAATTAGTTTTGCACAATTAGTGAACGTAATCACTTAGTGAATTCTTGAGATCCATTATATTTTGTAAACCATGATTGCAATATTGATCATTTCTGGAAAATTCTAGAAGATATCAAAGAGAATCAGTGATATCATTAGAGGGTATAATATCATAGCATCTCGGGGTTACATCATCAAAATCGAGAAAGATAAAAAAGAATAATAAATGTCGCGCAAATCAAGAACTGAAGAATAGTATTTGCTAAGAGAGTTTGTTCCAGAGTATTATTTCAAGCGGGATAATATCAGTACCTCAAATAGCCTAATAAGGCGCTGGAATTTTGTAAATGACATTCTATAAAGTCTAAACGTTTCCATAGAACAAAATAATCGTATTTATTTTTTATCTTAAAAAAAAGTCATCAACTAGGTTTTCTTATATCTTGAAACATTAACTCATAGTAAATCATGATATTCTGCTAAGAAAATATTGGAGGAAAGGTGACACTGTCAATAAAATACACATGTATCACATAAATGTATCACATGATGAAAAATAAGAAAATATAGAAATTGGCTATGTGTTGGTATTAAAATAAACAAGGCATAAACTGACCGCTCACAGGAGCACTTTAGACGTCAGCGCGCCATCTAGGGGGACAAAAATCAACTAACGGTTGATTTAACTTGTTCCCTGAAATTTTGTCAACTCCGTTTTCTTGATAAATCAAGAAATTCTTGATAAATCACAAACGCGTTTCGAGCTGTTGGGACTTGTCAGCATTGTGCAGGCTGTACCTCAATGTCTAAATATTTGCCCCGAGAGAAAGTTGAGAAAAATGTATTCAAGGTAAAATTGTGTAAATATTCTGTTCATGTGAGAAAATAAATATAAAGGTCAGCTGTTTATATTAAAAACAAAAAGGCATTTACTGATCGCTCACATGAAATATTTGGTTGGTCAAATAAAAGGGAATAGGTCAAATTGCAATTTAGTTTATTTGTTTCCACTAGATGGCATTCTGCCATCTGAAATTCTCACGTGAGCGGTCAGGATGTGCCCTTTTTTGTGCATAATATTTGATTTAAAAATACAAAGTTTCGCGAAAATTTGTTAAATGCAATGAATAGTTTTCTAGATTGATATCTCCTTTGCTTCGATAAAACATTATTCCAATCAAATTATAATAATAAATACAAATCTTTGACGTTTCTAATGACTAATATACCAATGTGTAAATAGTTCAAAATATAAATTATACTAAGATCAGATTAATAATTTTTCCAGGACAATATTGATCCACAAATACACTAAGGTTGTCTCTCCTGTAATAATAGATGGCGTCTAGATAACGCGTCCTTTGTCTTTGAAGTAAGATCAGATTCATTATCACAGGTTTGGTTTCCGACAAATTACTAAAGATAAAGCATAAGACACCACAACTCTTTATTATCATAAAAATATTTGCGGCATCTTATGTCTTTTTTGTAAGATCAGATGGTTTGATTAAGAAACAGTCATGGGCAACTTCCAGTGGCACGATACAGAGATGCATGCTTCTTAATATCTCCTCATAGTTTCTAATATAGCTTAGTCAGTAAGTCCTCTATCAATCACTGTTTTATTTCTCTCTTTCTTAAAAAAAAACTATTATAAATAAAGTTAATACAACAGAACTCCATGTCCTAACCATAATTTCTTTCTTACTGATAAGTATAATACAGCCTCCACAAACTTTGTAGCTTCCAAACAATTAGGTATTTCGTACTGCAACATAAAAAGGTGTTGAAAATTAATGAAATTCATTAACTAAAAAAGAAAATGAGGTATTTGGACAAACGATGACAAAGTAAAATTCTTTTTTTTTTTCTAATTCTTAAACAACATTTTCAAATATGACACTTCATTAATCTGAAAAGACTTGAAGCAAATATAATATTTAATTGAACCTTTTAGTAATTGGTAGTTATTTTCAGATTATATATATATGGTAATTTAAACCCATAACCCCATATTGTATATAACTTATAACAAGATTTTCATGTTGTATAATAGAAACATATCTGTAAATGATTATACGCATGATTGACATGTGTCATTACATCATCATATGTAATGTAATTTGTACAAACTGAGGATAAATAAATAAAACTCTGTAATAGATTAAGAGTTGAGCTAAAGAGATAGAAGTCATAACGTCTAAAATTGAGATAGATGGAAGTCACAAAACAACAAGGTCTAAAGATAGATTGGAAACTGTCAGGACGGCGCCAGTAGAATTTCACCAGACGATCCACGCCCATGTCGCATAAGGCCCCCCCGTTTTAACCTAAAAATACAGTCAGTTCACCATCTGCGTAAGCCCTCGTCGGTTGTACTCCAGGTCCTCCTCATCCACCATGTAGTCAGTAAAAACACTTTCATCTCCATCTTTCGCTCCTAGCTCAACTTTTATCTGTTCACGGAACTTTCTTAGTGCAACTGTGTCTTCGTTTTTTGTGTGGACATTCCCAAGCTTTCCACTCTGCCTCGACCACGACGGCCTTTACTTTGTGAGAACTTTTAAAGGTCTTCCAAAGTGCAGAGAGGTAATGGAAAACTCCCCATCCTGACTGTTCCTCTCGGTCAACACAATATAGCGAGAGTTGACAGGGACTCACACTATAGTTTAAGTCGACTGGGACTCACACCATAGTTTAAGTCGACTGGATACCTCATCACAGTTTTAGTCGACAGGATTCTACAAGAGGCAACCAAACCTCATCACATATATATATAATACAATGCAACAATAGGATTCAAATTATATTATACATTTCATGATTACTAAATGATATAATTTAATTTGTGGCATGCAAGTTCGATGACATACTGTGCACATCTACCTAGAAGTTGTATATATTAAGTCAGAAGAAAATCCCTAATTTGAGATTCCAAGAGAACTTTTCAACATTTACAGAACGATATATTTAAAATAAACTAGTGGAATGTATTTGATAGTGTCTTTAGCCTTTGAACACACACTTACTAAGGATGTTTATACTTTAAAATAAACTTGATGGAAACAAATTAAAACTTTGATTTATAACAGATACTCTCCTAAGAGACTAGCATGTTCATACAGAATATATTCTAAAGATGCCGTAGTTTGGTGATTCCTAGACTTCTCTAATCTTGCTAGATGACTTTCATATCTCAGAAGCTGTTAGATATTCACCTTAAGTGAACTCTTCCTGGTATGTTAGCTGGGACGTCCTACTTGTCCCTTCCATTGGATGTCATATCTGCATCACAAACCACTCACAATTACTCTTCAAACCGCACTAATAGATAGAACAAATATATAGGGCTACTATATTCACTGTTCTCTAACTAACTAAACTATAAAAGCCTCTAAGATACGAGGGCCATCCAATAAATAAGTGTACCTATTTTTTTTTCTGCGAACGAAACGTTGTAAAAATTAGTTAGTATAGAAGAAATGGTCACTAGGATGCGTTGGAAGCTGGTGACCTTCAAAATCACGCTACTCGTACGCACAAGTCCGTAGCGCTTCAGTTTCCATGGAGCTACCACTGGTGAACGTGTCCACTTGCGAACTCCGTTCTGTAATTCGTTTTTTCACGGCGAAAAATTAAACTGCGGTCAATATTCATCGCAATTCAGTGTCAGTGTATGGTAAAGAATGTATGAGCATCCAAATGGTTCGCCGATGGCGTTCATGGTTCTTAGAAGGACGGCAAAACGTGCATGATGACGAGCGAAGCGGCAGCCCCGTTACTTCTACGGACAATGCAGCCGTTGCTGCTGTTCGGAATGTGGTGGAAGCAGATCGCCGCGTCACCATTGACGAAATAATGATTCGACTGCCTCCTGGAATCAAAATTAGACGCTCTTCGATTGGAACAATCATGTCAGATGTTTGGAATTTTCGCAAAGTCTGCGCAAGATGGGTCCCGCGTTTGCTTTGGAAAATCACAAGCAACAACGTATGGAGGCAGCCCGAGCTTTTCTGTAAATGCATCGAAGAAATGGAGATCAACTGTTTTCCCGTATTGTCACTGGAGATGAAAGCTGGGTGCATCATTCAACTCCAGAAACAAAACGACAAAGCATGGTGTGGAAGAAGCCTGAGGAAAGTGCACCAAAAAAGGCGAAGGTCACAATCTCTGCAGGCAAAGTTATGGCTATGGAAAACTCCAAATGGGAAATTTTCACACATCCACCTTATTCTCCGGAACTTGCCCCAAGCGAATTCCATCTTTATCCAGCACTCAAGTGGCACCTTGGAGGCAAGCACTTTGCGAATGATGACGAAGTGCAGACGGAGGCGAACCACTGGCTACGAAGACAGGACACGGCTTGGTACAACAGTGGTATCTAAAAATTGCTACAACGGTACCAAAAATGTTTGGACAGAAATGGTGATTATTAAGAGAAGTAGTCTATGAGTTGTATAATGAAAATAAAATAACTGCATAATTGTAAATAATGTGGTTTATTTGTTAAAAAATAGGGAAACTTATTTATTGGATGGCCCTCGTAGTTAAAATGGAATTTCTATATATCACACAAAAAATAGACTCGATACAAAGAACACTAGAAAGTGTTTTATTTAGAAAATTCGCATTAGAAATTTGCTTGTATATGTAGACGGCGCGTATATACTTTATAATAGTTATATGCTCCTAAATAGCTTATTTATAATTGTTTTAGGAACGAGGCACGTGAATTTATAAATATTTCTACCTCCGTAAAGTATATTCCTATATTTTCCGTAATACCTTCACCAGGAATTCTTTTAATGGTCCAGATATAGAAGCAGAATAGTACAAAACAAAAATAAAGCGATCTTAACATATGGATATCCTTGGGAAGGTATTATAATTGATGAGCCAGACCCTTCCCTTATTTCCCATCGCAGTAGAACAGTAGGAAGGTGTTCAGCTAGAAAATATTTGATTTAAAAATAATTTATCTTCTAAACCGAAGACACATTAATGTCCTGTATATTTGGAAAATGTTTTAGTATATAAAGGATCTGTAACAGTTCGAGCAATTACAAAATGATTTGCCCAAAATTGTCGTACACACACACACTTGAACTTAATTTTACTGCAATTGAGAGAGAAAGAGATCAAGGGCCATGAGAATGGACCTAAAATGTCCCAGACTTCTGCAATTAACCCTAGATGGACAAAACGTGAAAGGACTGAACATAGAACGAATAAAAAATGCAAATAGATACAAGAATCGAGTAAAGTTTATAGAACTGAACTTACGACCCATACATAAGCAAACACTTCAAAACAGGCCAAAATATGATAGGGCTCGATTTGAACAACCCAATAGGAAGAGGCCATTCTAATAGACCAAAGGCTACAAGATTGAATGTGTACCATAAGAGGCAATGTACTAAGGAACAAGATACTAGGTCAAGGGAATATATAATGCCAGATACAACCATCAGGAAAATATATAGAAAAAAGAATAACAGAACAATCCAATGGCATAGGTTAGAATCTTAGACAAATCGTAATGTATCGACGAGCACGAGGCAGGAAAAAAGATAAGGAGGTGAACTCGGAAAAATTACCAAAGGCTCTCAGACTGATGGCCAAATAGATTGTACTAAGAGATATTATACTATAGAAATAAAAGTACCCATTAAATAAAATCGAAGATGTAAAAATATATATATAGTACTGAACTCGGCACCACAACATAAGGACAAGATCTCGAAACTGAACTAAGGTCAATGAAAGGTCAAATGTATTGTACCAAAGGCCAATATACTGGTTCAAAGACTATATGATTCAAATATCACTAGAGATAAGGTAAAAGGTTTTAAAATTAATATTTATTAAATACCGCAAGAACATGCGAAAGGTACAGTACTAAACAGGGGGTCGGTGGAAGGCTGGTTAAACCGTTTGGTTTTCGACTACTAGGACCCGGGTTCGATTCCCGCATTGGACACTTTTTTCTGTTTAAAAAAAAATGCTCCAATGGCCCCCGATTCTTGCAAAAGTCCAACCCCATCAGCGAGTGCAAGTAACCAAACGAGGCTCTGGCATTTGTAAGTGCAAAGTCGAACTGCTTTTCACATGTGTAGACATGTGGTGCGCTTACAGTAAAAATCAGTCGCTAACTACCCACCATGATTATCATGGCCTGTACCACGTGTACTAGGGATAAGCAAAAAAAAAACAATACTAAACTCAGCAACTCCATACACCAGGACCAGGAGAGTGGCCCAATAGCTTCAAGACGAGTTAGGATAAATGCCCAGAAACTACGAAATGATAAAGTCAAAGGATTATATAACACACATGGGTTTGTAGATTACAAATAACAAGAACCACATGGATAGACCAAATGTTATTAGACTGTGAAATCCAGCTATAATTACTGTGAAGGGGTGAAATCAGTACCACTGCGCTTACCCAAAGACAATGGTCAAATACAACGTTTTATTAGACTGGAATTTTGACATATGTCATGACACTAGAACGATAGGTAAAGGACTATATTCATCATTGACCTCTAGTTGACCGTGAATTCGGACAACAAAGTTGCGACCCTTTCAAGGGAAACATGTATAAAAATAATCCTATTCAACTATATACCACACGCACAAAACCATAATTACCTTCCTTAATAAGTTATATTTTCCTACTTTTCCAATTAACCGTTGTTTCTCGCACAAAATTCTTGAAGAAAAAATTATTCAGAGAAGAAGAGGTTGGAATATGCGTTTAGCTAAACTTTTCAACCTTCTGGCCAGAACTAGAATGACCTATCATAAAGATAGAGGCTGCCTGGCCGGCATTCATATTTCTTCAAATAAAATACACTTCGGCCAGTAAATCTTTTCACCATTAATATCGTTGCAATGTTTTGATCAATAAATTATTACATATTTTATTGTTTTATCTACCCTAAAAATTAAAGCTATTTGATGACTTTAGACCAGTCTATACAACCAATTTGATATATCCTGGCGCCTATATATATTCGTGGATGGCTTTTCTTGATTTATCAAGAAATTGGGTTGGCCAAATATCTCGGAGTAAGCTAAATAAACGTTTAGTTTATTTTTACTCCACTAGATGGCGCTCTGCCATCTAAAAAGCACATGTGCTTGTGGTCAGGAGATACCTTCTTTATTTTTAATATATGTTTATATTTAAACAATAAACGATCTCAGACACTAGGTTCTACAGCTTCAATCAGATATTCGTACAATTCTGGTTGTTAGAATTTCTTCTCGCGTATTGTTTCCATTTTTAAAGGATAAGACATGACATTTATAACAAATTCGAAAATTAAATATATAGTACAAAATATCGTTCACCTAGATTATGCTTCCACGTGATTATATATTAAATTATGTTGCAATGTATACAAGAAGAAATATATGAAGAATAAGAAACAAATTGTATATATTTCAAATTTTGCTTTTTATATTTTTAATATTTTAACTATTCAAGAAAACATTCGAGCTTAAATTTCACGTGGTTGTTAAACATATCGCTATGTTAAAGAATGGCCTTCAAACTGACTGGAAGGCAGGTTCAGAGAAGTCCTGGGCTTTTATGTCCTGAGTTGAGAATTTACATCAGAGAATAATTCCAGGAGAACTGGGATTTCAGATTTTAGAAGATTATAAAATAAAGTCCACTTTCTGACAATGATCGATGAATGTATTTCTGTTTATTCGTATAGAAACATCTCTCTCTTGATTTTTTTTTATTTAGGGAGTATAGCATTATTGTTATTATTATTAAGTTTTACAGTAAGGCTGTGAAGTACTTTTGTTTTTCTTTTCTAAATAATAACTTAATATAGGTTTCATGAATATAATATCCTCGAAAATCGCAATTGATATATTTAATAAAATATTTTAAATTCCTACTAATGGTTAGGTTCATTACACTGTGAATATTTATATTTCATCATTAAAATGAACATTTTCTGGTCACAGAAACTTGGTTGCCGTTCGGAAAGGGACAGGTGGATATTTCAGATTGGAATTTAACTCGGGACACTCCTTCCATTTTTATTAGCTCAATTCTTAATAATTTCTATAAGAAACCAGTTATATATATGATATCGTCTTTTTCTAGGGCATATTTCGTGTACTAAGGGTTTTTATATATTTTTAAAAGAAACTTGTTAGGAGCAAATCAATACGTCGATAACCTGGTTGGTTATATTTCACCATTTCAAGTTGGTTAAAAAGTGATTGGTTCCTACAAGAAAAGGATTTCAAAGATGCTATATCCTGATGCTATTCCGACCTCTCCAAAATATGGTGAGGTGATTTTCAAATTTCAGAAACTGCTTGATAATCACCTTAAATGAGCTCTTGCTGGAAGGTTGGTTGGGACTTCCTACTTGTCCCTTCCAATGGATGACCTCTCTGCATCACAGACCACCCACATGAGCAATTACATGTCACTAAAACTTTAAATAAATATATAGTGTTTTTTATTCAAAATTATAATTTTATTAACTTTTTTGAAAAATATGTTAAAGTTCAAATGGAAAATTTCTATGTACCACAAAAAAAGTGAACTTGAAACAAAATATACCGCACTTATTGTGTTTAATCATATATTTCATAAAGAGATATTTTTTTTAAATAGAGCAATCCATAAATAAATCTTTAAATAAAAAGGCATATATTGGATCAAAATATCATTTATTTTACCAATATTTCAGTTGGCTTAACGCCAACCTTTATCAAGGTGTTATAACATTTTAATGTGTGTCTACATGATCCAATATGTGCCTTTTTGTTTAAAACAGAGAATTGGCTATTCACTTCTCACAACCTATGACATGAGAAGAAATCCTTCGAGTCTCGCTATATCTATTTACATAACAATATTAACAGTATGATAAAGCACAATTTGGATAATATATTATAATAAAAGAAAATAAGACCTAATCCAAATAATTTATTAGTGTGTGACGTTTCGGCAACAACATTGTCACCATCATCAGACAAAAGAATAAATGAGAAAACATGTTACAGCAAGTTCTTATATGATAACAGGACTATATAAGAACTTGCTGTAACATGTTTTCTCATTTATTCTTTTGTCTGATGATGGTGACAATGTTGTTGCCGAAACGTCACACACTAATAAATTATTTGGATTAGGTCTTATTTTCTTTTAATATTAACAGTAAAATGTGATATTTTATATTCAACTAATTCATATATCGATAAGTTAATATAAAAAGAGATTTTTTACAATAAATTGAAATTCATTAGATATTTAAAGTGATGATATTTATCAATGATATATTTTGTGTCAAGTTAGAGTTGAAGAAATCAAATATCAACAACTATTATTATAGGAGCATATGATCAATATGATTTTAAAAATCATTGAATATTTCTTATTATCAGATGTGTGTGAGTTGGGGAAACCTATTTTAAAATGCTATATATATAAATATATAAAACAAGATTATTTTTGGAGAGCTGGGCATCTATAAATGATAAAAATAGCATCAATAGGAAGATACAAATACCACAATCATATCTACAGTTAAAACAAAAATAGTCAACAAAATAAATATATATATAGCATTTTATTCCTGAAGATACAATAATTCAAATTAAATGGTTTGGTCACACCAACATATGTTATATAAAACAACACTTCTCGTGCGCGCATCACGCGGATAATAAGCTTACAAGGTTTTTGTATTTTACCGAGATGAAGATAGGCGAACAGCCTCGCCGAATTATTGAAATTTAATAAATATTTTGATCCAAAATATGCCCCTATTTATATATATATATTGGAATAATAAATTCATTAAAAAATCCAATATATGCATCTTTTTTAAATATATATATGTAAATTTGTGATATATTATTTAGCATAAGATTGCTCATTCTTAAAATAAAGCTTTATAGTATGATCTGAAAATCATGAACTTGGATCCTGAACCATGATTTTTGTTATTTGAAATTGTACTCTGAAATCCAAAATTCGAAATTATTGTCAGCTAGCAAAGAATTGCGAAGACTAGCCAATATGACTCTTGAAATGGAAATATTTATACAGAGCTTCGTTAGTTAGATCAATCGGTTTTGCACAATTTGTGAACGTAATCACTTAGTGAATTCTTGAGATCCATTATATGTTGTAAATCATGATTGCTACAGTGATCAATGCTTGAAATTTCTAGAAGATATCAAAGGGAATCAGCGAGATCATTAAAATGTATATCATAGCAGCTTGGGCTTAAATCATTAAAATCGAAGAAGATCAAAAGAAATAATAAATGTAGCGCATGGTAGAGAGAGGATTAAATCAAGAACTGAAGAATAGTATTTGCTCTGTGAAGTTTGTTCCAGAGTATTATTTCAAGCGGGATAATATAAATACCTCAAATAGCCAAATAAGGCGCTGGAATTTTATAATTGTATTTTTATTAAATCTAAACGTTTCCATAGAACATAATAATCGCATTTATTTTTTCTTCTCCAATAAGTCGATCAGGTTTTCTTATATATTGAAACCATAACTCATAGTAAATCATGATATTCGGAATTCTTATAAGAAAATATTGTAGGAAAGGAGGCACTGTCAATAAAAGACACATGTATCACATAAATGTATCACGTGTGAAAAAAAAAGGAAAATATATAAAATGGCCCCAGGTGTTGGTATTAAAACAAACAAGGCATAACCTGACCGCTCATATAAGCTCTTTAGTTGTCACCCGCGTCATCTAAACGTAAACTGAACGTTGATTTAACTAGTTCCCTGAATTTTGCCAACCCCTTTTTTATCCAAATTGTATAGTCCTACCGGAAACCTAATTTGATTAAAAAATACACACGGAAATATAAAAATTAGCATATCTTCAGAAAATACATAAATAAAGAAGGGGGTGGCCTCTAGCATTTCAAATAATGAAAATTGTACTATGAGGAAATCACCATAAAAATCCCATATATATCAAGAATTAGACTTCTTGATATATATGGGATTTTTATGGTGATTCCTATAGTCTGCCTAAATCAAAACTAAACCATCAACATTATATACAATATGTGACATTCTCCTAGCAATAAACTTCTTGACGAAAGAAAAATGACTCAATTTCTTGCAGGAAATATTATAATTGTAGGTGAGCTTAATGCCAAACATCAATAGGCAATAGGCATCAAACAAAATTAGGCTATGCATATTAAATAACTAGTAAAATCAAATTTGAAATATATAACATAATAAAGAGTTGATAAAAGGCCAGAAAATTATTCATAACTGTAAAAATATCACCAGTAATCTTAATGTTATCCATCCATGTTATCATTGACCTAAACAAGACCCCTGGGCCAGATAGAATCCATGCACAAATGATATCAAATTTTGGCAAAAAATAGCAAAGAAAGACCTTTTGATATTTCCAATAACTTCTGAAAAACTGCAACAATATTTGCTATTTGAAAAAAAAAACAACTTTACAAATCTGCTGATGATTAAAAAATACTACTGGCCTATCTACCTCAAAAGTATTTGCTGCAAATTAATGGGAAAAATATACTCAGATGATTCACCTACCACCTCAACACAATTATCATTAGAATCTTTGAAGTATTTTTTGAAGTTTTTCATTCATAAAGTTCATTTATATCAGATGCTCTCCACTTTTCTGGCCATATTTCTACATAATAATTTTGCTCCTTAGAAAAGAGACTAGCATGTTCATACAAAATATAGTCAAAAGATTCCGTAGTCTGGTGATTCCTAGATTTCTCCAATCTTGTTAGATGGCTTTCATATCTCAGAGGCTGCTAGATAATCACCTTAAATGAGCTCTTCCTGGAATGTTGACTGGGACTTCCTACTTGTCCCTTTCAATGGATGACATCTCTGCATCACAGACCAATTACATGAACAATTACTCTTCAAATTTAACTAATCCACAAAAATCTCTGGGGAAGTTAAAATAAAATTTGTATATATCGCACAAGAAATAGACTTGATATACAAAGGACTAGAACGTTGTTTGATCTTGAAAATTCGCACTTAAAATTGCACTATAACTGTTTAATGCCCTTTAATGGCTTATTTTATAATTGTTTTAGGAACGAGAAATGTGTCCAAGGCACATGTATTTATAACCCTTTCTCTTTATCTTCTTTCTTATCTCCACTCAATCATATTAGGGTATCAAGTTGTGACCCTTGATGGTGTCTGTTTGACAACCATCATGACTGGGTGAAGAAGAATGCGTCTGCCTTTGTCATTAAGACTGGGAGCACTACTCAGTGGCAGTCCAACTTAGCTCCAAAATAAATGGCCGCCTCTGACAAGAGGAACAGACGCCATGTTCAGCGGCTCCTAACATGGAGTGCAAACGCTGCTCATCCTGTATCCCTGGATTAGGAGCATTTACAGGGTAATATCAGCCGGGCCAGCTGAATCCAGGTTTTTTAGCGAACTTGTTACTGCTCCCCTCCTCATTTTTCACCGGCAAAGGCGGAGTTATAACCCTTTCTGCCTCCTTAAACTATATGTCTATAGTTTCCTTAAATACCTTTACCGGGAATTCTTTTAATGTTCCAGATATAGAAGCAGAATAGCACAAAACAAAATAAGAGCGGTCTTAACATATAAAAAGCCTTAGGAAGGTTTTATACTGATGAGAACCAGGCTTTTCCATTATTTTACATCACAGTAGGACAATAGGAAGATGTTTAGTTGGATAATATTTGCGTCGAAAATTATTTATCTTATAAACAGATGACACATTAATGTCCTGTGTATTTAAGAAATTTAAACAAGATAAAATCCTCTGGAGTAACTTGTAAAACAAGAATTCAAAGACAAAGAGGATAAGAGTTTCTTTTTATGAACATGCGTTCGAGCTTTCTGGCACAATGTCGCCCTTCAACTGGAATAAAACTATACAGAGAATCAAGATACGTCTATATATATACAGGTGATTAGCATAAATAAGAAAACTATTAGTATTTAGAGAGATAAAATTTAAGTTTTATGTGTGATATACAAATCAGGTAATAGGAGAAATGTGATTATGCTAATATATGGTTTAATCTGCTAGTTAAAAAAATTTTTATAGGTTGTTGTATGAACAGCTTATGTAAATATTTCATTATAAAGTTCCGGAATATCAATGTGTCTATTGATGCTATTATATTTCAGAGATAACAGCGCCTCGACAACCAATCTTTTATATTTATGTTGAATGTTAGAAAAATGTGAACGGGGTTCTATTGTATTAAAAGTGTGTCCTGTATTTGATATGTGTTGGGCTATGAGGGATCTAGGGTCATTATTTCTGATATTTCGGATATGTTCATCAATTCTGTCTTTTAGGTGTCTACCAGTTTCTCCTGTGTATAGGCTAGAGCAATTATTACATTTTAATGAGTAGACTGCATTATTGAAGTGTATGGGTTTTAGGGGGAAACTGTTTTTGGTGATAGGGTTTCTAAGTATTGTGCCTAAATTAGGAGTATTGGAGTAGAAGGTGCGGATACCAAAGTTTTTTAGATAATTGGATATGTTGAGGCTCTGAGGGGAAAAAGGAATAGTGCAAATAGATTTATAACTATGATTAACGGCTGTTTGTAAAGGGTTATGAAAGTGTCTCAAAATAAAGTTTTTTGGGTAGCCCAATGACAATAAATGTGATAATATGATATTTGTTTCCTGCTGTTTTGATATTTCCGTGGTACAATGAGTGAATATGCGTTTAGTTAATGTTTTGACTGTATTAATTTTATGGCTTAGTGGGCAGTACGAAGAAAAATGTATGTATGATGGAAAAAATGACGGTTTGTAATAAACGCTTGTGGTGTATCTATTATCTATTTTTGTGATAAGTATATCTAAGAAAGCTAAAGTATCATTGGTCTCTATTTCAACTGTAAAACGTATATCATGGTATAGATTGTTTAATGTGGAGAAAATGTTATCAAGTGAACTGGTTTTGACTATTGCAAAGATGTCATCAATATATCTGTGCCATGATAAAATATCTATGTGGTATTGTTCAACTATATGCTTATCTATATGGCGCATGACTATTTCTGATAGTGGGGAAGATAGTGGGCTACCCATAGGTGTACCTTTTGTTTGTTTAAAGTATGCCTGATTAAAGTTAAATATACTGTTATCTAAACTGATTCTGATCAGGGATATTAATCTAGAAATGGTGTAAATGGGGTAATTATGGTCTGATAAGAACTGTGTGGTACAATCTATAATAAGTTGATGGGGTAGACTGGGGTATAAATTCACCACATCAAAGGATACCATGATGCTGTTGGGTATCACCGGTGACTGTTGAATGTGGTTCAAGAAATCCGGAGTAGAAGATATGGATGCCGTGGCTCCACCATCCCTGAGCATAGGAGAAAGTAACCTGGCCAGAAAGGAAGACAAAGGGGCTGCAGGGGACAAATGGTATGCTATTATAGGCCTAAGTGGAATATTGTCTTTGTGCAATTTTGGCAGGCCATATATGTATGCTTTCCCATAAATGTTCGACAAAAAGGACTTGCATTCTTCTGTGGTGATGGATTTTTTCTTTACAAGAGTATTGATTTCTTTTTTAAATTTAATGATGGCTGAATTCTCTTCCTGTAAGGAAATAGGGGTGAAAATAAGGGGATCATTCAATATTGCATTCATTTTGGTTGTATAATCCTTGGTGTTCATGATGACTGTTCTTGAGCCTTTATCAGATTTTGTAATGACTATGTCTTTATTTCTAGAGAGGGACTGGATTAACAATTTTTTGTGATTATGACTATTATCCTGGATTGAGTTATTAAGAACTGTTGAGACATGTTTCCTGATCTTGTACTTCTCTTGGTGGTTTAGGCGGGTGATGGATGATTCTACGCCTGCGATAATTGAAATTCGGTCAGTTTTAGATGGAAATCTATATTTAAGACCTCGTGAAAGGATATTGAGCTGTTCTACAGAAGGTTGGAAATTTGAATGATTAACTATTGTATCTTGTTGGTTTTTGGAGTGAAGTTGAAGATTGTACTTTTTTGACCAATAAGAAAGTTTCCTGAGATGTCTGGCTGTGATGATGCTATCCTGTTTTCTGATGTTCCCGGTAATTCTTGACAAAACATCTGCCATGGCCTGTTGGGGTAACTGCTGGGAAATGTGGAACAATAAACATTTGATGGACTTGGTGAGTATTCGTATGTGGGAATAGCAACCCTTGGTGCGGGCACGTAGTAAGCTAAAACGGGCTTCAGTTATCACTTTGGTCGAATAGTGATTTCCAACCGGATCTTTAATGCGTAACGAAGGTGGGATAAATCCCAATTGCTCGCAGTTTCTGTTGAATATGAGATGTTTTCTCCATCTTGCAAGCGCAAGAGATTTTCTGCGAAGGTTATTCAAGTAATAATTCGTATCAGGATTCATGCTGTAAAACGAGAAATATAACGATTTTCGATATTTAAACCCTATCACCAAAAACAGTTTCCCCCTAAAACCCATACACTTCAATAATGCAGTCTACTCATTAAAATGTAATAATTGCTCTAGCCTATACATAGGAGAAACTGGTAGACACATAAAAGACAGAATTGATGAACATATCCGAAATATCAGAAATAATGACCCTAGATCCCTCATAGCCCAACACATATCAAATACAGGACACACTTTTAATACAATAGAACCCCGTTCACATTTTTCTAACATTCAACATAAATATAAAAGATTGGTTCTCGAGGCGCTGTTATCTCTGAAATATAATAGCATCAATAGACACATTGATATTCCGGAACTTTATAATGAAATATTTACATAAGCTGTTCATACAACAACCTATAAAAAATTTTTTAACTAGCAGATTAAACCATATATTAGCATAATCACATTTCTCCTATTACCTGATTTGTATATCACACATAAAACTTAAATTTTATCTCTCTGAATACTAATAGTTTTCTTATTTATGCTAATCACCTGTATATATATAGACGTATCTTGATTCTCTGTATAGTTTTATTCCAGTTGAAGGACGACATTGTGGCCGAAAGCTCGAACGCATGTTCATAAAAAGAAACTTATCCTCTTTGTCTTTGAATTCTTGTTTTACAAGTTACTCCAGAGGATTTTATCTTGTTTAAATATCGAAAATCGTTATATTTCTCGTTTTACAGCATAATCCTGATACGAATTATTACTTGAATAACCTTCGCAGAAAATCTCTTGCGCTTGCAAGATGGAGAAAACATCTCATATTCAACAGAACCTGCGAGCAATTGGGATTTATCCCACCTTCGTTACGCATTAAAGATCCGGTTGGAAATCACTATTCGACCAAAGTGATAACTGAAGCCCGTTTTAGCTTACTACGTGCCCGCACCAAGGGTTGCTATTCCCACATACGAATACTCACCAAGTCCATCAAAGGTTTATTGTTCCACATTTCCCAGCAGTTACCCCAACAGGCCATGGCAGATGTTTTGTCAAGAATTACCGGGAACATCAGAAAACAGGATAGCATCATCACAGCCAGACATCTCAGGAAACTTTCTTATTGGTCAAAAAAGTACAATCTTCAACTTCACTCCAAAAACCAACTAGATACAATAGTTAATCTTTCAAATTTCCAACCTTCTGTAGAACAGCTCAATATCCTTTCACGAGGTCTTAAATATAGATTTCCATCTAAAACTGACCGAATTTCAATTATCGCAGGCGTAGAATCATCCATCACCCGCCTAAACCACCAAGAGAAGTACAAGATCAGAAAACATTTCTCAACAGTTCTTAATAACTCAATCCAGGATAATAGTCATAATCACAAAAAATTGTTAATCCAGTCCCTCTCTAGAAATAAAGACATAGTCATTACAAAATCTGATAAAGGCTCAAGAACAGTCATCATGAACACCAAGGATTATACAACCAAAATGAATGCAATATTGAATGATCCCCTTATTTTCACCCCTATTTCCTTACAGGAAGAGAATTCAGCCATCATTAAATTTAAAAAAGAAATCAATACTCTTGTAAAGAAAAAATCCATCACCACAGAAGAATGCAAGTCCTTTTTGTCGAACATTTATGGGAAAGCATACATATATGGCCTGCCAAAATTGCACAAAGACAATATTCCACTTAGGCCTATAATAGCATACCATTTGTCCCCTGCAGCCCCTTTGTCTTCCTTTCTGGCCAGGTTACTTTCTCCTATGCTCAGGGATGGTGGAGCCACGGCATCCATATCGTCTACTCAGGATTTCTTGAACCACATTCAACAGTCACCGGTGATACCCAACAGCATCATGGTATCCTTTGATGTGGTGAATTTATACCCCAGTCTACCCCATCAACTTATTATAGATTGTACCACACAGTTCTTATCAGACCATAATTACCCCATTAACACCATTTCTAGATTAATATCCCTGATCAGAATCAGTTTAGATAACAGTATATTTAACTTTAATCAGGCATACTTTAAACAAACAAAAGGTACACCTATGGGTAGCCCACTATCTTCCCCACTATCAGAAATAGTCATGCGCCATATAGATAAGCATATAGTTGAACAATACCACATAGATATTTTATCATGGCACAGATATATTGATGACATCTTTGCAATAGTCAAAACCAGTTCACTTGATAACATTTTCTCCACATTAAACAATCTATACCATGATATACGTTTTACAGTTGAAATAGAGACCAATGATACTTTAGCTTTCTTAGATATACTTATCACAAAAATAGATAATAGATACACCACAAGCGTTTATTACAAACCGTCATTTTTTCCATCATACATACATTTTTCTTCGTACTGCCCACTAAGCCATAAAATTAATACAGTCAAAACATTAACTAAACGCATATTCACTCATTGTACCATGGAAATATCAAAACAGCAGGAAACAAATATCATATTATCACATTTATTGTCATTGGGCTACCCAAAAAACTTTATTTTGAGACACTTTCATAACCCTTTACAAACAGCCGTTAATCATAGTTATAAATCTATTTGCACTATTCCTTTTTCCCCTCAGAGCCTCAACATATCCAATTATCTAAAAAACTTTGGTATCCGCACCTTCTACTCCAATACTCCTAATTTAGGCACAATACTTAGAAACCCTATCACCAAAAACAGTTTCCCCCTAAAACCCATACACTTCAATAATGCAGTCTACTCATTAAAATGTAATAATTGCTCTAGCCTATACATAGGAGAAACTGGTAGACACATAAAAGACAGAATTGATGAACATATCCGAAATATCAGAAATAATGACCCTAGATCCCTCATAGCCCAACACATATCAAATACAGGACACACTTTTAATACAATAGAACCCCGTTCACATTTTTCTAACATTCAACATAAATATAAAAGATTGGTTGTCGAGGCGCTGTTATCTCTGAAATATAATAGTATCAATAGACACATTGATATTCCGGAACTTTATAATGAAATATTTACATAAGCTGTTCATACAACAACCTATAAAAAAATTTTTAACTAGCAGATTAAACCATATATTAGCATAATCACATTTCTCCTATTACCTGATTTGTATATCACACTTAAAACTTAAATTTTATCTCTCTAAATACTAATAGTTTTCTTATTTATGCTAATCACCTGTATATATATAGACGTATCTTGATTCTCTGTATAGTTTTATTCCAGTTGAAGGGCGACATTGTGCCCGAAAGCTCGAACGCATGTTCATAAAAAGAAACTTATCCTCTTTGTCTTTGAATTCTTGTTTTACATATTTAAGAAATGTTCGAGTATAGATCTAAAGATTCCGTACTAGTTTGAGCAATTACAAAGTGAATTGGTCAAGTGGTGTACACCTGAATTTAATTCTACTGCAATTGATAAAAGACCATGAGAATGGACCCAAAATATCCTAACGTCTGCAATAGGCCCGGAATGTATAAAACGTGGTAGATCTTTGAACTAGGAACAAATAGAAAATGTAAAAATATACAAGACTCGAGTAAAGTTGATAGAGCTAAACTTACGAATCTACATAAACAAAGACCTTAAAACAGGTCCAAATATTTTAAAAATAAAACTACAACAACCTTTCGCAATGAGAAAAAGAAAAAGAAACTCATTGCGAAAGGTTGTAGTTTTATTTTTAAAATTTGTAGCGCAATTTTTCGTTTACTTCAAATAGGTCCAAATATGATAGGGCTCGATTTGAACAACATGGAAGAGACCATTCTAATAAACCAAAGGCTATAAGACTGATTGTGTATCATCAAAGGCAATGTACTAAGAACCAAGATGCTGGGCCAAGTGTAATATATTAAATGGATTGTACTACGGGCTAAGATATTAGACGATAGAAATAAAAATACCCACTAAATAAATTCGAAGATGTAATATATATATATATATATTACTGAACTCATCACCACAACTTAAGGCCAGGATCTCGAAACTGAATGGAAGATCAAATGGATGGTATTGGGTCGGGGCTAAAACACTGGCCGATTTCAGTTATGCAAATTTTAAATTTGGATTATTGTTTAATGTTTTATTTCAATTTTTTCAAGTCATATATCATTATGAAACACATTTTTTCGTACTTTCATCAAATATACTACTATTTATATTTCCAGTTAATTTAGCGCGTTATTAGACTGTTAAAAATGCTTCTAGAGCAGGAAATCCGCATAATTTTACTTCATGAGTTGAAACTCAACCGCGAGTATGCGGAAACAACTCGAAATTTCATCAGCAAGTGGAGCAAGGATGCAATTTTAGAATTTAATTTCCCCAGATTGTTCCAAATATTTTGCAAAGCTACCCCAGCCTTGGAGATTAAGAGGGCGGTGAACGTTCATCGGTAGTTGACGACGACCATTTAAAACCAATAATCGAGGCGAACACGAACAAAACTACACGAGAAGTAGCTGAAGTGCTCAACGTTGACTACTGTAAAGTTGCCCATTTGAAACAAATAGTAAAGGGCGAAAATCTCGACAAATTGGTATTATACAAATTAAGGGTGAAAATTAAAAAAATTGGCTTTTTGAATTGTCTTCGGCAATACTTCTATGAAACAAGAAAGAGAATTTTCTCGACCGTATTGGCACCTGAGACGAAAAATGGATCCTCTATGACAATCGGCGACGTATAAGCGCAATGGTTGCACCGTGTTGCAGTTCCGAAACACTTCCCAAAGCCCAAATTGCTCCAAAATAAATTATGGTGACTGTTTGGTTGTCTATATAGCGTAGGGTTTTTTTATCACAGCTTCCTGAATCCTGTGAAACAGTAACAGAGGTGAAGTATTACCAGCAAATTGACAAAATTCACGAAAACTTCTCATCTGTTTCGAATTGGTCAACAGAAAGGGGCCTATCCTTCTCCATGACAACCCCCGACCCCACGTTTCATTGATTACGCGACAAAATCTGAATGAGCTGGGCTATAGAACTCTTGTTCATCCACCATACTCACCAAACCTCTCACCTACCGACTCCACTTTTTCAGGTACCTCACCAAATTCCAGGGAGGAAGATGTTTTAGAAATTTAAAAAAACGAAACTGCCTTTAATGATTTCAATACCTCTATACCTCTAAAATTCTAACAAAATGGATAAACCAACTAGTATCCCGTTGAAAATTATGTATAGATTCCAAAGTTTTTTTTAAATAAAGTCTTGTTTGAAGCGAGTTATTGCATTTAAAGTTACTGACAAAAAAAAAACAGGAATTATTTTCGCACCAACCTAATACCATAGGCCAATATACTGAGTTATGGTCTATATGAATAAAAGGTCACTAGAAATACAATTAAAGGTTTTCTTAGATTAATGTATTTATTATATCCCGCAAGACCACGCGAATGTGCAGTACAGCTGTACACACCAGGACCAGGAGAGTGGACCAATGTCTTCAAGACGAGTTAGGACAAATGTCCAGGAACTATGTGAGAGTCTAGTCAAAGGATTATATAACACATATTTGTTTGTGAAATACAAATAACAAGGACCACAAGAATAGACTGTAGAATAGATTAGACTGTAAAATAATGGTTCAGCTATATTGTCCAGGGTTGAACTGGGTACTACTGCACTTACCAAGAACAGTGGTAATTTATAAAGTCTTATTAGACTGGACTTGTGACATATGTCATGACACTAGAACAATAGGTAAAGGGCTATATTCATAATTGACCTCTAGTTGACCGTGGAATCGGACAACAGAGTTGCGGCCCTTTCAAGAGAAACAAGTAAATAAATGGTCCTATTCAACTATAAACCACACGCACAAAACCATAATTAACTTCCTAAATAAGTTATTATTTCCTACATTTACAATATACAGTTGTTTCACACGATATTCTTAAAGAAAAAATATTATTCAGAAAAGGAGAGATAGGAAAATGTGTAGTTACTAGAATGACCCATTCACCATTAATATCGTTGCAATGTTTCGATCATTAAATTAGTACATATTTTATCATTTTATTCACCCTAAAATGAAACAACTTCTTTAATAACTTAATCTAATCTATACTACTAATTTGATATATTTAGGCGTCAATATATATTTAAAAATTTAGACAATAAACGATCTCACAATGGGTTCTACAGAATTTCACAGATATTCGTAGAATTCTGGTTGTTGGAATTTCTCCCCACGTATCGCTTCCATTTTTAAAATATAAGACATGACATTTTATAACAAAAATTCGATAATTAAATTACATAGTACAAAATATATATCGATTACATAGATCGTGCTATTACATTGATATATATCAACTTATGTTTAAATGTATAGGAATAATATATAAAGAATAAGAAATAAATTGTATATACAAGGTGGGATCAATAAATAAGGTGAATTATCTTATTTCTTAAAATTAAAAAAGCAAAAATAATTTAAACCACAGAATATTAAAATATAACATCGAGAGTCTATTTAAGGTGTTCTGCTCTTATTTCCCACGCGCGGCGCGAGACTTATAAATAAACTAAAATGGAAGCTCCCTTGAAGGATTGCACCACGCTTGAACAACATGCAGTTATTCGTTTATTGAATGCAGAAGGTATTCAAACATCTCAAATATGCCAAAGAATGAAAAATATCTATGATTAGTCTTGTTTGTCTCAAAAAAAAATAAAAATGGGTTAACGAGTTCAAAAATGGACGAATTACATGTACCGATATTGAGCGACCTGGACGACCAAGTGTTACAGCGACGCCAAGCACGATAAATGCGGTTGAAAACTTAATTTTGGAGCATAGAAAAATATCCATTTTACCATAGCCGACAATTTGAATATAATCTATATAACTGTGCACACCATTATTAAAGAACAATTGCAATTTATAAAAATATGCTGCAGATGGATTCCACATTTCCTTAATTTGGACCAAAAACTTAACCGTATTCGGGTTTCAAAGGCTCTGTTAAAGCGGTATGAAGAGAAAGGTGATTATTTCCTTGACCAAATTGTAAGTGGAGATGAGAGTTGGTGTTATCATTATGATCCTTCGACAAAACGTGCATCTAAGGAATGGAAACGAGGCGACTCTCCAAGACCAAAAAAAATCAGGTCTCAACGTTCGGTCGGTATAGTTTTGTTAACAATTTTTTGGGATGTTGATGGACCAATCTGTCTTGATTTTTTATCCTCAAGGCAACGTATGAACAGCGACCTTTATTGTGACATTCTTGTAAATAAGCTAAAGCCCGGTATAAGAAACAAATGAAGAGTGAAGCTTAGTAAAGATGTTCTCTTCCTTCATGATAATGCAAGTCCGCATACATCATGTAAAACTGTATCTACAATCATCAAATTAGGTTTTGAAGTTTTAAAACATCCTGCATATAGTCCAGACCTAGTCCCCTCTGACTATTTCCTTTTTGGACTACTAAAGAAGGAGTTAAAGGGAAAGAGATTTGACTCGGATGAAGATGTCCAAAAGTGGTGCAAGATTCTTTTCACACGCTTCCTAAGAGTGCCTATAAAGAGAAAATTTACAAGTTGCCAGAGCGATGGAGACGATGTATAGAAAGCCAAGATGATTATTCTGAATAAATCAAGTCCTAATTTTTAATATCGTTCTTATTTTTTTAAATAAATTATAATTCACCTTATTTATTGATCCCACCTTGTATTAAATTTTACTTTTTGTTTATTTTCTTTTATCGGCTATACAGGATAAAACTCGAGCTCAAATATCACGTGGCTGTTAAACATATCGCTATGTTAAAGAAAGGCCTTCAAACTGACTGGAAGGCAGGTTCAGGAAAGTCCTGGGCATAAGTCTTGGGTTGAAAATTTACATCGGAGAATAATTCCAGGATAACTGGGTTTGAGATTTTGAAAGATTAGAAAATTAAGTTCACTTCCTAACAGTGATCGATAAATGTATTTGTGTTTATTCATATTGAAACAACTCTCTCGATATTTTTATATATAGTTTTATAATATGTATTTTAATAATATTTAAAAGAAACCAATTATGTATTTGATATCGTCTCTTTCCTTGGCATATTTGGCGAACTAAGGATTTTTATATTATGAAATAAACTTTATAACAGATGCCTCTCACCTGTTTGGTTATAGTTCGCTAGATTAAGTTTGCTAAGAGAGAGAGAGAGAGAAAGTGGTTGGTTCCTACAAGAAAAAGATTTCAAAGATGCCTATTCTGGTTATTCTCGGTCTTCTCAATTCTTACGATGTGACTCTCGCATATCAGATACTGTTAGATATTCACCTTAAACGAGCTCTTGCAGTGATGTTGGCTGGGACTTCCTACTTGTCCCTTCCATTGGATGACATCTCTGCATCACAGACCACCCACATAATATATTACATGTCAAACCACACTCAAAGGTTAAACAAATTTATAGGAATCCTACATTCATTATTGTGATTTTATCAACTTTTCTGAAAAATGTGTTAAAGTTCAATGGGAAAAATCCATGTACTGTAAAAAAAAGGTGAACTTGATACAAAATATAACTCACTTTTGGTGCTTAACCATATTTTATAATGAAGTTTCATAGAAATAAACTTGTTGGAAACAAATCAAAACGTCGATTTATAACAGATACTTTTCACCTGTCTGGTTATATATTACCATATCGAATTTGCTAATGCAGTGATTGGTTCCTATAGGAAAAAGACTGCAAAGATGCTAAAATCGGTAATTCCTGGACTTCTCCAATTTAAGGTGAGGTGATTTTCAAATCTAAGAAGCTCTTCGATAATCACCTTAAATGAGCTCTTGCTGGGATGTTGACTGGGACTTCCTACTTGTCCCTTTCAATGGATGACATCTCTGCATCACAGACCACTCACATGAGTAATTACACCTCACGCTACACTAAAAGGTTAAATATATATAGCTATCCTTAATTGTGTTTTATTAACATTTCTGAAAAATGTGTACCACAAAATAGTGAACTTGATACAAAGTATAACGCACTTATTGTGCTTATAATAATGTTTCTTAGTTATATAAAAAGAAATGTCTATATACGTCTCAAAACAAACTCGGCTCCATGATAGAGGAAGGAATTCCTTTAGATCCGCTATGTATCCCCTATACTACAATTGAAAACATAAAAGGTAGAGCAAATGCTTTTTCTCTGTATCATCTGAATTTATTTCAACCGCTGTATATTATTTATTTATTTCTTCCTAACTTAATATGTACTGCTTGGCAATATCATATCTACTTCCTGTATTATTTGGAGCATATTTTCCCATTTGGTTCAAATATATAAATATGCTGATAGTTGTGTCGTGGCGCAGCGAGAATTCGGTGAACTAGTGGTTAAAACCTTCGATTCCTGACAGCCATGAACCGGGGTTGAATCCCGTATTGGACACTTGTTTTAATATGTGAATTACCTTCAAACATATTATTCATTGTTGTAAATATTATAGGCTAGGTTTCTCTTGTTGAGCAGCACCTAGTAGAGTTATTTTGGTACCAGAAACGTTGAACTCACAGCGAGTAACGATTATGGATCAGATGATTCCAGGCACTCTTTGTTTCTCGAATATCATGACAAATTTTGCTTCCACAATGACATAGGTAAGACATTGGAATTAAACACCCAAGATAGAAGACTTTGCGACTGCTGTGATAGAGATGCATGGGGACATCTTAGGTTCTTCATTGGACACGACAACAACATTGGAATAAAATGTGCTTTTTTATATATAAAATAATTTATCTTCAAATATATATACAGAGAGAACAAAAAGATATAAGAAAAATTGATTTCAAAATATTTTATATTTAAAGTGATAATAATTTATCAAATAATAAATGTTGTGTCAAATTCAAGTTGAGGCAATCAAATATCAACAACTATGATTATAGGAGTATATATAACAATGCATATATCTATTTGGATTTTTTAAATATAATTTAGCAAATTATTGCATTAACTTGAAATAGGGTTCTATAGTATGATCTGAAATTTATCATTATTTTTAATATTCGAAATTGTACTCTGAAATACAAAAATCGAAATTAATGTCAGCTAGCAAAGAATTCCGAAAACTAGACACACAGGCACACACAATATGATTGTAAATTTAAAATATTTATAAATAACTTCGTTATCAATTGGTTTTGCACAATTCTAAAGTCACAGTTATGTGAATGTAATCACATAGTGAATTCCTGAGTTCCATTAGATTTTGTAAATCGTGATTGCTACTTTGATCATTTCTGTATAATTCTAAAAATATCAAAGGGAATCAGTAAAATTATTAAAATGTATATCATAGCAGCTTGGCTTACATTATCAAAATCAAGGAAGATCAAAAAGAATAATGAATGTGGCGCGTGGAAGGATTAAATCAAGAACTAAAGAGTAGTATTTACTCTGTGAAGTTTGTTCCAGAGTATTATTCCACAAGCGGGATAATATCAATACCTCAAATAGCCTAATAAGGCGCTGGAATTTTATAATTGTCCTTTATAAAATCTAAACGTTTCCATAGAACATAATAATCGCTTTTGTTCTTATATTTTCATCTTCCAAGTCTTCGATTAGGTTTTTATAAATATCGAAATAGTAAATCATGGTATTTGGAATATTGATAAGAAAATGTAGAAGGAACAGAGATACACATTATAAATTTAAAAATACCTTTTAAAATATATCATATATACACAATTCTATAACAGTACTAATATAATACTTTTGTATAGAAAATAGAAATCTTCTCTCTCGAGAAACTTAAAATTATGAATGGAATACCTTTTTATAGATATAACATTTTATTCTAAGTAAATTATAATAATAAATACAAATATTTGAGACAGTTTATAATGACTAATATGTGGAAAACATAAATGTAAATTGTAATAAGATCAGAAGGGTAAATTAAGAATCAATCATTCGCCAACAGCAACTTCCAGTTGCACGATACAGAGATTGATACAAAGCAATAACACGCCATCTATATATAACTAATGAAAACATTAAGACTTTACAAATCTTATAATTTACTCATCTCCCATAAATTGGACCCAGCAGGTCAAATATTTGGGAGTCACTTTCGATTCTAAACTGAAATTCACCAGCCACGTGAAGGATATAATAAGAAAATCTAAAATAGCCAAAGCCTCATTATCCAATATGTTCAGTTCAAAAAGTGGTTTATCTGTTAACCAAAAATTTACTTTATACCGAAGCTGTATTCTCCCTATAGTAACATACACATTGCCTGTATGGTTTAAATACATAACCTTGACTGATAGGAAAAGAATAGATGCATTCATGAGAATTTGTTTAAGAAGTACTGTAAATGCCCCATTTAATCTATCAAATGCAATTTTAAAGTAGGACTTAAACCAGCCTAATATAGAAAAAATATACATATCCTCGACCCAGAAATTATATCTAAAACTCTCTACTTCCCAAAATCCAGTTATACAAGAATTGTTCCAATTTGATATGGAGACCTCAATCCAAGACATAAAAGACCTGGACTTCACTCCACCTGAACTGTGACCTTCCAGTCAGTTCTGAAGGCCATTTTTTAGAAATTCTTGATGCCTAACATCTCCACGACAAAGTGACTCGTGAGCTTTATGCTCGAATGGTACACTGTAAATTTGAGAGGAAATAAATAAATAAATAAGACACGTTACTGTTTCTTTTCACAAATAAATCAAACTTCTACTATCCTTAATGCGATGAAAAATAATTAGGAAAGCTTGGCTCATCAGTGGTGAACCCTCCCACCGGTTCCGCCAATTTAATCTACAAGTCCGCTTCTCTAGAGCTCTAATACATATAAAGAGCTTATAAAATCAGAATGATATATGCTACACTGAATGGTAGAATCTTAGAAATTGTATTCAAGCAAAATATGGACATAAGCTTTAAGGACAGTGGAATTGCATTTAAATAATTGCATCGAGAAATGTTCTTCCGCAAACAATAAGGACAAGGCCAGTTAGGCATAAAAAGCAGCATGACCCAATAGAGTATTAGAGCTCTAAAGAAGCGGGCTGGTAGATTAAATTGTCAAAACCGCTGGGAGGGTTCACCACTGATAAGCCAAGCCCTCTCAATATTTTTTTCATCGCAGGAAAGAAAGTAGAAACGTTTGACTTGTTTGTGTAAATAAACATTCGCGTCTTAATATTTTAATTTGTTATATATAAATGGCGCGTTATTGCTTGGTATTCATTTATGCCAATCTGGCCTTGTCTTTATTGTTTTCGGAAGACCATTGCTCTATGCAAATTTTCAAATATAATTCTACTGTCCTAAAAGCTTATGTCCTTAGTTTGCTTAAATATCATTTCTAAGATTCCACCCTTCAGTTTAGCATATAAAAGCAGTATGACCCACTACTGGTAGATTAAATTGGCGAAACCGCTGTGAGTGTTCACCACTGATGAGTCAAGCCCTCCTAATATTCTTTCATCGCAGTAAGGACAATAGAAGTTTGATTTATTTGTGAAAAGAAACATTCGTGTTTTAATGTTTCCATTTGTTACGATACGAAGATGCCTGTTTCTTAATATCCCCATATAGCCTCTAATATGGCTTTGTATGTAAGTGCTCTATCTATCACTCCTTTAGTTCTCTATCAAAAGACTCAATTATGATTCAATCTAATACAACAGAACTCATATTTTACTAACAAGAACGTCACTCAAGTTATCTCAGCATGCATTAACTCGAATTAAACTAAACCGTGTCGAATATAGCCTTAGCAGAATCTAATTTAAAGTTTAACTAATCTTAATCAATTTTAAACCTACATTTTACACTAATAAATCAAACAAAGCTTTTTAAAAAACTAAGATCTGAACAACAGTAGTAGTTGATTCGTTTTACTGTGCTGGAAATTCGGATCCTTACTGATGAATTACTCTTCCAATCTTTCGTTTTATCCCCTTCATGATATCTCTGTATCTTCTTAGTCTCCCTCTATTTTTATTCCATTGTATTTCTATAAGATTACCTTACTCTCTTCTCATAATATTGCAAAAGAATCTCAGAATTGATGATTTCGAATGTTCTGAAGTATACCTTTCTATTTTGTCTTAAATGCTTGCATCAGTTTACCTTGATCTTCAGAAAACTCTTAAGCCTAGGCATCTCAAAAGCTTCATGCTTCTATCTTTCATAGCTTTGGTAAGGGTCCAGGATATACTTCCATATATGATAATGGGACAAACACTATGGCATTTATCGGTATAAATTTTGCAGTGCGCGGCGCGCGGGTGTTGGATAGAGTTCTATTTTCCCCTGTAAATGTTAATAAATTATTGCTGGTGTGTATTCCTAATGTCAGTCTTATTTCACTTTATTTAGTTAAATCTCCATTTTCGTTCATCAAAAAGCACAAATAGACTAAATTTCCTATTACTGGGATTTTTAATAGATGTATAGTTCATGTAGCCATGATATTTTTCTTTTATTAAAGTTTAAAAATGTCCAACCTCTTCGCTAGTTAGTCCAGGGTTGTTTAAATGTCCTTCCTAAAGGTTTGACGCCAATAATTGTTATTACATAGGTTACTGTTACAAGCCAATAACAGTAAAATCTATGATGTACTAGAGCGCCATCTGTTATCAAATTATAAAACTATTTTAGAGGCGTATTATTCTTTTTAAAATAAAACAATTTCTACTGTCCTTACTGCGATGAAAAAATTAAAGGGAGGGCCTGGCTCATCAGTGGTGAACCCTCCCAGCGGTTTCGCCAGTTTAATTAAACTGGCGAAACCGCTGGGAGGGTTCACCACTGATGAGCCAGGCCCTCCCTTTAATTTTTTCATCGCAGTAAGGACAGTAGATATTGTTTTATTTTAAAAAGAATAATACGCCTCTAAAATAGTAAAATCTATATAAATGCTCTCAAACCGGAATCTCGACAAATGAAATCGCCCTAAATAATGGTACTGTACCAAGCGTTAATGAACTAGTCTGGAACAATTTAGGAATTTATTTTGTTGTATTGAAGTGGGTTATTGGCCTTCACATTTGAACAAAGGCTATAGCAATTATCATTTCACCATTTCAATAATTCAGATATTGAGAGACTCAATCAAGCGCTATTAAAATGAAAAAAGACATGTTCAAGAGAACAAATCTCAAAAAACTGTACCAACTTATTTCTGAATATTTAACGCTAAGAAAATATGTTGATTGGGAATACCATAGATCATTATATGGATAGCCACACTAACTGTCAGATAAATGAGGTCATTTATTTAAAGGTGATTTACATTTGATTTAAAGCTGCCAGGATTGTTTCACACTCCCAGCTTCAGTTTCTTACAGCTAAAAATTGTCATTTGTTAAATCAGCATTATGTATGTACAATTATAATAGAATGTTTTTCAAAATTTTCTCATCTGTGCTTCTACTTCATATTACTTCACCTTCAAAAAAAAATTCAAATTCTACACCAGCTTCCTCTCTGCAAATTTTCCTTTTTCAAAGTATAATTAACCAACTCATAAATATTCCATCGTGTTTGAAATTACAGAAAAATTAAATACTTAATCAACTACTTCGCAAAAGGTTTCTTTTCTAATTTATTATAATTGTAAATCTTACGAGTTTTTAATAACTCTTCTACAGGCATTTTTTTCAAATACGTAGTATATACATCTAAAATAAATATTTGTACATAGCGCCTTTACGCACGACTGAACTCGAGCCAATCAGACCCGCTTTGAATATTGCTTTTATAAAATTTACTTCAAATGTTCCCTTAAACTTCGATACTAAACACACCTTGCCTTTACCATCACTATTGTGCTTGAACATGTGCCAATCTATCATAACCTTGTCTTGTAATATGGATAAACTGGGAGGGAGGTCAATGTTTTTATTATTATATTGAGATTAAATGAAAAGCTTCTAAATATAATCTATATAATAGCATTCAACATTCTGAAGATTAAAAATATGACCATTTTCTATTATCTCTGGGCACTGCATAACCACGAAAGATCAAGCTGCAAATTTGTTGAAAGCCTGTCGACTATTTTAGATTCAAAGGGCTTTTCGTTCTTGAAGGGTTGTACCAACTACACTGTTATATAGACCGAAATACCCGGTTTTATTCGGATAGCACTTGAATAAAGCATTCAAAATGACAAAGCGCGAATCTTAAATACCTCTCATTTGCGGTCACTCTAAATACTTTAAAAACGTAATAACAGTAGAACTATATCTACTCACAAATACTCCTGTGGTAATTAAAAGAACTTTTGTGCAACTGAGATTCCTATGGGTATTCTTCCCAGAAATCGAACAAAGCGCTGGAAGACTGATTGTCCTTCAACTTGCGATCTATGTAATAGCAGAATACAAGATGAAATCATGCATACAATATTCGGTTGCTTTTGCTTGGAGAAAC
Organism: Cordylochernes scorpioides; assembly: GCA_030710605.1. NCBI lineage: Eukaryota > Metazoa > Arthropoda > Arachnida > Pseudoscorpiones > Chernetidae > Cordylochernes > Cordylochernes scorpioides. The sequence goes on along the minus strand of CP092863.1, from coordinate 198,067,666 downwards.
AGAGAAGGGAACTCTTGGGCGACTTGTCCATGTCTCAATCCGATAGTCAACAAATATATAACTGGATGAATACAATGGAATTTGATCAAGGTCTTCTCTTTGGTTTATATAAATTCTAAAAGTCCTCAGTCACACACCGTTCGGAGGAGATTAATAGAATCGACGAATGTCGTGGTCCATTTGAATGAGGAAAGCGAAAACTAAAACGCGGCTGATTCCACACTAGCCTTTTCAGTGATACACTAACCTTGACGTATGCACGAAGGAACGTGTGTCCACTGGACATGCGTCGGACCTTTAGGCTGTTGTTGGGTCCTGCGCTGCCTGGAATACAGGAGCTACATCTATACTTCCTTTTTTCCTGTGGTGAATCTGTATAAGACCAATGGTCTTAAAAGAGCTGTGTGTTTGTTGGGCTATGAGCGATTTAGGGTCATTATTTATTATATTCCTGCTATGAACTTTCATTCTGTTCTGTATGGATCTGTTTGTTTCTCCTATATAGGTGGCGGCGCAGTTATCGCATTTTACCGAATAAATGGCTTTCTATTTTTGATCCGGGTTTACCTTCCTGGTTGGTTTGGTTATGGGTTTCTGATAATGTCGGCTATTGCTGGAGGAGTGTTAAAAGATATTTAATATCCGTATTTCTTCAACCTGAAAGATAAGGCTTGATTTTCTGGGGTGACGGTTAAATATTTCGCACTAAATAATGGATTTACTTTAGTCTGGTTTTCTTTAAAAGAATGCCTATGTATGAAATATCGAGGCTATGCTCTACTCATTAAATCCCTTTGAATTTTAGTCCTTTTAAGATTCTTCAGAAGGGAAAGTGAGCAACAAGTGTGATTCCTTTTAGTTAGAGTTCTCACGACTGATATTTTAAGAGAACCCGGTCCGTAAAATTTAAATGGAGATATTGAGGTTGGAAAGTCGGCTTGTAGTATACTGTTGTGTGGAAATGGTGCTGAGAGTTTAAAGGAAAATATTTTCTTTTTCTATTGGATATTCTGCAAAAATATCATCCATATATTTATACCAATTCTTTATCCCCAAGTTTTCTAAATCGCATATCCATTGATCAATGTTTAGCATATTATTTTCTGCAGCGATAAAGGGATAAAGGAATGCCCATAGGTGTTCCACTTTTCTGTCTGTAGCAATATACAATTTCTAAACATGATTTAAATAGGATGATTATGGTTAATTTCATTGATTGTTTTAAATTGATTTGATTGTTCTACAAAGTTTGGAGGTTCTGAATTATGACGTCATAAATAAACTCGTGTACAAGTACTCGACATCAAACGATGCTATTCTATGTCCTGTTTAGTCTGATTTAGCTACTTGATGAATTCCGGGATACTCTTGATGGAATACTTAGTGTTATTTTGTACAATAAGGGTAAGAAGATGAACCAAATATTTGACTGTTGATAGGCTGGTGATAGGCAATAGGCTACTATTGGTCACAATGGTATATGTTGTCTATGTTGTATTATGGGCAAACTGTACATGTAAGGAGTACTTTTAGGAATATTGTAAAGTGATTTCATTTGTTCCTTGTAAATACCTTTTTACTTATTGGGTGTTTTGAAAGTTGTTATAAACTCTGCTATTGATTTATTGTTGTTAATTTCAGTATTTTTCTAAAATATAATGATGATTCTCCAGGATTTCTAACATTTTCTGTTGATATGCAGATCTATCAAGGACTACAGTGCCACCTCCATTATCGGCAATGACTATTTCTTCGTTGTTTCTCAATTAAACGATAACTTGCTTTTATTTAGAGGTAACTCTTTGGATTGTTGTCATTTTTTCTGTAATGTGTTGCCTGTGATATTCAGGATCACATTCTTTAATTTAAATATATTAGAGAGGTCTCTAAAAAAAAATATTAGAAACTTCGTTAAAAATATTAATAATGAAGACATTGTGGGAGAGAACTGTATGTGTAAATCTAGGAATCTCCTGAGTTCTATCAAATAATAATCTTTAAAATGTATGCAACAGCTATTGAACAATTGATGAAATTCTTCCGGAAAAAAAAGAGGATATGAGAGATATTCTGACACTTAATGACACTTCAAAGAAACTGCCAATGTCTTTAATACCTTATCGACATTCGCAAAGATCCTTCGACCGTTATCAGACAGAAAGCTTCTATTTGATAAATCGCATATTCTGAATGTCTTACAAATAATTCACGGTATTCAGTAATTTACTTGTAGCTGGAATAGTAGGATCAAACGATGACAAAAAAATAAAATTATAGAAATTTTCTATAATTTTTTTTTTTTCTTAAACACACAACAAATATCCAAACGACCATATTTATTGCAAATAATATGACAATTCTCATTAATCTGAAATAAATTGAAACAAATATAATATTTTATTAAATTGTTTAATAATTTGGTATCTATTTATTTAAATATAGGTATAAAAATAATACACAAAGCAAAAATAGGATTCAAATGCACACAATTCTATATATTATTTAATTTTATTAACATGCTATAACGTTATATCCAAAACTCAGGGATATTTGCGTCACTACATTTCTAACGTCATATCAAATTGGCTATATAAAGGAGAAAGGTCAAGGAGAAAAAGACAAACATGCAAAAGCAATTATCTCAAAATTTCCTTCCCTCTCTTTCCCAGTTCAAAAGATAGTTGTATATATATCTACAAAACTGAATAAAATTTTTATATGTTCTCTCATCTACGAATTCATGTAGCTGACCGATGCCACCAAATTTTATTTCTCTATAATCCTGAAAAATTGGGCATTCCAGAAGTAGATGTTTCGAGTCTTGAATTTCTCCTCCACAGAAGCATCCCGGTTCCTTCACCGCGCCGATAGTTGCCAAAAATTTCCCAAAATTTCCATGATCAGTGATAAATTGGACATTACAAAAATCTGGACTGAAAAAAATTGGAATTTCAAACACAAAAAAAATAATCTAAATATTTCATTTGTATTAACAAAAATTTCATTCATTTTTGACTCTATAAATTACTTGACTATACTTTGAGCATGAGGTTCATAAGTGATTAAATCTTCTGTTGATAGTTGAGCTGGATCATAATTGATTTTTCTGGATTCTATATATTCTGTCAGGAGTGGGATTTTTGCTAGACTATGTTCACAGGCTGATGAAGTGGTTTTATATGCTCTAACTGGCCATAAATGATCTGATACTGCATAGAATTCAGTTTTTGTTCACAACGATTGTTTAAAAATTTAAACCAGATTTCTGAACCAAATGTAAGTACTTGCCTTATGATTGTTTTGTATAAAGTTAACCTCTTCTGAATATTCAAACTCCACATATTGCCGCTTAATGAACATAATAAATTTTTCATTCGTCCTGCTTTACATAGGATATCATTAGCATGAGGTGTAAAGTTAGCTTTATTTTTTCTTTTATGATTTGAAAATGCCATTCCGAGAATTTTTACCTGAATAACTGATATTAATATATTTATATTGATCTTAATGTGGGAATTTTTGCTTGTTATGCAGGTATAGCATATTAGTTTTCTCTGTACTCATCGTTAATGTATTTCTATTACACCATTCAACCACATGTTTTAAGGTGTTTTCACCTATTTTTTTTTCTTCTTCTACAGTCTTATTCCAGTAAATTATTGTGACATCACCTGCATAACATATGATATCTGCATTCAGAGATTAAAAATTTATCAACAAATCATTAAGTAAAATGTTCTATAAAAGTGGTGATAAAGGTCCACCCTGTCCTTTAGTTAGTTTCTTACAAATAGTTGCTGATTCCTATGTAAATTTCACCACCTTTCATTGTTTAAATAAGATTTTATAATTTGTATTAAATCAGAGGGAATATTATCATTACCCAATCTTTTAATGATCGCAGGCCATCATGCATTTATCATAATTACCAAATAATATAATTTTAACTTGTGCAAGTTCAATGCCAAACTGTGCATACAGATGGAAGCTACATATATAGTCTGAGGATAATCCTTAATTTAAAACTTCATCCTTAATCTTCAACATTTACAGAAAGGTTGTCTACATTACTGATGCTTCATAGAAATTTTAAAATGGTAGAAGAACACTGGCATCTGAGACACTAGAATTTAGCTAAGATTATAACCAAGAATTTACCTTTAACTCTTGTCATTGATCATCTGATTCTTTTTACTGGCTTTCTCCGCTCAAAGAACCCGGGTTTTCTCTATTCATTAGGTTTACCGTGATGCTTCGTACTGTACATCAGGTAACTCCTAAAAACCATTGTGAATTGGCCAGGTAAATAGGTAAAGAGGCTTTCTTCAATATGAAAGTCATGATATCCTACACACACAAAAGAAGGGTTTGAAATATAGTTTGTGTAAGATGATAACTGCGATCTTACCTCTTTCTTCAGAGCGTTATGTGAGGATATTCTTCTGAAATTGTTTTTTACTGACATTCTAAGCTTCAAATATCCGGGATTTCTCTTTATATTTACTTGGTTTACCAATATTCTTGTCCCTGGACACCACGAGACTCGTTAAAATCATCATGATTGGCCAGGTAAATAGGTAAAGAAGTTTTCTAAAATAGGAGAGAAATAGCGTTATATATCGTACTTAAATAGACAAGTTAGTTTTATAAGTTTGTGCTAGACTATTACTGCAACTTACCCTCTAGATTTAGTTTAATGAATTGGCCATCTTTCTATGTTTGGTAAAATGGCGTTCTTTGCTCGAGGATTAATAGTTATCTTATTATAGCCGCTCGGTTTCTTCCTGGACATTTCAGGACTGGTTAAAATCATTGGTATTGGTTAACTAAATAGGTGAAGACACTTTCTTAAAGAAATATAAATTCATTATATCATACACATATATAGGTTTTAGAAGCATTTTAAAAAATTATAAGAATAAATTTACCTCTTATATTTTCAGCCTAATTTGCCGAGCATCTTCAAATGCTCAGTTTACTGGGGTTGTGGGCTCCAAGAAACCGATTAAGAATTCTCTTCCTGGACATAAAGAAACTCGTTAAATTCTCTGTTATTGGTCAAGTTAACAGTTAAATAATAACCTTTCTTAAATATGAAGAATCGTTATAGTATGCTCGAAAGACAGGTCGGAGGTATATTTTGCGAAAGATTATATAACAGGGAACTGACTCCTTTATCTTCAAGCATTGTGTGGCTTCATCATCTAGAGTTCTGTTAACTTTCATTCTTTCAATAACAAACATCTACCATTCATCCAGAATTGTTTACAGATCGATAGAATGGTAATTTAAAGAAAAGGAATTTGACTCAGACCACAAAGCTCTAATTCGAACTTGGGACGACAGGCATGCCCACCTTTTAAAAAAGCAATTCAATTTGGATTTGAGGGGCAAAAAAATTGGCCACTCTTTGAGAGAATATAGAATCAAATGTAGAGCACATGAAGTTGACCAAATTGTCTTCAGATTCAATCCAGCCTCAATCAATAGGGGGGTTCCAACAAACTAATAAAATCACAATTCACGTCACCAATCGTCCCATTCCAACAGCTTTGGTAACAGACGAAAGATAAAGAGTGTCCAATCCATATGGTTAAATTTATCAGCCATTATTTCTGTCTTTTCTTTATCCTTCTTTATTAAAACAAAATAATATATTTGCATTTTTCTTATTCCCTTTCTTTTTTTATTCAATCTAGGCAACTTCATACTTTGAACCTCTTCCAACTACAATTTGAATAATCATTCTATCTCTCATTGCCATTCAATTATATAGGTTAATACACGAATGATAAGTTATCTCACAAGAATGTATTATATAAGCTATATACAGGAAATCACCCTCAAGAAAAGGCAACAGTTGGGGGTATAAAGAACTCCGATAGAGTCGAAATCCACTTAACATCCAAAAGTATCCACTGTATATAGCTTTAATTCTGTACCATATATTGCACAAACAATTATACTATACAGTAATATAAGTATTTTCCCGAATGTTAACGGAAAGGGCCGATGAAGCACTCCAATGAGCTAGGCATCGGGAGATGATCACAAGTACTATTGCTCTCTGTAATTGGGAAGATTTTCAAGTATCAAACCGCATAGCATAACTCAATGTAATAAGACCGGACTCTGGAACTTCCGTCAGATAGGCCCTGAAGCTATAAGACTAGACCTCAAAACAGGTGGTAATTCCAAAAATCATTTTACTGGACATGTTTTATAAAACTAAACTCTGCCCTAGTCAAAGAACCAAAGGTTTCGATACTGGCATTGTATAATAGGACTGTACATTGGAACACGGCGAAGGTCCAATGATCGAGAGATCAAATGGATTTCTGAAGGACTGCGGTTATAATAAAGAAAGTACCGGGAGAGAGGTCTTGATGATTTATAAAATGACTTAGAATCACCCACATCCACAAAGATCAAACACCCTAGAGATGGAAAGAATTTACTCCAAGTGCTCCAGTAGATATTTAAAACATCTACATGTCGACAAGAATTTCAATATTTGACAAAATGCAAGAGGACTTGACCAACTCCAATGGGTCAAGAACCGCTAGACTTTGATAAAGAAATATTTCACTGTACGTTGAATATTGTAATAGACTAAGAGCATGAGACTGTACCAAGTGCTATAGGACTAGACAGGTGAGCCCTCAATGTCCCAAGGTCCGTTAAACTGGAATAGTGATATTTCTTTCTAATCTCTATCACTAATTCATCCTGAAAACCCGCGATACTAGACCGAACCAATTAATATAGAAATGCATCCAAAACTAATGCAATAAACAAGGGAGAGTACTACTTAGCTATATTCTAGAGGATTGGACCTAGAACTATTTCAAATAGGCAATCACCGCGAGCTAGTGCAATTGAGATAGCTCTGGACTCTGAAACCTGCTGGGCTAAATATCTTAAGATACAAGTATATTGTTATAGGCTTGGAAATAGGACTAAAGAATTTGCCCTGAGTTTCACGACCAGACTCAGGTTTATTCGACTGAACTTAAAAGTATTTCATCAGAAAAAATAACGATACTGAGGCTAGCAAACTTTATTTAACATCAGTAGGAATGTACCACAACCAACCAAACTGAACTAATTGTTATACTACACACTGAAATTTTAAAACCAACAATATAACTTCTAATTACGTCTCTAACGAAGAACTTAAAACAAATAAATTTAAAATGAATTCTAGATTTTAATAAGTTTCTTAAAAGCGGATTTAGGACCATCAGAATGCTCCAAAACCACACGGTTTTTCTAATGGTAAATTAAATAAAGGATATGGCCACTGTTATTGGCTGTTTATGATAATTCTGAATCTCTAAGAATATAAAACTGGACTGAAGACCGCTGTAATGGAATACGAGCCAGGACCGAAGATGTTAAAATTAGATTCACCATGGACCACTTATTACGGAGGGTGTTTCCTTTCAAATGAAACGATTTTCGAGCGCTCGCGTTTTGCACGTGCAGGCATGCTGCACACGACACTGGTTCCAATAGATCTAGAATCTTCTGGAGAATTCATTTTCATCAGGTATCATGATTTTTGCAACATGGGGGGAGAGAGACTAACGCTCCAAGTCGAACAAACAATTCGGACCCTTTCCAAAGAAGGAAACAGTTATAGCGTCATAGTGAAAAAGCTAAAAGCAGAAGGACTAGATGTTGGCAAAGCTACAATATGTAGGGTAGTAAATGGCATCGGAAAGAAAAGGGAAGCTGAATCCAATGGGCAAAAATTTCAAGTCGATCGACCACATCCGGTGCGGACCCCCGCCACGGTTTCCAAGGTAAAGCGGCTAGCAACTACTGAAAATCCACCATCTCAGCGCCAACTTTCCAGAATGTGTGGAACATCGCTAAAAACGATAAATAACATCATTCACAAAGATTTGGAACTGGATACCCGACGAAAAGGCAAGGTTCACAAGCTCACCCCTTTCCACATGAAAAACCGTGCAACGAATGCCCGGAAGCTCTACGAGGAACATCTGGCCGGTTCCAGATCGGAATATACTGCAACATTGGACGAAGCATGGATGTATGTGACGTATTGCAATGGAATCCGGAAGATCTGTTACATCAAAAGAGGCAATCAGGTCCCGGATAATTGGGTTCACCAATGCTCCGAAACTTTCCCTAAAGGTTTCATGGTTGTCGGGGTAATGACTGGCCGTGGAGTCCTTCCGCTCATAAAGGTTCCATCGAAGGTGAAGGTGAACTCAGAATTCTATATAGAATGCGTTCTGAAACCTGTCATCGAACAACTGAAGGACCTTTACCCAGGGGAAATGGACAAAGTGTTCCTTCATCACGACAAATCCTCTTCCCATACCTCCAACAAAACCCAACAGTTCCTACAAGAAATGAAGGACACCCTAGGCCTAAATTTTATCAGGAACTCGGACATTCCAGTGAAGTCTCCCGACGCCAGCCCACTGGATTTTTACGGGTTCGGTATGTTGAAACAACGGCTCTTCAACCGACGTCCCAAAACTGAGGCCGGACTTTGGAAAGCCGCAAAAGAGGAGTGGTCGAATGTTTCGCTCTCCAAAGTCAAGGAAGTGTTCGCAGCTTGGAAAGTCCGATGCAGGGAGATAGCCAAGAAGAAGGGGAAGCACATAGAACACATGAAAAAAATTCACGTTCGAAAAATAAAGTTCTAACGGACGTTTGAAATCGTTTCATTTGAAAGGAAACACCCTCTGTACAAGTCGGCATCAAGTTTGGTAGATTTTCAAGATTCCATTAGATCCCTTGTGGATCTCATGGAATAAAGTCCGCCCTAGGCTGACGAGGGCCATTAGCACGAAACCATGGTCTCTAGGTGGACGCTTTTCAGTTTGCCAAAGCTAGTGTTGTGGCTTTTTCACCGACCCGAGGCCGCTAGTTTGCGGCGACGGTCAATAGATGGCGTCTAGCTTTGACGTCTTTTTTGACGGAAGAGGCGACCTTTGTCTTTTTAGATATATGCTTATAAGACAACTGTAAAAGTGCAAATACTAGGATGCCCCAGAGCGAAGTAAAATTAAGTTTAGGACTAGGATTAATCATCAAGGGCCAAGAGACTGGACCAAGGCCTATAAGACTGAACTTATGATCAAGTGTAATGTACCGTAGACAATAATATTAAACCAAGCCTATACAATTGATCATATAATCAACGGCAATGTACCACGGACTGTAAGATTGAATACAGTGCTGAAAATATAGGACATATAATTTAATTACATATGTGGTATATGTGAATTTTTAATTGGATGTAACACTTCAAGATGTGATTTTCTCTATAAAGATAAAAGGCAAAAAAATCAGATTAAAAATAAATTGCATTTTTTTAATTGGACGGTGAGTTAGTTTATATTCTAATTAAAAGACGATCTAAGCTCTTCACTTTCAGCAAGTCCTCTTTGATTTCTACGATATTTATCACACAACACACTTTATACTAATAATAAAACATTTTAAACTTTTATCCTTGAAATATATTTATAACTATACACCAACACTATTCAAACAAAGTTTTAATATATGTATATGTCATAATATATGCTCTTCCAGGATTAATAAAACAAACCTACAGTCAACGAGAGAGAGATGGGCAGCTAAAGCGAGTCACTTTAGACATCACGACATTCCAAAGGGGCGGCAAAAGGGGCCTGCCAGAAACACCTGAGGACGATTTTTGGGACAGATGGTCGGGGGGTGGTGGCCACACAGGCAGTCGTTCAGCGGACAGCCCTCTCGCTCCCTCTCTCTCTCGGATGGCTTCCAGATTCCTCTTCCAACTCGTCGTGTGATTATTTCTCTCCTCACCACATTATTACCACTATATTGTCACATATATATAAATTTATATACAAAGAAATAATGTACAGTCACAAGTGTCAAGTAAGATGTGACAATAATATATTTGTTCTCCTTGCAAGGTGTTATTCCTTAGTTTGTTATTTATTCTGCTTTCTCTACTTATATATTTACGTTTATTAATCTATAGTATAGATCTCTAAATAGAAAATAGTTTAGGTTCATGCAATTAATATGATATATTGTGTGTCCCCCTCTCTCCATTTTACAATAGTTTGTCATTTTTATAGGCTCTAAAAATCACAAATTGAATATTTAAAGAAAAAAAAACAATTTTATCATCTTTCTTCGAGAGAGAAGATTTCAAAAATGCTTTTCTTTCTTCACTTTAGCTTATATTATTGAAAAATTGTCATCATGGTTTTGACTTTGCTCTTTTCTACAAAACTATCTCTTCGCTTATTCCTTTTCCTATCCAGCTTATGACGCGTAACAGACGAAGATCCGCTGGAGTTTCCCCCCATTCTATTTTATCTATTATTTATTAAATACATATTAAAAACAAACCTCTTATGTTTTAAATTAACTAAAAATATATATAAATTTTGAACTTATCTTAATGGTATTAACGTTTATCTCGGAGTTTGTGTGTTTGAACTATTGTGATATATTTCGAACCACTTCTAAGCGTTCATCCATCGGTCAGTCTCAAGATTTCGTGAATCGTTATTGCCATTGGACTCAGCTGGTCAACCTCGTATGACCGGGAAAATCCCATCAATATGCTTAATATATTTATTTCACATTCCAGAAGAATATTTAAAAGAGGCCAAGGAATTGTATATGACCTCTTCTTTTGTTTGTTTATTGGACTTACTGATGATTTATTGTATTTGGAAGAAAACTTGATGGCGTCGAATCAGAACGTTGATTTATATCAGATACATTTCACCTGTCTAGTTATATTTCCACACATACATATCAAGATTTGTCCTAAGAAAGTGGCTGGTTCATGTAAGAAACATATTCTAAGGATGCCATATTATGGTGATTCCCGGACTTCTCTAATCTTGCTTATGGCTTTCATATCTAAGAGGCTGTTTGATAATCACCTTAAATGAGCTCTTGCTGCGATGTTGACTGGGACCTTCTACTCGTCTCTTGCAATAGTTGGCATATCTGCATCACAGACCATCCACGTCAAGCCACACTAATAGGTAAAACAAATATATATAAATATCCTTTATTCAATGTGCTCTCATTCATTATTTCTGTAAAAAAAACGAACAAATTCTTTATATAACATTATAAATAGGCTGAAGAGAAAATCTTTACTTTTCTTTCTCCTTTTGACCCTAAAAGAGTTCCATATCCCATATAACGATAATTTATATACACCATAGTTGAATTAAATAATTCAGAATGTATCTCACACTTATTATGTCGGAACACAGTTAAGAAGTCCAGAAATTCTATAGCGAGAGAGTAATAAAGCAAAGTTTTTCTTAAAATATAGTATATCTTGAAATTGCCAGATTTTCGAAAATAATATATTCTTTACAAACGAAATGTCTTGATGAATAGAATTCAATAAGGTTTTCGGAAGAGAGAAAAGACAATTCTAGGACTCGCGGTGATGAGAATTCCGTGACTATATCAAATGTTCTCTCTTTCTTAAACAATATAGTTTCAAGATGATATTAATACAAGAGACAAACATAGAAATGATTTGCGATACCAATCTCCACGTATTCTGGTCGGATAGAAGTCAGTAAACTCAACTTGGCATTTACATGACTCCCCTATACATTTTATCATAATTCTCCAAACGTTTGAGTTCTTGAATGCGTCTCACTCCAGAATATATGTTAGAATAAAAACAAAGATTAGCCGATATAGCACTCTGAATTGAACAGATATTCACCTTGATTATCAGAAAATTTGTCTTTCCCAGAAAATCTAATTGGTCTGGGAATTTTGCACAATTTTAAAGATGCAAGCGTGCTCTGGAAATTTTGAAGGCAAATATTTCACCTGTATATCAACTTTTAACGAATTCATAAAATTCTTCAGGTTTTGTGTATCAAGATTGTTACGTTGATCACACATTCTAACATAATTGGGGGGAAATCAAGTAGAATTAATTAGTATCCACACACACAAATTGTGCAAATCTCATCAATTGCGATTCTTATTTATTTCATGGCAGTTTCAGATAAAACACTTTCTTGAGGCATCAGAGATTAGGAACGGTCACAAGAATGCAGAATAAGAACAGGTGAAGATATCAGCATAAAAGGTTCTGAATATAAAAATTATTACCATTTCTTTTAGATTAGGGGAGAGAGATCCATAGGATCTTAGTAATTAATGTTCCCATAGCACGTGAACAATCGCTTTCTTAGGCTTTGATTAGTTTTCTATAGAGCATCGAGTTATTTGGAATTCCAATAAAGAGGAGAATTCTTAGAGATCAATCGAAACTAATTACAGTTAATATAAATATATCATACTATATATTTTATATTTTGTTAGAGAAATATATTTACAAAATAATATATTTATTGATTTTGATAAAAATGTAAAATATTGTGAGAATGATTCGAAATATAAAACATCAGTAGTTTTCGGGATTAGCTCCCTTATTTAACTGAACCGTATCTAGCGTGAAGTGTTTATCAGTTGGATAGGCTAGATTATATTCAGGTTAGGGTTAGTAAGCAAGGGACCTAGTTCCGAGACCTCCCTAAACTATCCATACGCTAAACTGGGCTGAGAATGCTGTCACCAAAACATCACTCTTATCCAATTAGAATAGCACATAGAAATATTTTGAGAGAGAAAGAGATTTTTTTCGTTTTGAGAAAAAACTAAGAAACTTGCTAGTTTAACATAAGTCCTCGATATATAGCCTAGTCTCCCGAGTCTAGTTTCATTTTCTCTCTGGGGCTATTAACTAAATTCTTATCAGAATAAAACTACCTTATTTCAAATTTAACTCATTTTGTCCTCTCCAGTACTTGACACATGCTCTAAATTTGGTTTGCCGAATCTAGAATCATCCTAGATTTACTAGAATGACTTAGCCCATCCTAAGCCAACCTTTTATTTCCAACTCTTAAGATAATCTAACCTCGACATTCAAGCCAAGATTTGATCAATATTTCTGTAACGTAAAAGAAAACCTCAGCTAAACTTCACCAATGCTAACTCTAAAATATGATAATTACTACTTAGGATCAACCTAAGATAACTCTAACCTAAACTAATTACAACCTAAGCTAACTTCAATCTAAGCCTACTCTACCCTAAGCTAATTTCAAACTAAGTTAACTTAGCCTAAGCCAACTTCAAACTAGACTTATCCCTACTACTTCTAGAATTAACCTAACTCCAACCTAAGTCATATATAACCGGAACCAACGTTATTAAACTCATATTCTAAAACTCAAAAAAGCAATGGTTTCATTAGATCGAATTGTTAGAACATGGACCGATTTAGCCTATTCAATTGGTGTTGCAAAAAAAAATGATTGAGTATAGGAAAATTATTTTTATGTCTTTTACCTAAGAGAGGCATTCAAAGATAATCCAAGCGGTCTCAGAGAGGTTACAGGATCGCATCGCAGGGAGCAGCGATTGGAGGACACCGAGGGCAGGATTAGAGGGACTGGCCAGCACGCATACAGATCTTCACAATTGATTGCTAGAGATTGTTGTGTCTCTTATCAACGCCTGTAGAATACAGTAGTGTAGAGTTTTAAACCATATAATTGGATGCCTCTGAAATTTCCGGCTTATGGACCGAAAGGTATGGGAGGCCATTTGCTTCTAGGATGTCTCTAAAATTTTCCCTTCCCAAGTTCCCCCCGGGTATGGTGGCAAGGTGACGAATTAAAATTCTCCCTCCTTCCTACTAGGGAGTTGTAGGGTTCTCTAAGCTATAAGGAGGACTACCGACTTGCGGGCCTTCTAGGTCTGGGTGATCTTTCGATCCTAGGATGTCTCTATAAAATACCATTGTAGATTTCCTACAGTTCCTACAGAGTGACGACACATCTGATGAGATACCCTGAGCGATAACGTCTTGGAAAGTCCAATGATTTATTCTTCCAATTTCTGGTAAACGGCTATCTCTAGGAGTGCTAGGAGATTCATATTTCACAGCATTCTCTCATGGGAGGTTCAACATGGTTGTTTCGTAATTCTCTAGAAAGCACTGATTAAATTACAAATTGTTAAAATAAATAGACACAGCCTAGGTTCTAACACGGTGCCACCACCTAGATGAAACCAAACTTGGCTACAAAGTAGCCGAAGCTAGGGACTTTTATACCAATTTCTCTTCTCTCTCTATAGCTGACAAACGTCAGATCTGGCCAAGCGGCCTCCATTTCGAAACACTACGATTTTAGACTTGGAGTTGTTCAGAGTTTAACCATTTTCCTCAAAATATTTTTTAATTAAATTAATCTTTTTTTGGAGATTTATCTTGGATTCACCAAAGAGGACTATATCATCCGCGAACAGGAGGAGGTGTATAGTTCCATGGCCCGGTAAGTATATACCTGGCAGGTCAGAATCATCCAGCGTAGCAACCAGATCGTTAATGAAAATCTATATATATAATCTATATAAAATTGAATGTCTGTCTGTCTGTACTCTATAGATTCAAAAGCCATACATCCAATCGCCGTGAAATTTTGCGATATTATTAGGTATATCCCCGGGAAGGTTTTTGAAAAATAATTTCTTGAATATCTTGAATATCCTTAGAGTTATTTGCAGATTTGTAGATTTAACTAAATGATGATGATTATTTATCAAAAGTAAGGTTTTCTACCTATTAATTGCGCACAGGTCAAAGTTAGTTTTATCATTTATCTACAACATATATATTGGGAGAATAGATAAAATGGTGATTTTGTAATGTAGAAAATTAGGAAAGACAAAATTCAGGGTGACACGGCAATTTATTTGAGACAAGAATAATGATACAATTCCAAGGCAAGATACTATTCCTTTAACTTCCAAATACCGAGGGAACCAAAATTAATATTGATTTTATTCAACTTATCGAGTATTTTTCAAGGGACCGGGAAAAACGTTCACTAGATAAAATGATGATTTTGTAATGTAGAAAATTAGGAAAGACGAAATTCAGGATGACACGGCAATTTATTTGAGACAAGAATAATGATACAATTCGAAGGCAAGATACTATTCCTTTAACTTCCAATTACCGAGGGAACCAATTAATATTTATTTTATTCAACTTATCGAGTATTTTTCAAGGGACCGGGAAAAAATGTCCACTTTATCGAGAGATTCAAATTTACGATTTTCAAATTATCAAAATATATCTTTTTTTTATAAGTTTATAGAGAATTGTTTTAACAAATGTTCGTTAGACAAACCTTTACTCGAGTAAAACCCGGGCGAAGCCGGGTACATCCGCTAGTAATAAATAAATATGGTGAAAGAGGTTCGCCCTGAAGAACACCTGATTGTATTTTGATAAATTCTGTAAAAGAGCCGTTCCATCTGACCGCTGCCATCATTTGAGCATAGTAGTTCTGTATAAGTTTGATAAATCGCCCACTTAAACCAACAAGCGCAAGCTTTCTCCATAATAGTAGATGAGGAACTGTATCAAACGCTTTTTTAAGATCAACAAAGAATGCGTAAAGTTTCCTCCTTTTGCTGTTCAATGCCATTTGGATTAGTGATGTAAGCGTGAAGATATGGTCTTAGCACGAGTAGCCCCTTCTGAATCCTGCCTGGTTTCCGGCTATGAGTTTTCTATTTTCAATCCAATTACTTAGTCTATTTTTTTAATATGGATGTAAAAAGTTTTGACAAGTTGCTATAATTTGATGGTGTATTCGGATCACCATTTTTGAATATTGGTTGGATGATGGTGTTTGACCACTGTGAAGGAACTTGGGATTTAGTCAATATTTTATTGAATAAGTTAGATAAAAGGATTAAACTATTCTCAGGTAGGGCTTTGATAGCTTCATTTGGTATACTATCGTAACCTGCTGCTTTATTGTTTTTTAAGCTAACGATTTCCCTCGCAATTTCCATAAGTGATATTTCGGCGTCCAGCTCGGGGTCAATAGGAATTAGTAGAGTAGGTATATCAGCCACAATTCTTTGAGGGGGCGACAATAAACCCTGATAAAAGGATTCCCACTCTGAGATGTCGATATTTTCTTTTGTGCTATTCCGTTTCTTAAAGGACGCAATTATTTTCCAAAATTCGGCCGAGTTCCTAACATTGCTAAGGGCAGCTTGAACAGAATCGTCAACATATCAAGCATTTCCTTTAAACTTGGGTAAGCATCATTTTCGATTATGTGAAATGTCTTGTATATCATCACTGTTTTCTCACCAGCAATATATTTCAAAATTGCTCTCTGACGCACCAACGGCATGCTTTCTAAATTTACCGCTATTGCAAAAATTTCAAACGATTCTCTCCAGGTCTCCCATTTTTTTTTGTTGCTGTATGGGACAAATTCTGCCGGCGGCTTGATACCTTCCATCCTACTCACAGTTGAATTGATCTATTTTACTTCTATACTTTTCTTGTCATAATCCGGAATTATCCTGTCGACTGCGCCATGTTGTAATAGTTAAGTGTTATCGGAATAAGACTCGTTCCAGCTTTACAAGTTGAACTCAATGTTTATTTCATCCAGGTAATCTCCTTTTATACAAAATAGAAAAATAGAGGTAAAGAGGAAATATTTTACATAAAGTTAAAACAATTGACAAATTGTGTTAATTTGGGTTGATTTAAACTACGCAACATTATTATAGGTTATTTAACAAACCACAACAGTTGATTTTTCAAATTTAATTCATTAAACCAATTAAAAACTATTCTAATAAAAGGAGCTTTTTCTCCTAAAGTTTTCATCATTCTTTAATGGGATTCTTTAGAAGTTAAATTACTTTTATAATCATAAAATATCATGACGCGTAAACTTTCTCTAGTTAACTCCATTGTGTCTGTTGCAATGTTTAGATTTTACAGCTGCCACAGTTAACAAAGTCGCGCCCTCTATGAGTCATTGTTGTTATTATTTTATTGATATGTTTATGTTAGGTAAAAAATGCATGTAGATTTTAATGGTCTAATTTATTTTTAATATTTAAATTATTTTATATTAATTGCAAAAACCTTTGGAATGACCCTTGATGTGAATATATTGTCGATATTTTGATCTTCTCTCGCTTGATAGACTTACTTATAGGATTCTAAGGGGGAATTTGTGATTGTTTAACAGAGATCTTCAACCCAACAATTGCTAGAATATCCGGGAAATCCATTCCCTCCTTGGGATAGTCATAACACCCCAACTACTACTTTGAGCAACGAAGTACTAAAATAAATATTAAAACGTGTGTTCGTCGAATTTACGATTGTTTTTGATGTTGTTGACACCAATTTTTCTTTTTTTTTTTTTATTTGATTTTCACAGAATTCTATTCGCTTTATAAAGGACCTTTCTGATTCATATGGATATTACATTTTTCAAATCTTTGAATCAAAAGGTTCTGACGCTTCATTCTGTAATGATAACCTTTAGTGGTTTAAGAATAGATTGATGGTATTACGTCGATACATCTTTAGGTTTAATTCTAGCTTGTTGCCATTTAAAAGGCTGTATTGTATAGCATTTAAAAATGTATATATATTTATGACTTCTCTATTTGCGACTTCAATGTCTTTTTTGCCAAATATATGGTGTGGTGATTCTCTAATTTGCCTTTTGTAAATACTAAATTGAATATCTGTAAGGAAAAAGGGTACCTGAAATGTGCGCCAATATGTATTGACCAAAAGCAATACGGATGTCGCTGTGTAGCTCTATGAGAATTCATTGGAGAAATTTTATTATAAAATGATATAGCGTAAATTATTTAAGATGTTCAAGCCCGCGATATCTCTTTTAATTGGCTCCTGTAACAATATGTATGAATACAATATTTTATTCTTTATACATTATCCACAAGATTCGAGAACTTTGACACACAAAGGAAGAATCGTATTTCATAACAACAAATATTAAAATACTACATGAAGGTTTATATAACGCGGCTGGTTGACCAATAGGAAGGCGTGGGGACGAGGGATGGGATTACATGTCCCCACACCGCTAAATTTAAAAGAGGGCGGGGTGCCCCGCCCAGAGATTGGTGGCTTTATAACCCCCGGTGGCCGGGAATGGAGCATCACATCAGCAGCCATGTCTCCCCTCTCCACCACCGCCCTCTGTCTGCTCCTGGCCGCCCAAGCCCTGGCCAGCTACAGCTCCTACCCTCCCCGGCCCTACAAGTTCGGCTACGAGGTGGACGACGGCTACTACAACCGCCACCACCACAAGGAGGAGTCTGATAGCTACGGAGCCAAGACGGGGAGCTACGGCTACACCGACGCCCATGGCATCTACCGCCACGTGTCTTATGTCGCTGATGGACACGGATACCGGGCGTACGTGTCGACCAACGAGCCTGGCACTGCCCCACAGGATCCTGCTGACGTCAAGATGTACGCCAAGCCTGTAGCTGTTTACCACAAGCCTGCTTACTACAAGCCCGAACCCGCTTACTACAAGCCCGAACCTGCCTACTACAAGCCTGAACCCGCCTACTACAAGCCTGAACCCGCATACAAGAAACCTGAACCAGCGTACTACAAGCCTGAACCTGCATACAACAAACCAGAAATCACCTACAAAAAATATTGAATTAGGTCATACAAATATTTATAAGCCATATGACAGTATGACACAGAAATATTAATATAAAACACGTTTTTGTACAGAAATGTATATTCCTTAAATATAACCTTTTCAACCTTATTCTTGCTACTTTCATGTCTGAAAAAAGGAAAATAAATATTTATTTCTATAAAGATGGTATATGTGTTGATAAAGTTACATACACATATTTGAGGAATTTACACTGGTGGAGGTATTACAAAGTGTTCTGCTCTAAGAACCGACTTACCGGTAACATCTAAATGCGATCCAGAATCTTTCTTATCTCATCTCAAGTGTGAATGAACTTACAAAATGTCTTCCATACTGTACCAGGTCTATTAGTATGAAACGCGAAAATGAGCGCCAGAGGCCGCTGTGCAACTTTATTTGAGCTGAGGGTGGCGCTGTTGTAGGCGTTTTGTTCTTTGACTCACGTGGCATCAGCATGCGTGCAGTTTTAGAAAAATTCAAATCGTGAAAAATTTCTGGAGCCCGTGGAAAATGGCGATTTCCGAGCCAAAAAGTGCCCATTTGCGGGAAGTTTTGTTGTTCGCCTTCAACTGGAAGAAAAGTGCCACTGAAGCCCACCGAATGCTCGAGGAAGTTTACAGCGACCACGCTCTGAGCAAATCGCAGTGTTACAGGTGGTTTAAAAAATTCCAAAGTGGCGATTTTGAACTTGATAATGAACCACATGGAAAACCGCCCCAAAAGTTCGAGGGCGCTGAACTGCAAGCTTTGTTGGATGAGGATAGTACCCAAATGCAGAAGAAACTCGCAAAACAGCTCCAGGTGTCTCAAGGTGCTGTTTCTCTACGTTTAAACAGCCTCGGAATGACCCAAAAGCTTTCCAGATGGGTCACCCACGAGTTGAGCGAAAGGCAGCAATAACGCCGTCTGGTAACCTGCGAAGGGCTGCTCGCCAGGCATGAAAAGAAGTCATTTTTGCACCGAATCGTAACTTCTGATGAGAAATGGATCCACTTCAGCAATCCTATGCGCCAAAAGTCGTGGGGCCTGCCCGGCCAATTTCCAAAACAGACGCCTAGGCCCAATCGCTTCGGAAAAAAGGCAATGCTTTGCATATGGTGGGACCAGACCGGCGTAGTATATTTCGAGCTCCTGAAACCTGGCAAAATGGTCAATACTAGTCGCTACGAACAACAAATGCACAGTTTGAGAGAGGCGTTGAATGAAAAAAGACCGGAATGGCGTGAAAAGCACAACAACCTGATACTGCAGCATGACAACGCTCCAGCCCACAACGCTACGGTGGTCAAAAACACCATAAAAGACTTGGGCTGGGAACTCTAACCCCACCCGCCGTACTCACCAAACTTAGCGCCGTCGAACTACCACCTTTTCACATCTTTAGGACGCGCCCTAAAAAAACAGGAATTTTCGAACTCAGACATACTCCTAAAATGACTTGTTGACTGGTTCGACTCAAAAGGAATAGAAATTTTCAGACAAGGAATTCGAAAATTGCCTGAAAAGTGGTCCGAGTGTATAGCTAATCAGGGCAGTTACTTTGAATAAAAAATATTTTGTTTTATGGAATTGGTGAACTTTTGAATTCACTGAAAATTTTCGCGTTTCATACTAATAGACCTGGTAAAAAAAAGAAGAGCAATATATTAAAACATCGTTTAACTCCTATTTCTCCTTACCTATCAAGCTTTCTATATTTCTTTTCAAAGGACTGCCTCGTCTCCTATGTCGAGAACCCTAGCTATTGTTACATTGTCCTAAAACATTTTAATGTTATTAATGATTCACCTCAGCGTTTCTCTTAGTCGTTATTTCAGACGTTTATGGCCTGTGTTGATTGATGCGGCGAATAAGGAATTTTTAAATCTTCCAAATCTACCAAAGAGGTGTATAGCTGACAAAGTATCTAGACCAATTCTATGCTCAAGAAATATATTTTGCATGTAGGAAAGTGAAATCTACAGAGGGTGTTCCATTTTTGAGAGAACGATTTTAGTGATTTTTGCAAAATAATTTACAAATGCTTGTGCAACTTATTGTTTTCTGTGTGTAAACAATGACGTTTAGCAACAGCACTGCATAGATATTTCCAGGAAATAAGGCTTCGTCTTAGGATATTTTTATCAAGACCTTCCCAACAGTTCTTAACGACTTTCCAGGGTCCATCTAGCGTCTTCGGCTTTCTAGATAATTTAATGGCACGATCAGGGGATGCCTTAATTTATCTATCTGATCCCAGTACAATTTCACCTTTGTACCATTTTTCACATTGATTGGCGTTCTCACGCACTTCTGGCCTTAAATAGCCATTTCATAACCACAGCAGTAAGCGACTCCCACACTAGTTTCAGAACAGAAATAGGCTGAAGCGCCATCTATTGGAGGAGGTTGTAGGTGTTTTGAAGGCTCATATACGCGACAATATGTATAGATGGCGTCTTGTTTTGACGTTTATTTTGACGGGAGAGGCGACCTTTATCTTTAAAGATGAATATTCTCCCGGCATAATCTATCTATATACAATGTACTTGTATATATATATATATTGGTGAAACCGCTGGGGGAGGGGGTCCATCACTGATGAGCCAAGCCCTCCCAATATTTTTTCACCACAGTAAGAACAGTAGAAGTTTGTTTTATGTGTAGGGGAGTGTTGTATATAAGTTTAATTAATTAATTGTTCCCACAGAGTTTATGTTGAAGACCACAAGTAAATAGGTCCTAACCATAAGAAGATAAGTTTATCTTTTAGAAAACAAATACGAGAATCATGGGACGACACTCGTCCCATGATTCTCGTATTTGTTTTCTAACTGTATTGAATGGGATTCCAGTACTTAAAGTTTATCTTTGTTTACTTTAAGTTTCTCTTTTATTTTGTTCTCACTTGTAAATCAATAATGTTTGATTAATCTTCTTGGAATCAGTTTCTTAAAAAGTCTAAACAAAGTCAACAGGGAGGCATTCATGTCTTGATGTTTACATTTCCTATATATACCATATGGTATAGATGGCGTGTTATTGTCTTATATTAATATTTAATATAGTTTTGATCCCTGAGGAAACAACCTCTTAATTGCAAAAACAAAATTGCGAGAAAGTATAAGAGACTAAATGAAAAAGCACAATTTGGATTATAGATTAAAGCTACAAGAAAATAAGACCTTATACAAATAAATTAATAGTGTGTGATGTTTCAATAACAATGCTGTTACCGAAATGTCACACACTATTAATTTATTTGAATTTGGTTTTGTCCTTGTAGCTATAAGAGAGCAATTCCATCAAGATTAGTCAGAAGAACTATATATTTCTAGATATTGAAAAGGAAACAGAATGAGATGACCTTTAAAGGAGGAAAAGGGAAAAATCAGTCTGAGGAGGATGAATCGTGGGGTGGGACATACTTTGGTATTACAATTGATAGGTGAAATATAGAGTGTTATACTCAGAAGAAGTTAGGGAAAAATATGGAATTTGACTCAAATTAACTTATAGTAATGAATTAGTATAAGTCATTATATAACCTTGCTAGTTTGCAAAAATCGTTTAATGTTCTTTTGTTGTGCCAAGAATCAAGAATCCCCTATGCCAAATATCTGCTTTTTGAAATGAGAGATCTTCCTACAGAGAAATCTCCGGAAAGACTATCCACAATACATATTCAGTAGGAAGGTTTGTGAGACAATGAACAGAACTACCATTGGCAGACATGGCAAGGCTCAAGAAGAACTACAGCACCAGAAAGCCACCTAATTGTACTGATGGAAGTTACCAACCTCAAGTCCAGTCGGCTCTCACAAACAGAATAATTTCTTGGACAATTGTAAGTTAACTCGTTGAAGCAGGGATGCACTTTCAGACCTCCATGCTGTGTTTCCTTCAACATTTCAGGCCAGACAAAGGCTAAGCAGCTATGTGAAAAATGGCAATTGGACATGCCAATAGTGCAATGTTATTGATGAGTCCCAATTCTTTCTCAGCCAAAATGATCGTCGAATGTCCTTTGCCTTCTGGTCCAACACCTGGTTGTTGGGAGACAATCATCTATGGTAGCAGGACGCTTGTTCGGCAGTACATATACTAAAATTGGAACGATACAGAGAAGATTAGCATGGCCCCTGCGCAAGGATGACACGCAAAATCATGAAGCGTTCCATATGGTATTCTATATGGTTGTTCTTGAAGTAACAATGGCAGTATGTGGACAAGGTTGAACATCCTATATCCATACCTTTATGACTGAACAAAACAATATCTTTAACAAGATTCTCGCCTTCATACAGCAGTCATCAAAAGACAATTTTTTTTTTTTGACAATTCAATATATCTTATTGACACACTTAGTCAATTGTTACAAAAATCAAAAAGAAATTGAACAGAGATTAAATGTGATAAATTACAATTTGGTGATAAAATATAAAAAGCTGTTCTCAGGAAGGGAGGCTCCTCCATCTTGAGAGTCCTCCTTCAGACAAGGGCAGGATCTCCCAGTTCAATGTTGAGATGTCACAAGTCTTGCAGGATGTCACAACTATTGATTGGCCAGCATAGCTCAACTGGTAGTCAATTCAACCTTTTCCATTTTGATTTGCAACAGTAGCGCAAGCATGATTTCTAAAAACTTTTACTAGTTAACTATGGAATTTTTGGTTGCATTGAAATATATAATTTTAAAAAAAAAATTTGATTAATGGTGGCAGTTGAAAAATGATTTCTTCTTTTTAGTGCATTTTTAATAAAAATATTTATTCATGATTTCAAAAAATATATATATATATAAATATATATTAGCTATATATTATTGTGTAGCTACACTATTGAAGATTGTGATGGACATGGAAGGCAAATAGCATTCACTTCAATATTGAAAATATATAATCTTGTTACATTATTGAATCATAAAATGAATGGAGGGGAATAGAACTGCATAGCAATCTATACAATCCAATAACACACTATCAGGTTGTCCCATAAATAATGGCCCTTTGGAAGCGGCCAATTGAAGACACCACATCTAAGACAAAAATGAGTTTATTTGAACAAAATAGGCACCATTAAAATCACAGCATTTATGCCAACGTGATGGTAACATTTTTATGCCATTTTCTTAAAAGTCTGGTTGCCTTGAGGCTAAAAAATCCAAAAGGGCGTTTTCCACATCTCTCTGGTTGATCAGCCATTTTCCATGAAAAAAAAAATTATCCAAATGCTCGTTAAATAACAAATGAAAACATTATGACGCGAGTGTTGCTTTTACAAATAAATCAAACTTCTACTGTCCTTACTTCTATAAAAAAATATTGGGAGGGCTTTGGCTCATCATTGGTGAACCCTCCCTTATGTCCATAGTTTGCTTGAATACCATTTCTAAGATTCCACCCTTCACTGTAGCATATATAGGCAGAATCGTCCAATATAGTATTAGAACTCTAAAGAAGCGGTCTGGTAGATTAAAAATTGCCAAAACCACTGTGACGGTTCACCCCTGATGAGCCAAGCCTTCCCAATATTTTTTCATCAAAGTAAGGACAGTAAAAGTTTGATTTAATTGTTAAAGAAACACTCGCATCTTAATGTTTTCATTTGTTATAGCAATTTATAAACAGATGATTTGACAGCAGAGTATTCACAGAGGTTATAACATTTCTCTTAGGATTTAGAATTGAAGTTAATTCACCATGTAGACCCTCATGTTGGCTGGAGGTCTGAAATATAGGACTACAAAGTTGAAGACTCTGATACCTGCTTCTGTAGATTGAGGGTCATTTATTTCAGGAACACAATGATGAATTCATATTGGGTTATAGTCAATCTTTATTTACAACAGCTGAAGTGGGGGTATGCTGTTTCGAAGCAGAAGGACTCACTCCACTTTGGGGAACAGAAAGCACATTCTTATACAACAGGATAACACCAAATCACATATTTCTCAAACAACATAATAAAAACTATGGTACAAATGAAACAAATGAACTGTTGCTACAACCAGCATAAAGTCCTGACTTTGCACCATTTGATTATTACTTGTTTTTGCCAATGTCCCACTTCCTTTATAGGCGGCAGCTAAAAAATTGTACAGCCGCAGGATCTGGTAGAAAGATGGTGGTGCAACAACACTATCTTTGAATGCTAGGTTTATATAATTTGTTACAAATTTATGCATTATGTTTCATGATATTGCAAAACTTTCAGTTTATCTTTTGTAGCTTGAAGATCCTGCTCTGTGTCACCTGAATATATCTCCATTTCTTGTATCATTTTATCTACTTATTTTATATAATGTCATCATCAACAACTTAGCACTCTATTCATGATGAAATACTCTATCACTGAAAATTATAAATATATTTTTAATGCTACTTTTCTTTTAAAATGTACCTAATTAAATTATATTTTTACACCCCTTATGCTTATCAGTGGTCAACCCCCCCAGTGGTATTGCCATTTTAATCTCCAGACTGCTTCACTATTGTATCGGACTGAATTTCTTAAATACACTGCATTTGATATGGAATACAGTAGATTGGTGTTTTGAAAGAACTATGAACATATACTTCTAGGACTGTAGAAATATATATCTAAATTAGAGATATAATATAAGGGCTCTGGCACATTTGTAAGTACAAAGTCAAACTGCTTTTCACATGTGTACACATGTGGTGCACTTCTAGTAAAAGCAGTCGCCTACTTCTACCCACCATGATTATTCAAGCAAAAAAAAAAAAAGATATATGCATCGATCAATGCTCTTCTGAAAAATCACAAATAAGCTGTTAGGCAACATTTAGAATAGCATCATAACGTAGTGCCCTTTATCGTTATATACTTATTGGATGCTGTGGAGCATGGACTCATGGAATTTGTGTGTTTTAGCACAAGGGGATTAGGGAACAACAACATACTTATTGAATGCTCTCCTCTTGTCTATTTATATGCAGTAATTACCTCTTTAATTAAACCAGTTTTACTAATCCCAATCCCATTCCTTTTTTCAAATTACCATCTTTAATTCAACAGTTTTTGAATCCCAATCGGCCAATTTAACAGCTTGTGTGATTCAGCACACAGATTTAACAGGCCCTTAAATGTTGACAACAAAGTTCCTTTAGAAAATGTCTACTAGCAGTGAATGTTGAGATAATCATCTTAACCAACTATAATTCAAAGAAAATACTTTGGTGTGTTTAATTAAATATATTGAATTATCTTCTTTCTTATCTCATATAACTCCACCTTTGCCGGTCCCAAGCCCGGATGAAATAGGAGGAGGAGGAGCAGTAACAAGCTCACTAAAAAACCTGGGCTCAGCTGGCCCGGCTGATAGTACCCTGTAAGGGCTCCTAATCCAGGGATACAGGATGAGCAGAATTTGTACTCCATGTTATGAGTGGCTGCACATGGCGTCTGTTCCTCATGTCAGAGGCGGCCATTTCTTTTGGAGCTAAGTCGGCCTCCCACTGAGTAGTACTCCCAGTCTTAATGACAAAGGCAGATGCTTTCTACTTCACCCAGTCATGATGGATGTCATTGAATTGTCAAACATCTTTAACTTATGACCCCATTGGAAAGGTGCTTCTTCTTGAATTAAAATTCCAGGTTCAAATCTAGGCAGGTTACTATCGATATAAGCAGAGGGGGAAAGAATAGCGACATGCGCAAGTCATAATGAGATAATTACCATGCTTGAACATATGATTTTGATCAAGAGTTGTAAATAAGTGAGTATTTGTTTCTTATCCCCTTGTGTAAAGATTACACAAATTCCATGAGTCCATGCCCCTTGAGCTGTTTGATGATAGGCAACAGCTTCTCCCAAAGGTCCAGTTTAGTGCATCTAATGTAAGCCAATATGTATTCTTGAGCTGCAGGCGCCCGAGCTACATTTTGGTCAAGTGGGTTAGATTTTGTTATTTTTAATTGTTTGAAATGGGGGGAGGCCTGTTCTAAATCTTGTTAGTGTTGTTTGGTGCTGTTTATTTCTGAGTTTCAGAACTCCTCCTGGGTCCACTCCACTGTACCCACAGTGCTTAGGTGGAGAATCTTTTAGTTCTTATTTATTTTTGATTTGGCTACTGTCTCTATTTCTTTAAAAGTAAGTTTATTATTCCGTGGCAAGGATTCTCCTGTATCTTTTTTGTTAGTACATCAGCAGTTTAATTTCTTTAATGCTGACCTGTGAGGATATGCATTGAAGATAATTTTTTGAGGGTTTTGAGAGATAACACCAAGAAGTATGAGAAGTGTACTTACTTCAACAATTTCACACAAAAATTAAAAATACCAAGAAAAGAATTGAAAAAAAAATTATTGTAGAACATAATGCATCTTAACTTTATTTAACTGTAAAATCTTATCTCTTAGGGCAGAGGAGGCCATCTTTTCAGTCCAAATTTCTGAAATGATAGTTTCTGCCGGAGGCCATGCGCCTTTTTTGTTCTTTTGGCAATATATACAATGAAATTAACACTTATGTACATTTTACTTATCTCTGTAGACTACAACATAATTGCCACCTATAGCTCGTGTTGGCCACCTCTACTTTAGGTGTTAAGATAAAGAAGTTGGACTATTTCTAATTCATTTTTCTCTGCATGAGGTTTACAATAATACCAGAAATAATACAAAAGTTATAGGGTTTTATTGGTGCAATCAAAATAGGTGTACATAAACTTTTTGACATAGTGTAGGATGAATATACAGTGTGTTTGTAGATCAAGTTTACTTGGAGTACATGCCCATCTTTTGCATCATCATCTCTTCGGCATGTTTTCCGTAGCCACCCCGGCCGGTGTCGTAGTCATGTCTGTACTCATCTCTGACCTGACCACCACTCTTGCCACGGCCATACTGCCGACCTTCTACGAACCCTGCATCCCAGTCCAGCCGGATGGACCTCTCGTCTAGCTTGGTGTTGTTGATGTACTTCACTGCGTCCTCTGCATCTTCTCGCTCATAGTACCTGGGGGGACACAGCAAGCATGTTAATATGTCGTTGTTGTAAAGATTCCAACATTAATATGTAAACCTAGTTTACTTAATATGTAAACTAGGGATGTCGATATTTATATAGTCACACAGGCTGGAAAAACAAAAATTGGTTTCAATAAACACAATTCTTTAAAGATGACTCTTTCATTCCTGGATGTGTTAGCTACCTTGGTATTAGCCAGTGCTGGGGCCATAGGAGAGAGCTCCAGGTGTCAACATTCAATTAACACAGTTTAGACAATTAACATAATTTTTTTGACATCTTGTCAATACATGCAAAAGTACACAGTCTGCACTATTTTAAAAAGATAATTATATATATAGATGACACTATGTACAATGAATATGGCGTCTCTGCCACTGCGGCAGAGTGTGGTGAAGAATCGCAAGCGGGTCTCCAGCGACACCACGCATTTCACAATCTTCGAAGAAAACATAGATCACATGCTTCGCCACTGAGGAGATGGTGATGGCGTGGTCCTCGAGATCAACTGGAAAGATCCAGGACTGCAGGTCCGGCGGCCAGCCGATCATGTAGAACACCTCTCAGATAAGGCCATATAGATAGAAGACATAAATAGAAATGAATCACTATCACTCACAACTAGGCAACAACATTTACCACCCATTACATACAAATGAAGATTGAACCAAGAGAATTAATACTGGGGCACTTTGATCACATGTATGCAATATAAGCAACTGAGTAATGGCCTAAATCACATTCAAGTTTCAAAGGATAATTGTTGAAGTACAACCACAATATATGAGAATCTGCAGCAACTTTTATTTACTTATTGAAAAATAAAGACACTTGATGTACAACACCACATACTGGCAGGTATACCTCAACATCATGCAAAGAGGCAAGATTGAGAAGTGAGAAAGGATTGAGAGAATATTTTAAGTACTCATTCATTAGAAATCAAACCTTCCCAGTGAAGTCAAGTATTTGAAGGATGACTAGGTGATTGACTTTGGACCAAACTGAAGGGATTTGAGGAATACGGAAAGAGAACATGGAAGGACTGGTTTGTTTGACAATCTCAAAGATTGGCCTGGAGTTGGAAGATAATGGAACAAAACAGAGTGAAATGGTGTTCTACGATGGCTGACCCCTGTATCTAAGCTAGCAGTATGATGAACAAGTCCTCTAGTTGATGAGAATGACAATTCTTTTTTTCTTTTTTTTTTGTATATAGAAATAAACATACAGTATAACCTCGTTAATTTGACGCACGATAATTTGACCAGGTTTTCATGCCGCAGCCTATCAAATAACTAACGTTAATTTGACCAAACAATAATTTGACACCATCATTAATTCAACCAAATTTTAAAATCCAATTTCAAAAATATCAGATAATTCTTGTTTAAATACAAATTAATTGCTAAAAATACAATACCTTGGCATTCAGGGCACAGTAGCCTTAGCATATGTGCACCGGAGTGTTATAATGTGTCACAAATATCGGTGCCAATGTTGTGTGTATATTTTGTTTCCTCCTGGATGATTTAGATATTTTTAAATAATCAAGCAGTGATTTATTTTGAAATTTCAAAATAACAGGGTACTGTATTTCTATGTCTGAGATTGATAAGGCATTATAAACACAAGGTAATAAGACCAAATAAATAGTGTGTGGATTTGGTCTTATTACCTTATGTTTATAATCTATAATCCAAATTGTGCCTTACCAATTTTATAGACTTCAATGGACCTAAAAAGTTATTCTTCCTAAAAGAAAATGAATTCCAAAGTGAATATCAATGTTGATGCGAAATCACTTGGAGATTCTATTTTAAAGAATTCAGGATCTGAAGCTCTCCTTTATTTCAAGAAGTAGACACACTTTATTTGGATTTGGTCTTATTACCTTGTGCATATGTCTGAATTGTAAGAATGAGGAGATTCTACAGTCTTTGTTCTAGAGGAGACTACCTGTCAAATAGAGATTTAGCATCATCTGGGGAAATAGGCAGTCTACATGGATAAACAAGGATTACAGTTACATTTCTACAAATTTCTATCTATTTTCTTACTGAGTTAAAAAGATGACAATTCTTTGAAGTATTTTCATAAAACAAGCAAATATAATATTTTTAGTTTTCTATCCCATTTTGTTCTAAATTGTTTATGTATGCTAGCATATGTCTCGGAACCAAAAATTTTAAAATTAGGCTTCTTTCCAATCCAAATATCAAAAGGAAATAATTTATTATCTTTAGAAGTGATTCAGTTAAGAGGATAAAGCAGCTGTGTTGACAGCTTCGGCCCAAAGATTCTTATTTAGTGCTGAGTCATGGAGCGACCTAACCCGAAAATTGTTCTCAGGTCTCTCTCAGCGACGCCATTTTGTTCAGGAGTATAAGGTGTCGATCTTTCATGGAGAATACTCTTACTTTTTAAATATTCAGAGAAATATTTGTTTACAGATTCTGTTCCATTATCTGTTCTAAGCATTTTATAGATCTGCCAAATTGATTTCAAATTAAGGCATCAAGTTCTTCAAAGTGATTTTTAAAAAAAAACCTCACAGTTTTATATTTCAAAAAGTAAACAAATCCGTATTCTCTATGGTCATCCTTAAAAAGTAGAAAGTAATTAGAGAGGTTCCTATTGACTCATAGTTCAAAGCACTGGAAGACTGTCCTTTAACTTGTGATCTATGTAATAGCAGAATACAAGATTAAATCTTTCATATAATATTTGGTTGCTTTTGCATGGAGAAACAGAGAAGGGAACTCTTGGGTGACTTCTCCATGTCTCAATCCGATAGTCAACAAATAAATAACTGGATGAATACAATGATGCTTGATCAAGGTCTTCTCTTTGGTTTATATAAATTCTACAAGGCCACAGATATCGTTTCGAGGAGATTAATAAAAATCGCCGAATGTAGTGGTCCATTTGAATGAGGAAAGCGAAGACTAAAACGCGGCTGATTCCACACTCGCCTTTTCAGTGATACGCTAACCTAGAAACAATGGATTCTGTGGCCACTGGACATGTGTCGGACCTGGAGACTGTTGGGTTCTGCGCTGCCTGGAGTATAGGAGCTTCATCTATGCTTTCTTCCTGTGGTGAATCTGTATAAGGCCGGTGGTCTTAATAAAGCTGTATGTGTGTGTGACTCACAGTCTATAGGTCCACATAGGTCTGAGTGGATCCATTCACCTACCACATATTGTTATTGATCTTAAATAGAACAGAAACTTTGCTGTATTCCGTACTCACAAAGCAGTCAGGATTGTCAGTCAACTTGAGGTCACCCAGTTGTCCTTTTTTGGCCCCATCTTCCAAATCCACAATAATATGTCTCAGCTTGCGATGCCATGTAATGAGCGAGTCAACTTGAGCAACATTTAATGAAGCTTCATGCCTAACTTTGAAAGGTGTGGTTACACATTATAAGAGTTTTGATGCTGCAGGCAACTTTCTTTTCACCATTAAAAATGTTTCTTTGTCTAACTTGTTTCTTAGATAAGTTGCTGTGCTCCAATGGAAAAAAGGCTTTCAGCAATTTGTGAAACTTTTGTTAGATGTCTTTGTGTCCATTCATCATCAACATTGCAGAGGATTAGAACTGTTTCTTTTCAGTAGATGTTGATAACATGATATATATACAACTTCAACTTTGTATTCACCTTCAAGTTCTGTAAATCTGGAGAACCACTTACTTGTCATGTGTTCTGAAGCACCGGTATTTAAATACCATACATACAGTCTAACCTCTTTAATTCAACACTCCAAGGGATCTGAACTTTTGGTTGAGTTAAAGTGTTGAATTATAGTTAGTTAAATAATTTCATCACAACCTTCTGTTCTAGTGGATATGATAACCAAATACAATATATAATTAAAATAATAATTTGACAATGAGAGAAAGTACTGTTGTAATATATTTTAATTAATAATATGTGAATTGATACCATTGGGATTTTTTCAGAATATTTCATGATCAACTTTTATGGATGGATAAAATTGCATTAATTATTTTTTGAACAAAGGAAAAATTACAAATACTATCTTAATCTATATGAATAAATGCAATGGGAAGAAAATGAATAAATTTAGAAAATGAAAAAAAAAAAATTTTTAATGTATTTTACGCTTTAAAACATCATAACAAACGGCCGCTTAAGTTAGGCCTAAATTGTCAAGTAAATAATCACGAAAGAACATGTCGGCGCTGTTGATTAAAATGACACCATTTGGACCAAGATGTTGTTGTGATGCTATGTCCCTGACACTAATCTTAGATAGTTGTTCTCAGTAATGGACATCAGTGGGTGACATGGCTAGAACTGCCAGACACACGATGTCGGGGACCAACATGTGCTGAGTAGCTGTATGGTAACTTACCCATGGATTGAAGCCACCTACAGCCAAGCTAACAACTTCCCTCCAGGTTTGTCTGCGAGACCTCATCAATGATCAGCTAAAACCTTCCCGCTGCTTTCTTCCACAAGATGGCGTAAGTTGGTAGAACCACAGATAAAAAAATTAAGGCATCAAAACTTGGAACCTTTGAATTATGGTTTTCTAGCCAAAAGGCTGTTATAGGGTTCAGTTTTTTTTTTTTTTTGTGGCAATAGTACAGAATAACAAAACAATAATTTCATTTCTCCTGAGTGCACCATTATGCAAACTCTACACAAGCCACGCCTTACTCAAACTATCTACAGAGGTTTATGATACAAGGTTATATACAGTCGAACCTCTTTAATTCAACACCCCAAGGGATCAGAGCTTTCGGTTGAATTAAAGGAAGTGTTGAATTAAGGTTAGATGATTAGCTAATCATCTAACTCGCCAAAATAATATTTTTTAAAATTGCTTTGTAATATAAATTGATCATATTAATTGAAACCATTGTGTGTGTCCTTTTTAGTATTATTTTTTATTTTCATGATTAACTTTAGTATCAGGGACAAAATGGCAACAATACATATTTTTGAAACAGAAAATAATTGCAAATAATATTTTACTCTAATTGAAGAATATAGCAGTTGAAAGGAAATAAATATGGAAAATAAAATTTAAAAATAATCATGAAGATCTTTTTAAAAATTCCTTTAAAGATGTCTGTTTTTGCACTGAAATCCTATTCAGGATATATTCCAGATGGTCTATTTTAAAAAAAGCATGCATGTCTTTCTTCCTCTGGAATGTGTTTTAAATAACAAAGAGTTTTTATTGTATTAAAGACATCCACTGCTGCTGCAGGTGTTATTGATTTTGTGTTTAAATCTTTTATAATAACATTGTGGCTACATTTGATTAAGATTTATTTATTTGAAAGGAAATTATTTGTAAATTTTAAAATAACTTAAATATTTCAATGCTAAATTTAAAAAGAAAATAATATTATTAATTAGCGCGCGATTCCTAAATTCCCGCGTAAAAAAAAAACAATAACACTTGCGACATTGCGCAACGGCACTGTAAAGGGAAACTTAAACTAACAGAAACCAAAAGTGCGCGGCACGATTTTATCGCCACCGCCGATCGTCGCCGCCGTAATACCTTTTTAGCGGTAAAGTTGTATGTAAAAAAACATTCAACTGTCGAAATTCGAATTTTAAAATGGTCGAACTATCGGAACTGTCGTATTATCGATACTGTCGAATTACGGTTTGTTATTTGATAGGCCGGAGGTCGGGACATCAGAATATGGTCGAATTTGCGTGTGTCGAATTAACGAGGTTATACTGTATGGTGTAAGATAAACATGTGATGGATAATGATAAGGCACAATTTGGATTATTGATTATAAACATAAAGTAATAAGACCAAATCCAAATAAATAAATAGTGTGTGACCTTTCAGTAACAACGCTGTTAACGAAATGTCACGCACTATTTATTTATTTGGATTTGGTCTTATTACCTTATGTGATATACAGAATCCTATTGACTGGGGGAAAATATTGGTAGCTAGGTTCAGGTTGGATAAAATTGAAGGTTCTCTTTACATTTTTTTATTCTGAGGCTAGAATTTATAGAACTGAATAAAAACCTATGTCTCAATAGCAGACCAAAGACCATACACCCTGGCATTACCTCTCTAATATAAATCTACAAATTAAGTCTCAACTTACTCAACAAAGCAGAATCCACAGGGAGTCTTCTTGTACCTGTCCAGTCCCATGACGACACGTTTGACATCCCCACACATCTGGAAGAGCTCGTAGACTTGTTCCTCTGTGGTGAAGAAGGAGAGGTTGCCGATGTACAGAGTGGTGGTGAGTTGGAGGAGCCGCTCCTGCTCATCTATGCTTCCCTGCAGACAGACACTTGGTTCCCCTCAGAGCCATCTTTAACAAGTTTGCTGCAGTAAGGGCAGTGTAGGAACTTATTTGAAAAAAAAAAAGACTAAAAAATTTTTGCTGATTTAAAAAAAAAAATCCAATGAGAATTAGGTAATACAGTAGAACGTCCCTGTAAAGGGCACCTAATTCTTCTTCTTCTTTCTTATCTCCACTCAATCATATTGCGGTATCAAGCTTGTAAAGTTGACAACCATCATGACTGGGTGAAGTAGAATGCGCCTGCCTTTGTCATTAAGACTGGGAGCACTAGGGCACCTAATTGCAGAGCCAAAGTGTTCTTTAGGGAGAAGTGTCCTCTTACCGGAGTTGCTAAATAGTAAAAATGGTAATTTTGCAAATGAAAATTGTCCTTTTTCCACTAGCAAGGTGTCCGGTAAAGGGCGATTCTACTGTGTACCCTTTTTTGAATTATCAATCGAAAAAAAAAAAGAAATCAAGAATGATTATTGATCAATTCTAGACAAAAAAAAAATGATTAGGTACAATTTGGATTATAGATTGAAGACAGAAAGTAATATGACCTAATCTAAATAAATAAATAAATAGTGTGTGACGTTTCTGTAACAGCATTGTTACCATCATCAGACAAAAGTACTGAAGAATAAAATATATCACAGCATGTTTTAAATACGTAGTTACTAGTGTGTGTGATATATTTTCTCATTCAGTACTTTTGTCTGAAGATGGTAACAACGCTGTTACAGAAACGTCACACTATTTATTTATTCTGATTTGGTCGTGTTATCTTTTGTTTATAATCTACAATACAAATTGTGCCTTAGCATAATGAACTACTCTTATTATGAACCTAATTTTAGGTCCCAAAACAATAAATTCTCATTATAAAAACTAGTCTTATAAACTTAAAATTTTACTTTATTCAATATTTTAAAACAGCATTTTTTTTTTGTCGTGTTAAATTAATTTTCACATTAAACTGTCCATTTAATAGAATATCTTTGCATTAATAAAAATTTTACACAGAAAAAAATGCAAATAGCTTCCAAAATTAAAAAAAAAAAAAGTAAAGAAAAGGTGTACTTAAGAAGGTACCAATATATATATATAAAAAAAAGCCAATTTCAAAGCTTTTCAAAGTGAAACAATGCAGACAAAGTTTCAAATAATAATATGTAATATTTCTACCAAAGACATGCTATTAAAGATTGCTAAAGAAAAGAAAGCTATTAAAAATTGCTACAAAGTAGGAATCACACACAACCCCAGTTTTTGCTACAATCATACCTGTTAGCATCTCTTCCAGAAGTGTACAATATCTAGCCAGTTTAATCTAGACCAGGGGTTGGCAAACTGCAAGCCACATGCAGCTCTTTGGATGTGAAGCTGCGGCTCTTTATATAGTTCCATACGTAAATATTATTTATGTGAGTACTGTGCAAGTAACCAGTAAAGTGCAAAGTCGAACTGCTTCTCACATGTGCAGACATGTGGTGCGCTTACAGTAAAAGCAGTCGCAAACTACCCACCATGATTATCATGGCTTTGAGATAAGAAAGAAGAGAATGTGAGTACTATTTATTGTTGGCAAGAAAAAATTTGTAGCACTTTAAAAACTCTTAAATTTGTCATTTTTGACTCTTCCAACTCAAAAGTTTGCCGACCCCTAATCTAGACCAAAAATGTTCAAATAAACAGGTCCATGATGCAACAAATGGTTATTTTTTAAACCATGGTGATGTTTTGAAGCCAGCAATGGTAAATGACAGAGAGGTTCAAAACAACGAAATTCTGCACTTCAGAAAACAATGTGGAAACAAAAGAATAATACTTATTAACTTCATTTGAAAGACGATGCTTGAAGAGTGCTTTAAAGCAACAAAGTATTAGAAACTTTTAAAATTAAAGTGTATAAATAGTTTAATATGATTAAAGTTATTTTTAAATTGTTTGATATATTTTTTTATATGGAAAAAATAAAAAGGTCAGATGTTGATATTAAAAACAATGAAGGCATATCTTGACCAGGAGCATATGTGCTTTTTAGATGGCAGAGCGCCATCTAGTGGAACAGAAATCAATTAAACATTGATTTAGACTGTTCCCTGATATTTGGCTAACCCATTTTCTTGATAAACGCGTTCGTGGATGCTTTTCTTGATTTATCAAGAAAATGGGTTGGCCAAATATCATGGAACAGGCTAAATCAATGTTTAGTTGATTTCTGTTCCACTAGATGGCGCTCTGCCATCTAAAAATCATGTGTGCTCCTGGTCAGGATATGCCTTCTTTGCTTTTAATTTTAATATATATATTTAATAAAGCTTTGCCTAAAGAGAGAGAGGAATTATCTTGAATATTTAAAAAATAGACATATATATGAAGGTACATATGTATATGCCAATGATAAAAAGAACCTAAAACACTTCACAGGATATTTTGTGACCACTTTGATATTCAGCATTAATGGAGGTCAATTTAGGGAATTAAAACAAAGTGACCATTATAAAGAAGTAGCCTTTTTTCTATGTTTTCACATGACTACCTTTTAATTATGTAGTGTAAAATTTTTTTAAGTGAAAAAAAAAAAAGCCAAACGGTAGGTATAGTGAACCAAAGGTTCAGGCCCATGGAGGGTCACTATAGATGGGTTTTACTGTATATGAGAATCACACAAGAACAAAACACTCATAACCACCAATATTGGAAGTTAAAACTTCAGAATTATACAGGGGGATGATACAACAAGGTTCCACCACATGTAGATTCAGTAATTTTGTCTGAAGAAGCTGTTACTGAAAGGTCACATAAAATTTACATATTTAGAATATGGTCTATCTACCTGTGACTCTCATTACATAGGTGGAATTTGGCTAGGACCTTGAATTATGAAAAGAAAGAAGGACACTTTTCTTGTCAAAAATAGACTTCAGTTCTTCAGTTGAACATTTTAAATTTGTCAAATCTGGTGCTGTGGCTTACTGGATTCTGATGGTTTGATGAGACAGTGCTTATATTTTAAGAAACTCCGACTCTGCCAGTCCCAAACCCGGAGGAAAAAGGAGGAGAGGGAGCAATAACATGCTCACTAAAAAACCTGGGCTCAGTTGGCACATTGATAGTACCCTGAAAGGGCTCCTGATCCAGGGTTACAAAATGAGTCTGTACTTCATGTTAAGAGCGACTGCACATGGTGTCTGTTCCTCATGTCAGAGGCGGCCATTTCATATTGGAACTAAGTTGGCCGGCTACTGAGTAGTCCTCCCAGACTTAATGACAAAAGCATTCTACTTCACCCAGTCATGATGGATGTCAAAACACCATAAAAAGTCTCAAACTCTACAGGCTTGATACCTTGATATGATTGGGTGGAGATAAGGAAGAAGAGATTTTAAGTAATGTTTGGGAGGGGTGTCATTCCTTTAATAGAATCCTGGGAGGTCTGTTCCCCTGAGCAAACCTCATTATGATTTGTGAGCATTTTACATTAGATTTGGGTTAGTAAACATGGGAACTAGTCCTGAGACCTCCCAAGAATCATCATGTAATATTGCAGCAAAGTATTAATATTTTATATACAGATTATTAATTTTTTGATATTTATATTTTGCTATTGTGGAAACTTCCCTCATTGCTTATCTTATAAATCCATGTTAGGAGCGGCTGCACATGGCGTCTGTTCCTCATGCAAGAGGCGGCCATTTCTTTTGGAGCTAAGTCGGCCTGCCACTGAGTAGTGCTCCCAGTCTTAATGACCAAGGTAGATGCATTCTACTTCACCCAGTGTGGAGATGAAGAAGAAGATATCTTTTTTTTTTTTTCTTATCCCTAGTACACGTGGTACAGGCCATGATAATCATGGTGGGAGTTAGCGACTGCTTTTTACTGTAAGCGCACCACATGTCTACACATGTGAAAGCAGTTCGACTTTGCACTTACAAATGTGCCAGAGCCCCGTTTGGTTACTTGCACTCGCTGGTGGGGTTGGACTTTTGCAAGAATCGGGGGGCCATTGGAGCATTTTTTTTTTTTAAACAGAAAAAAGTGTCCAATGCGGGGATCGAACCCGGGTCGTAGTGGTCGTAAACCAAACGGTTTAACCAGCCTTCCACCGACCCCCCTAAGATATCTTATAAATGTGTTGATATTGTTTTTGCCTTAAATAAATTGCTGAGTCATCCTCAGGTTCTACTGTTGGACATACAGTTTGTATTGGTGATTTTTCAAATCTCCTTATTGATGTTTTCCGTCTTTATATACTTTCTCAATTATTTTTTCCAATATAAAGTTTCACTTGTTGGTTTGATGAAGGTACACCATGATAATCATGGTGGGTATCACTCTAAGTGCACCACATGTAGAAAGCACATACAAGTGTACCAAAGGTACCAAGTGTACCAAAGGTACCAAGTGTACCAAAGTCCTGTTTGGTTATCTGCACTCACTGGTGTGGGGTTGAATGATTACAAGAATCAGGTGCCATTAAAGGAATTTTTTTTTTAAGTTTCCAATTTGGGATTTGATCCCAGGTCCTGGCTGTCAAAAATCAATGACACTCCAACCACTGATTTACTTCTTTGTAATATTCCATTTTAGAACTTAAAATCTTCATGCAAAAATGACAGATATTTTATTTGCATTTTCAAAAATTACATTTCTCTTAACAATGATAAGGCACAATTTGGATGATCTCTATCCTTATATATATAAAAATGAAATGTGAAATCGATGTTTGCTATCGCATCACGCAAAATCTACTGACTCAATCATTATGGAATTTCGCATGTAGGTAGCTGAAGATTTCGTTTAACATATAGGCTATTCAAAAAACTAAAAAAGTTAATGTGCTTTTTTTTTTAAATAAAAAACCAAAAAGCGTTAGTTCCAGTCTTTTACCGCTAGGGCGCAGCACTGGTCGCGACGATAAATGAATTTGATTTTTTTAAAGCATCGGTGGTTCAGTGGTAGAATGCTCGCCTGCCACGCGGCCGGCCAGGGTTCGATTCCCGGCCGATGCATTTTTTTTTTAACAATTTTTAAAACTCATTTATATTATATCTTCTTCTATATTAATAAAATGCAAATTTCATAAGTGTTGTTCACTAAAAACTTTCGTTACAATGCATCAATTTCGACCAAATTTTCAACATTTATGTAAAACGAGATGGAGCAGGTTTTGCTTAACATCAAAATATTTTTCCTAACTTTAACATGCGTAACTTCGCTGTTATCGATTAAATACAAAAAAAAAATCAACAGAGTTAATTTTATTTATATATAAATACAAAAAAAAATTCAGCAATTCATTCAACTCAATCTAAAAAAATATTCAAAACAAGCAATTTTAAGATAACACCATATGTAAAACAGTCGGCCAAGAAAACAACAACGATATTACATCTTTCTCACATATTCACACACAATCTTGATTAATAATTAAAACTAATCTTTAACATTGTTTATTATACTTCATAATATATAATATTCGTTAGGCAAACTTTCACTCGGATAAAACCCGGGCGAAGCCGGGTACACATCCGCTAGTATATATATAAAAGTCAATTTCTGTCTGTCTGTCTGTTTCGCGATAAACTCAAAAACTACTGAACCAATTGGTACCAAATTTTGCATGTCGCTTTTTATAAACCTGAGGAAAATTTTCGGCTGCATTTTGATTAGTATTTTTGGCTATTTCTTTTTTTCATTTGAAGAACTTTTTTTTTACGCGGACTAATCCGGAATGGAATGAATACCTAAATATGGCCATTTTTTTAAAGCATCGGTGGTTCAGTGGTAGAATGCTCGCCTGCCACGCGGGCGGCCAGGGTTCGATTCCCGACCGATGCATTTTTTTTTAACAATTTTTAAAACTCATTTATATTATATCTTCTATATATATATAAATGAATGTTTGTATGTTTGTTTGTTTGTTTGTTGGTTTGTATGTCCGGTATACAAATTCGCAGTAGTTCACTAATTCAAACCAAAATTTCCATACATAGGTAAAAAAATACGGGGAAGACGATAGGCTATTTTAAAAAATATATAAATCAATTATTAAAACTATATATTATTAGTCAGAAAATGATGATGACGATATTGCTGTATCATGTAAGATTATCAGATACAAAATTATATCGGGAAAAATTCCAAAAAGCAGAGACCGCGGGTGAAACCAGTTCATTATTTTGTACGCAGGAACAAAATTCTAACAGAAAAACATTCATTCGAGCAGAAAACAAAAGCCAGATCATCTTTCTATAAAAATATCGCTTCTCAGACACAAAGTTTGGAGCGGGACGTTTCACAAGAGTGACATCCACGCCGCCAATTTATAATTGTAACGAATAGTATTTAAATAAAAACATTTAATCGGGTAAAACCCGGGCGTAGCACGGGTCATTCGGGTAGTAGATTATAAACACAAGGTAATAAGACCAAATTTAAAAAAAAAATGTGTGTGATGTTTCTGTAACAGCGTTGTTACCATCTTCAGTACTTTGGTCTGATGATGGTAACAACGCTGTTACCAAAATGTCACACACAATTTATTTATTTGGATTTGGTCTTGATAAAGCACAATTTGGATTATAGATACAAGAAAATTAGACCTAATCCAAATAATTTAATAGTGTGTGATGTTTTGGTAACAATGCTGTTACCAAAACATCACACATTATTTATTTATTTGGATTTTGTCTTATTAGCTTGTTTTTATTTCTCTTAACAATGTCATAGAGGGTTAGACACTCATTTCTGCAAACATGTGAAAACATGTCACCATTTGTATTACTCGACCTTGTCACACAGTAAACTAAAACAACCTAATTTACCATCAGAAACTAATTCAACCTAATGTATATTGAAGCAGCACATTGCCATCAGAGGTCGGCAAAATGGGTATCTCACACTTTGGGAGAAATAAGTTGAAGGAAAGATAACTTTAACATTAGAAGTCAAGAGTGATATGACTTCTGGCTTTAAATATGATCCAGTTCAGTAGAAATACCTCTTTATGAAGGACAACACCTAGAAACTGAGCTAAAGTGTCCTTTAGGGAGAGGTGTCCTTTCACTGAAAAGTTACTGAATAGTAAAAATGGTAATTTTGGCAATTAAAACTGTTCTTTGTAGAGAGGTGGCCTCTCATGAATGTTCTAATGTATTCTAGTAGAATGAATGATTGAAATTATGAATTAGATATTTAAATGATGATAAAAATTAATGATAAGGCTAAATTTGGATTTGGTCTTTTTTACCTTGTGTTAATGAAAATTGATAAAAACTTTCTATATTAGAAAATCACCAAAAATGTGCATATATAATTTTCAATGTATCTGATTTTAAATGTTATAATTGACTTTTTGAATTTAAATAATGTTTTAAACACTTTTGTGAAACCATATTTTTTCTCCAAATGAAATCTTAATTTGTTCTGTAGTAAATTTGCCACAAAAAACTTTTTTTTGAATATTATATGTTTTTTAAATATTAAATATATATATATAAATATATAATATGTAGTTAAAATTACCTTAAAATGTTGATCGCGATAATATTTTGTCTTTGACATTTTAAGCTAAAAAAATATTAAAATAAAATATACAATAATAATATCTTTAGAGAAAATATGTCCTTAAATGTTTATAGCTATTTATTTGGTTAACCGAACTTTCAGGAAAGCCTACAAAATGTTTACAATTAACCAAAGTTGACAAACAAAATCCTACTTTATTTAACTATAAAAACAGAGTATAATATAAAAAAAAAACAAGAAATATAATATTCATTGATAATAAATATATTTTTCACTCTTCGATTTTTTTCCAAATAAAATATTTATAAATTAAGAAATTAATCAAGGTTCGATTATATGAAGGTCTTCAATTTCATGTCATTAATAAATCAGTAAAATGGTTTCTAAGATTATTTTTTTGAACAAATCTACGCCTATAAAATTTTTGCACTTTAATACAACATTTTGCACATTAAAACAACATTTTGCACATTAAAAACAACATTTTGAATTTAAATAGCATAATTTCACACTTTAATAACATTTGTATTTTTAAATCGATATTTTTGATTTTTAAATATATTAGAGCATTTAACATAAAGTTGCGGGAGAATGAAATTCAGGTACCAAAAGAGGTATATCTCCATTGGCTTTTTGTCTGAATTTGCCAAATCTTATGTTGTGGCTTTATCTTCATCATCACTAGTAGAGTTTTTTACTAGGGTGATAAACAACTATATTTTTCTGTTGCACAATTAAAGGGAGAGATGCTTCTTTTGGTACATTTGAGCATTTGTACTATAAATATTTTTTTATTTGAATAATTTTATTTGAATTAAAAACTGTCTATTTCAAACATTTTATATGCGTTTATAAATCAAGCATTAGAAATTTTTAAAAAAGCATTTTTATTTTCAGAGGTAAATTCGACTACTGTTTTGAATTTTCTCTATATTTACCAAAAAAAGATGCTTCCTAGCTTAAACTTCAGTTATCTTCATAACTATTGTTTCAAATAAGTTGGTTTCGTTTTTTTCTTATCGCATCATGAAGGCGCACAAGTATTTCTTTGTATGCCTGTTTATTAATAGTGTAGAGGCCACTCTTGGGGCCTCCACAAAGTTCACCCACAGTACCTAATAGAAAGCTGCCTCGACAAGAAAGAAGAGGACTTCGAGCATACATCATTGTCAAACCAGCCCATCTCTTCACCTCCTTTTATTCCTAATTTTGTATATAACTTATAATATTATAATAAATTTCCTTTTTTTAATAAGCAGCTATTTTGTTTTTAATATTTTCAAATAATATTCGTTAATTAAAATAATATTTTGAATAATAATTTTAATTATAATTTTTTTATTTTCAATTTTTTTTATTTGGAATATTATAGAATTTTTAATTTTTTATCACAGAGGGTGACTAGATAAAGATTTATTATTATTTTTATTTTTTTGTCATGATTTTTTGGTCACCCTGGGAAAAAAAAGTCAGTTACAGTCAGTCTTGGAGAGAAATAGGAGAGTCAGGCTCGTGAGAAATTAACCAAACATGTAGTTCTACAAGATTTTAGTGGAAGGAATTTTCCAGCCATCCAACTGAAGCACTAAGTTAAGTAACTTTCAAAAATATATTTTTAAACAGGTCATATTCATGTATATTCTCCCAATCTTTCCTCATTGCCCGTTTTATGTGTGACCGTTTCAAGAGATAAATAAATATATTGTAGTCTTAATCAAAACTTATAGTTGTCTAATTTTTTTTAACCCCAGTGCGTGCAGGATATATGCAAATTATATTATTTTATATAGCAGGATGTATATTTCGTGAACTCCCTGAGAACGAA
This sequence comes from Cordylochernes scorpioides, assembly GCA_030710605.1. Taxonomy (NCBI): domain Eukaryota; kingdom Metazoa; phylum Arthropoda; class Arachnida; order Pseudoscorpiones; family Chernetidae; genus Cordylochernes; species Cordylochernes scorpioides. Next base: position 198,024,428 of record CP092863.1, on the reverse strand, counting down.
AGAGCCTTCATGGATTTCGGGACGAAAGCGTCAGAAATCAGCTCATCAATAGTAACCCCCTCTTTAATAAATTCATAATAGACAAGTCCTCGATAATGGGAAAACACTACAAGCATTAATTTTCCTTTGGACTTTTCAATACGAACTCTTCTTCCTAGGAGAACTTGGTATGTGCCATTCAGTGATTGTTTTTGGTTTGTGGATAAAAAAGAAAGCACCATGTTTCATCACCAGTTATTATTGGCTTTAAAAAATCACAATCATTATTTGCAGTTTCAATTAAAATTGAAATCAATGCAATTTTCAATAAAAATTCCATGTGTCTAAATTAAAATGAAAAATGTCTAAATATAAATTAAAATTGTCTAATTAAAAGTTAAGAACCTATATATCATATAAAAGCATAGAATACAAAGTTTAATAAAACAATGTTTATATTGTCTTATTTTAATTATTTTTTAGAATACAGCCTTGTCTCCCCACTTATTGATCACAACTTGTAAATTAAAAAGAGCATAAAGTTCATAGGAAGAAAATATCTGAATAATGTACCATTATAAAAAAAATTGTTCATTCATCTAAATGTTACATATTTCAAAGATTTTTCTATCTGGATATATATCTACACTGAACGTTGATTAGTCTAATATTTATTTAATTAACAAGAAATGCAATCATACATGTGATATCTTGGGACCTCTGTGTCCAGTGTTACCTGATGCTAGACGAACCTCGATGTCAACTCTACCGTGCAGTCGTGGTGGAAGGCGACACAGCTCGGCCAAAGGTGAAATAAGCAAACAGAGATTCCACTAAGAAGCGTCTGACGTCAAGAAGGAATGGGACGAGGAGAATTCTGGTAGGAAAGGGTTTACCTTTTATCGGAGTGTCCGGCGGAGTCTGGTGCTGAAACAAAGACTAACTAAGGACTGACTAACTGAGGATCGGGACCTCCTTTTATAGCTGAGCGGGTTCGAACAGGTCGCTGCCCTTTTCTGACGTAAACAGGGGGGGGGGGGGGGAAGTTTTATTATCCAGGAGGGCCACGACCTCGTAAAAGTTGGATTGGGTTTGCTAGGCCTGCTTTCCTATTCAAACCTAAGCCTGATTAGCTTTAACCTTAATTTTCTCCTGTTAGTCTCCATTCCTTCTATCTGTACAGTTGCTATACTTTATTAGAATCTTACGCGGTACAGATTGATGTTAGTTGAGGCTTTCTATTTGCAGTAAATGAGAATTTATATACAATTACATGGTGGAACATGTGGTAGTAGATATCTGGACTATTTACAACAATTCCATGGTCTTAAATCATCACATACATTTATGCTGTTGACTCTCTTAAGTCTGTTAATTATTATTAAAGTTGGAACTCTACTATCAGTAATGTTCAATTGTATGTTAAGAAATTGGTTCTACATCATCATTATAAAACCTGAATGATCCAACTTCGCCCCTAAGTGGATGCTTGCCATAACGAATATTGTTTAACACAAATGTTAGTTATTATTATTACCCATAATTTGAATATAAGCCTATAGCAGGTCATCTATGTACAAAAACGAAACTATAATGTATTTTAGTGCGATTTTCTCTTTTATAAATAAAACGATCCATGTCGTTCTTACTGCAATGAAAGAATATTGGGACTATAAGCGCCATCTATTGGCATCTCTTCAATTTATCAGACTCGAGTCAGTGAAAGAATGAATATAGTAAACTCTCCTATAACGCGATTAATGTGTTCCGTGTTGTATGAAATCGCGTTATAGGAATTCGCGTTGTACGAAATAAAACTTGTATAACGCGAATGTTGTTAGGGTAAATTGTTAGTGACAAATATCATGTAAAAATGTATTATATAAAATGATGTATATAGAAAAAGATAATTATATACTAAAACAAAACTAAATGTTATATTATTTTATATGCAAATGCCATGAATTTTTATTATGCCTGGGGAGCAAGTTTCGTAATTTTTTATATTTGCAAAATATTTACATGGAAATTCTAATTTAATCTACTTATATATTTGCCTTATTCTGTCTGTTTGTCTGTATGTCTGAAGCTCACGGATAGAATGCGCGCCCATTGGCTGCCAGCGAACACGTGGCCTCCCTGCCCCCCTCTAGACAACCCTGTTATCAGCTGTGCGATACATACACCTGTCTATAGCGGCCACTCTAGACAACCCTGTTATCAGCAGTGTGCTACATCCACCTGTCTAAACAGACCACTCTGTCTATAGCGGCCACTCTAGACAACCCTGTTATCAGCTGTGTGATACATCCACCTGTCTATACAGGCCACCCTGTCATAGCGGTCACTCTAGGCAACCCTGTTATCAGCTGTGTGATACATCCACCTGTCTATACAGACCACCCTGTATATGGCGGCCATTCTAGACAACCCTGTTATCTGCTGTGTGATACATACACCTGTCTATAGCGGCCACTCTAGACAACCCTGTTATCATCAGTGTGTTAAATTCACCTGTCTATACAGACCACCCTGTCTATAGCGGTCACTCTAGGCAACCCTGTTAACAGCAGTGTGATACATACACCTGTTTATACAGACCACCCTGACTATAGCGACCACTCTAGACAACCCTGTTATCAGCTGACTGTCTATACAGACCACCCTGTCTATAGCGGTCACCTTAGGCAACCCTGTTATCATCAGTGTGTTACATTCACCTGTCTATACAGACCACCCTGTCTATAGCGGTCACCTTAGGCAACCCTGTTATCAGCAGTGTGATATATCCACCTGTCTATACAGACCACCCTGTCTATAGCGACCAGTCTAGACAACCCTGTTATCAGCTGTGTGATGCATCCACCTGTCTATACAGACCACCCTGTCAATAGCGACCACCCAAGACAAGGTTTTTAAAATATATTCGCACTCGGGTAAACCCCGGGCGTTGCCCGGGCCTTTCGTCTAGTACTTTATATGCGTTAAAATATTATTTTAATTTTTAAAACTCAATTTAACACTATTTAAAAAATTTTACTTACAGAAACACATGTGCAATTTAATTGACAAAGTATACAACACTACTTCGTTCAAAAACAAAAAAATCGAAAAACGCGTGTGCATAAAAATTAAATGTATTGTACAGTTGTCAATATGGAAATTTCCGCATTTTATTTTATAACGCGTTATACGAAAATTCGCGTTGTATAAATAAATTTATCGCAATTTTTTTTATCGCGTTGTAAAAACTTGCGTTATAGGAGAGCCTACTGCATGTTTCATTCTTTAACGTTATGCCATTGCGCCATATGATTTATATTTTATACAAATTGAGACATTAATATATTTATACCAGTACTAATGGGAGAGTTATATGGCTAAATAATAATGTATAGAACTTTAACACTTCGCACATGCAAAGGAAAATATAGGATTAAATAAACCTAAAAATGCCTCAAGATAAGAAATGAGACTATATACTTTCATGCCTCTTAAATTTTCCATGACATAACGCCTCAGGACATAATCTGTCAAGCCACTTACATTGGAGAAACCAGCAAATCATTAAAAGAACGCTTTACCCAGCACAAAGCTTCTCTACGTATCCATAAACCATTATCTATCCTAGTAGACCATGTACTAAACCAATAGTTATGTACCTTTATTTAACAAAGCATCTATTTTATACCAGAATATAAAAGAAAATCACTGCATATTATTTTTAGAAAGCTGGGCCTCTATAGAAGATACGAAAAGCATAAATAGAAAATTTGATCTACCAATAATTATTTTTGTTCATATTTATATTTGTAAGATATTTTTATTTATATATTTATCAAAACAACATATTGAATCATAATCCCTACTAATTTTATTTATATATTATTTATATCATTCCATTTAATTAATCAAAAAATCAATATTTAGCTTTTAACATTTATTATTATTACTATAACAATCGTAGATTTAGTTATCCTTGATATACAGTGAAATTTTCATTAGATAATTTATTACTTTGGTCTTGTACAGCGAAAGTGATTAAGTTTAAATCAAAGCCTTGTTAGAGAGAGTTGTTTTTGCCCCTAGAAATATTGGTTAAATAATAAATTTTATTTTAGATCCACAAATGATATGCTTCTTCTTTCTTATCTCTACTCAATCATATTAGGGTATCAAGTTTGTTTGACAACCATGACTGTGTGAAGTAGAATGTGTCTGCCTTTGTCATTAAGACTGGGAGCACTACTCAGTGGCAGGCCGACTCAGCTCCAAAAGAAATGGCCGCCTCTGACATGAGGAACAGACGCCATGTGCAGCCACTCCTAACATGGAGTACAAACGCTGCTCATCCTGTATCCTTGGATTAGGAGCCCTTACAGGGTACTATCAGCTGGGCCAGCTGAGCCCAGGTTTTTTAGTGAGCGTGTTACTGCTCCCCCTCCTCCTTTTTCATCTGGGCTTAGGACCGGCAAAGGCGTAGTTAAAAAAAAGAGGGCTCGTCCGGGATTTGAACCCGGGACCTCTCGCACCCAAAGCGAGAATCATACCCCTAGACCAACGAGCCATATGATATGCTATATATATATATATATATATATTATTTAAAAAAAGATAAGATTGCTTTTCTGCTGTATTTGATCATATTGATGATTATGCTATGGTGGTGCAGTCGTGGTTGAATAATCTTGAAATAAAAATAATAATGGTTTTGATCAGTAATTGCTTTTATTGTGCTAAAGGAATATATAAAAACATAATTTGGTAAAAAGTAATGCCTGTCTTAAGGCGAGTAGAATAAGGAAACAAAAGAATATTTACATAATGTACAAAAGTTTTGGGTCGGCCAACGGGGAAGAACAACAATGTGATTTTATATGGGAAGCGTGACCTCTGGCGGTCGATTTATACAGAGTATTTATATCTATGAAATTATAATTTTAAATAAAATATTTTAATATAACATTTTAAATAATATCTTAATATAACATTTTTAAATAAAATATTTCAATATAACATTTCCCCCCTGTGAAGAGAATAATATGGGATAATTAAGAGTCAAGTGATAAAAAATATAGTTTTAAAAAAGATAAAATGATGATAGAAAGAAAATAATGTGAGAGGTGATATTCACTTATCATATTGGTTTTTATATGGTAACCAATAGACAGGAAAGTACAATGTAATAATTGTGAATAATGATTAAAAAAAAATAGTGGTGAAGAGTGAAAATGTGGTCAAGAGAAAAAATAAATTGGTGTTCCATCATCGTATTGGCTTATTGTGAACCAATAGATAGGGAAGATAAATAATAAAATTGACACATGATAATAAGAATGAAGAAAAGAAATAAAATGCATGATTATTAAAAGTTGAGAAATAAAAAGGTGATATTCCATGATCTATTGGCTTGTTGTGAGCCAATAGATTGGAAATGGCAAAGTGATACATATAATATTAAGAATGAGGAAGTAAAATAAAATGAATTATAATTACAAGTTAGAAATAAAAGGATGATATCCCTTGATCATATTGGCTTGTTGTGAGCCAATAGATTGGGAAAAACATGAGAAAATGACATTATTAAAAATAAGAAAATGCATGATATTTACAAAAGTATATAAATGAAAAATGATGAATAACATTGAAAACAATATTAAAAAATAATTGCATTTGTAAAAGATAGGTGGAAACATTTGATGATAAGAAAATAAGGCATTTGTGAAAAAGCAATAAAAGAGAAAGTTTATGTACAAAAGGCAAATGTGAAAACAAGTTATGAAAATGTAAAGATAAAAAAAAATGGTAGGGCAAAAGAATGATCATTTAAAGAAAAAGAATCAAGGTGGACAAAAACAAAAGTTAAAATTTACATATATGTTGACTACGTTAAATTTACATATTTGTTAGGCGAAATGAGAAACATATTAAAATATCATGGCATTTAAAAATAAAATTAAAAGGGGTAAAAATGCAAATTTTGTAAATAAAACATTTTGATACGAGATTAAATAAGAAAATAACATATCAAAAGTTAGTGAATTTTAAATATAAATGTGAAGCTATAGGGTATTTTGGTCATATGATAAGCAATAAGGAATTTTGAACATATTGAAAAAGAAAATTTGAAAAATATGAAAAAAAAACATTAAAGTTTAGGTATTTTTTAATAAAGACATTGAATGTGAGAAATATGTTAATTTGTTGTTGATAAGGTGCAAATGCTTTAATTGCAAATGTTTTTAAAATAAAATATAGAATGAAATATATCTAGAAGAGAGAACTAATCATACAAATAAATAAAAGGTTTAAAATAATTAAAAGGTGTGGCTCTATTCAAAAGGAAAAACAGCCATGGCAAAATTGGTATCTAAAATCAATTTGAAAAAGGAGTATATAACTATAATAGGCGATTTAAAACTATTGTAAATCAAGGATAAGGATTAAAAAGTTAAAAAGGGATAAATAAATAAAAGGTAGACACAAAGTACCTTGAAAAGGATGGTTATGGCTGGAGTGGATTTTCCGGGAGATGACTGACGCTGGGCGGAAGATGCGATGGCTGGAGTTGGAAGGGAGAAGACTGGTGTTGCATGGGAAAAGGCTGCTTGTTGCGGGTGATGGTTGAAGTTATCCTGAGTTGTCTGGAGTTAACTGGAGATGGCCGCTGGAGATGACCATGGCTTGAAGCTATGACTTTGAATGAATTAGGCTATCAGGTTGAAGAAATCTTTGTTTAAAGTATTTGTATTTTTGATATTGAATAATTTTGCCTTTGAAATTTTGAACGAACAGGTAAATATCCTGTCGACTTATATTATATTAATTTTAAAAAATGTTTTTTGAGTTTCTGCTTGATATTTTGGATCATGTTGAGGATTATTGTAATGGTGATGCAGTCGTGGCAAAAATCTTGAAAATATAATAATCAAAATATGAATATTAAAAATAGCTTTAATTGAGCTTATGAGATATATAAAAACATAATTTGGTAAAAAGTAATGCCTGTCTTAAGGCGAGTAGAATAAGGAAACAAAAGAATATTTACATAATGTACAAAAGTTTTGGGTCGGCCAACGGGGAAGAACAACAATGTGATTTTATATGGGAAGCGTGACCTCTGGCGGTCGATTTATACAGAGTATTTATATCTATGAAATTATAATTTTAAATAAAATATTTTAATATAACATTTTAAATAATATCTTAATATAACATTTTTAAATAAAATATTTCAAAAATATAAAGTTAAGTGCCAGGAGAAAATGTTTTTTATTAATCGAATACACGAGCTTTCCCAAGGAGAAAGTTTCTACGATTAAATAAAAATATTTCAATATAACATATATATATATATGTAATAAGTTGAGGTTTGGTTGTTGACTCTCGCTATACTGTGTTGACCGAGAGGAACAGTCAGGATGGGGAGTTTTCCAGTACCTCTCTGCACCTTGGAAGACCTTTTACAATTCTCACAAAGTACAGGCAGTCGTGGTCGAGGCAGAGTGGAAAGCTTGGAAATGTCCACACAAAAAAAAAACGAAGACACAGTTGCACTAAGAAAGTTCCGTGAACAGATAGAGTTGAGCTAGGAGCGAAAGATGGGGAGGTAGAAGTTTTCTTACTATTCTACATGATGGATGAGATGACTCTGAGGGACGACCGACGTGGGCTCACACAGATGCTGCACTCACTGTGAAGTGACTGTAAAGGGACTGTATTTATAGGTTAAGACGGGGGGCCTTATGCGACAGGGGCCGTTTCTGAGAAAGGGGGCCTTGCATGTCACCAGGTGTGAGAGGGGGCTTTGCATTCCACCAGATGTGGAGTGTGGGTGGTCTTGGTCCATTTTTAGACCTTGTTGTGGGAATTCTAAATCTATCTCGATTTTGACGTTATGACTTATATCTCTTGCTTAGCTCAACTCTTAATCTATTACAGATTATTATTTATTTATCCTCAGTTTGTACAAATTACATTACATATGATGATGTAAAGACACATGTCAATAATACGTATAATCATTTACAGATGTGTTTCGATTATACAACATAAAAATCTTATTATAAGTTATATACAATATGGGGTTGTTGGTTTAAATTACCATATATATATATAACAAAATCATTTGATTTTTAAATTTTTCGATTATGTTTTATTTAGAAGGGAAACTCAGCAATGAGCCTTTGATTTCTATATTTAAGATATTTTGATTTGGTATGATGTGTGTAAATATTGTTAAAATATGACTTCTCTAAGCCCTTTATTTTGAATACATTCGTGGTTCTAATCTTTTATTAATGTTTCTGAGTGCATACGCAGAGGTGACACAGATGCATCCATCTTTTTGGCAACCTGATATACGGTTATTTTTGATCAGGAAATTTTGAGTGGAAACTTCAGGCAAGTTCAGAATTTAATTTTGAGGATGTTTTCTCGAGGTCCTCTTTCGCACGTTAAGAAGCTAATCTTCTGGCCTTAATGAGAATTCCATATAACGAAGTCGAAAAATATCAATTTTCCTTTATATTCTTCAATATATCTCTGATATATTAACTAAGATTAACCAAAATTTTCTTTTTAAATTATAAACTTCATATAAAAGATAAAAAAGAGAATTTTTTATTATAAAGAAAACAATTTTTAAAAAATGCGACCTCTTCAAACTAATGACACTTTCAATTAACTAGAAACATAAGTCTCTGGAAAGACACGTCAAAATTTTTTTTAAAACATCATTTGCTGGTGTTTATTTGTTTATTTCAATACACAAAACGCGATATCCCGGCTAGGGTTAATTGCGTCGATTTAAATTTTTAAACAGAAACAGTTAAAAACATATTATACAAGAAAATAAGAGAAAAAATAATTTTCTGGTTGAAAGATTTTCTGAAAAAGCTAAATTATATGTTAGTGTGACGTATCAGAGAATACGGGAAGCTCTATATGTAAAATTTGATTAATGATCAAATGAAATTTTAATTCTCTAACAAAAGCGTCTTCTAGCATTAAGCACAACCCATGATGCTCTGCGCGGCGTGGTAGCCTCAGGTCACGTGATCGTTGGTTTTACTCCAACACTATTATTGAAAGATATTTATGATGAAAACGTTTTAAAGTGATTATTCTTTTAGCAGATTGTGTGAAATTGATGGTTCATGACATTCCTATGAATTCACTTTTATTTAATGATTGTAGAATCTCATTTTGCCTTGTGTTACATAGATTGGTGAAAAAGTATTTTCAATTTCTAAATAGGCGCAATAACTAATATCAAAATAATTATATATTTTTTTCTACAACAAAAAATATATATTATACGAGATGGGTGACCCGGACTTCGCCCCGGGATTGACCCGTGTGCATATCTACCCAAGTGATATATATTTAGATAGGATTTTTTTATAATTGTTTGTTATTAGCATTATCTATTTGTTTGCATCAGCATGATTTAATCTAATCTTTGATAGAGGGCGCTGTTCGTGAGCTAAGTAGAATAATTTGAATATATAGTTTTAATAATTTAGCCTATCGTCTTTCCCGTATTTTTTTACCTATGTATGGAAATTTTGGTTTGAATTAGTGAACTACTGCGAATTTGTATACCGGACATACAAACAAACAAACATACAAACCTTGATTTATATATATATATACTAGCGGATGTGTACCCGGCTTCGCCCGGGTTTTATCCGAGTGAAAGTTTGCCTAACGAATATTATATATTATGAAGTATAATAAACAATGTTAAAGATTAGTTTTAATTATTAATCAAGATTGTGTGTGAATATGTGAGAAAGATGTAATATCGTTGTTGTTTTCTTGGCCGACTGTTTTACATATGGTGTTATCTTAAAATTGCTTGTTTTGAATATTTTTTTTTAGATTGAGTTGAATGAATTGCTGAATTTTTTTTTTGTATTTATATATAAATAAAATTAACTCTGTTGATTTTTTTTTGTATTTAATCGATAACAGCGAAGTTACGCATGTTAAAGTTAGGAAAAATGTTTTGATGTTAAGCAAAACCTGCTCCATCTCGTTTTACATAAATGTTGAAAATTTGGTCGAAATTGATGCATTGTAACGAAAGTTTTTAGTGAACAACACTTATGAAATTTGCATTTTATTAATATATATATATATATATACAAATAAATATAAGGCGTATATTGGATATAAATTTATTAATTAGCCAATATTTCTAGGGGCAACACGCCTCTCTTTATCAAGGCTTTTCTTTGATTTAAACTAAATCACGTGGGCATGTGATCCACTCACGCTATACAAGACCAAAGTAAGAAACCATCTAATGAAAATTTCACTGTATATAAAATATATTTATAATTGTTATATTTAATAATAATCAAAAGAGTATATAATTAAATAACCATTTGATTAAAAAAATGAAGAGACTGATAAATATTAGAAAATAAAATGAGTGAGGATTATGATTCGATATGTTGTGTTGATATATAAAAAAATATATATTACAAGTATAAATATATACAAAAATAATAAAATAAAATAAATAAATAAATAAATAATTTAGGAAGATATAAATTCTCTGTAAATTTCTGGTAGGTCAATTTTCCTATTTATGCTTTCTGAATCTTTTATAGAGGCCCAGCTTTCTAAAAATAACCTGCAGTGCTTTTCTTTTATATTCTGGTATAAAATGGATGCTTTGTCAAATTCGGGTATATGATTATTGTTCAGTGCATGGTCTACTAGGATAGATAATGGTTTATGGATGCGTAGAGCTGCTTTGTGTTGGTTAATGCGTTCTTTCAATGCTTTGCTGGTTTCTCCAATGTAAGTGGCTGGACAGGTTTTGCACGGAATTTTGTAAATAATATTGTTTTTGTTTTCCTTTTTACTATTATTCTTGGTGTCTGAGTGGCGTAGAATTTGTTTTAAATTTGGTGCAGATTGATATGTGGCAATTATATTATATTTCTTTAATACTCTGGCGATTCTTTCTGATCCGTAACTGTATGGTAGAGAGCAATACCTTTTATCGGATTGATCATTGCTATTGTTTGAAGATGGAAATCTGGGAGTGTAAAAATGCTTCTTGATGAATTTCTTCGGATAATTATTGTCTATCAGCTCTTTAAAAATTATATTACTTTCTTCTTTTCTTTCAATATTTCTATTTGAGCAATGTGTAGTTAATTTTTTGGAAAGTGTTTTTACTACGGCGATTTTATTATGAATCGGACCAAAAGAGCTAAAATTTAAATAGTTTCCTGTGTGCGTAGGTTTTCTGTATATGGTGGTTTCTATATGAAGTTCTTTTCTTATTAGTTGAATGTCTAAAAATGCTAAAGAATTATTGTTTTCTATTTCGTGTGTGAACTTTAAATAAGGTTTTAGATTATTCAGAAAATATAGGAAAGTATCAATTTCTGTTTCAGTTATGCAAAATACATCGTCTATATATCTCATCCATAATAAAACTTTTAAATTATTTGCTTCAGTAATAATTTTGTCTATTTCATTCATGAAAATGTTTGCCAATGCTGCTGAAATAGGGTTGCCCATAGGCAAGCCTCTTATTTGCCTAAAAAATCTGTTTTTGAAGTTAAAATAGCTATATTCTAGACAAAGCTTCAATAAATCTATCAGGGCTTCTTTGGGAATAGGAAGGACTATTTCAGGATGGAGTTCTAGAAAAGACTTGAGGGCTAGGAGAGCTTCGTCGTGTGGGATTGATGTGTAGAGGGATTCTACATCAAATGAAACCATTCGATTATTACTTGGAATTTGTAGATTTTTGATAGTTTCAACAGCTACTATGGGATTGGGGACTGTATGAGGAAGTTGCTTCTGGAATGGAGATATTATTGACGACAAGTATTTTGTGAGAGGATAGATCCATCCTGAAATAGTCCTTCCTATTCCCAAAGAAGCCCTGATAGATTTATTGAAGCTTTGTCTAGAATATAGCTATTTTAACTTCAAAAACAGATTTTTTAGGCAAATAAGAGGCTTGCCTATGGGCAACCCTATTTCAGCAGCATTGGCAAACATTTTCATGAATGAAATAGACAAAATTATTACTGAAGCAAATAATTTAAAAGTTTTATTATGGATGAGATATATAGACGATGTATTTTGCATAACTGAAACAGAAATTGATACTTTCCTATATTTTCTGAATAATCTAAAACCTTATTTAAAGTTCACACACGAAATAGAAAACAATAATTCTTTAGCATTTTTAGACATTCAACTAATAAGAAAAGAACTTCATACAGAAACCACCATATACAGAAAACCTACGCACACAGGAAACTATTTAAATTTTAGCTCTTTTGATCCGATTCATAATAAAATCGCCGTAGTAAAAACACTTTCCAAAAGATTAACTACACATTGCTCAAATAGAAATATTGAAAGAAAAGAAGAAAGTAATATAATTTTTAAAGAGCTGATAGACAATAATTATCCGAAGAAATTCATCAAGAAGCATTTTTACACTCCCAGATTTCCATCTTCAAACAATAGCAATGATCAATCCGATAAAAGGTATTGCTCTCTACCATACAGTTACGGATCAGAAAGAATCGCCAGAGTATTAAAGAAATATAATATAATTGCCACATATCAATCTGCACCAAATTTAAAACAAATTCTACGCCACTCAGACACCAAGAATAATAGTAAAAAGGAAAACAAAAACAATATTATTTACAAAATTCCGTGCAAAACCTGTCCAGCCACTTACATTGGAGAAACCAGCAAAGCATTGAAAGAACGCATTAACCAACACAAAGCAGCTCTACGCATCCATAAACCATTATCTATCCTAGTAGACCATGCACTGAACAATAATCATATACCCGAATTTGACAAAGCATCCATTTTATACCAGAATATAAAAGAAAAGTACTGCAGGTTATTTTTAGAAAGCTGGGCCTCTATAAAAGATTCAGAAAGCATAAATAGGAAAATTGACCTACCAGAAATTTACAGAGAATTTATATCTTCCTAAATTATTTATTTATTTTATTTTATTATTTTTGTATATATTTATACTTGTAATATATATTTTTTTATATATCAACACAACATATCGAATCATAATCCTCACTCATTTTATTTTCTAATATTTATCAGTCTCTTCATTTTTTTAATCAAATGGTTATTTAATTATATACTCTTTTGATTATTATTAAATATAACAATTGTAAATATATTTTATATACAGTGAAATTTTCATTAGATGGTTTCTTACTTTGGTCTTGTATAGCGTGAGTGGATCACATGCCCACGTGATTTAGTTTAAATCAAAGAAAAGCCTTGATAAAGAGAGGCGTGTTGCCCCTAGAAATATTGGCTAATTAAAAAATTATATCCAATATACGCCTTATATTTATTTATAGATATTATTATGGATTGCTCAATATTTAAAAAAAAAAAAAAATATATATATATATATATATATATAAAAGTCGGTGGATGAGAGGGTAACACGCTCGATTCCCGACAGTCATGAACCGGGATTGAATCCCGCTTTAAAATTTGTTTAATATGTGAATAACCTTCACATATTATTCATTGTTCAATTATCATGAACTAGGTTGCTCTTGCTGAGCGGTACCTATTTATGTGAATTTGAACCAGGCTATATATATATATATATATATGTTAATATTTCCTAAAAAATATTTTTATTTGAAAATTCTAATGTTTAATACAAACAGCTCAAATCAATAGTTGCGTTCAAGTGATTAAACAAGATAAACTATAGTATTGGATTTAACTATTAATAGGCCAAAAATTCTCAATATTTTTTCACAAAGCATTAGAGTAGTTTGGATATTTTTTAAAAATGCTCAAACCTTTGATTTACTTATAGAATATTTGATTTGAAAAAATAAAATAGAAGCAGGAAATTCTAACGAAAAAAGATTTTAAGAAGAGTACTCGTATAATAATATATTTAAAATAAAACTATTTTTATTTGATAAATATTTTGATATTTTCTCTCTTTCTTTCTCCCTCTCTCAATCCAAATATCATATGTAATTTATATAATTTATAATCGTATTTTCTTTAGTTTTTAATGTTTCATTTTAGGGAGCGAAAGGGTTCATTATCTATAAGCAATCCTCTATGAACAATAAATTCGTAACTATTTCTATAGGGGAAATCTCGTTGGGAATAAAAAAATTAATGGTAAACAAGTTATCGAAAAGATAGAGGTTGCCTGGCCAGCATTCATATTTATATAAAATTGCCAAATGTTTATTTTTATTTACTTCTCCTGACGAAGACAAAAGATTTTGTCGAAACGTTGAGAAAAAAAAAAAAACTCCAACTGGCCGAAGTGGTAAACAAGTTATTACAAAAAAAAATCGAGGAATATATGGTTTTGAATGAAAAAATCTCCAGAATTTATTCATTCAAAAATGTGAGCACGCAATATACAAATTAACCTTATCAGACACCTTCGAGTCAAAATAATAAAACATTCATAGAGTGTTTTCCCAACTGAAAGTCGATCTGGGCTGCGGAATGATACATCACATGGTGACGTTCCTCGTGGCTCTGGCGGCCGCTGGTGAGTGGTTAGTTCAGCTGAGTGTCACCAATCTGTGTCGGTACTTGTCGTGGTCCAGCTGAGTGTCACCTGTTTGCGTCGGTACTTGTCGTGGTCCAGCTGAGTGTCACCTGTCTGCGTCGGTACTTGTTGTGGTTCAGGTGAGTGTCACCTGTCTGTGTCGGTACTTGTCGTGGTTCAGCTGAGTGTCACCTGTCTGCGTCGGTACTTGTCGTGGTTTAGGTGAGTGTCACCTGTCTGTGTCGGTACTTGTCGTGGTTCAGCTGAGTGTCACCTGTCTGTGTCGGTAGTTGTCGTGGTTCAGCTGAGTGTCACCTGTCTGTGTCGGTAGTTGTCGTGGTTCAGCTGAGTGTCTGTGTCGGCTCTTGTCGTGGTTTAGGTGAGTGTCACCTGTCTGTGTCGGTACTTGTTGTGGTTCAGCTGAGTGTCACCTGTCTGTGTCGGCTCTTGTCGTGGTTCAGCTGAGTGTCACCTGTCTGTGTCGGTAGTTGTCGTGGTTCAGCTGAGTGTCTGTGTCGGCTCTTGTCGTGGTTTAGGTAAGTGTCACCTGTCTGTGTCGGTACTTGTCGTGGTTTAGGTGAGTGTCACCTGTCTGTGTCGGCTCTTGTCGTGGTTCAGCTGAGTGTCACCTGTCTGTGTCGGTACTTGTCGTGGTTTAGGTGAGTGTCACCTGTCTGTGTCGGTACTTGTTGTGGTTCAGCTGAGTGTCACTTGTCTGTGTCGGCTCTTGTCGTGGTTCAGCTGAGTGTCACCTGTCTGTGTCGGTAGTTGTCGTGGTTCAGCTGAGTGTCTGTGTCGGCTCTTGTCGTGGTTTAGGTAAGTGTCACCTGTCTGTGTCGGTACTTGTCGTGGTTTAGGTGAGTGTCACCTGTCTGTGTCGGTACTTGTTGTGGTTCAGCTGAGTGTCACCTGTCTGTGTCGGTACTTGTTGTGGTTCAGCTGAGTGTCACTTGTCTGTGTCGGCTCTTGTCGTGGTTCAGGCGAGTGTCACCTGTCTGTGTCGGTACTTGTTCAGGTGAGTGGTACTTGTCTGTGTCGGTTCTTGTCGTGGTTCAGGTGAGTGGTACTTGTCTGTGTAGGTTCTTGTCGTAGTTTAGGTGAGTCTCATTTGTCTGTGTCGGTTCTTGTCGTGGTTTAAGTGAGTGTCACTTGTCTGTTTCGGTTCTTGTCATGGTTCAGGTGAATGTCACTTGCCTGTGTCGGTACTTGTTCAAGTGAGTGTCACTTGTCTGTGTCGGCTCTTGTCGTAGTTTAAGTGAGTGCCACTTGTCTGTTTCGGTTCTTGTCGTGGTTCAGGTGAGTGTCACTTGTCTGTGAGGTTCTTGTCGTGGTCTAGGTTGAGTGCCACTTGTCTGTTTCGGTTCTTGTCGTGGTTCAGGTGAGTGTCACTTGTCTGTGAGGTTCTTGTCGTGGTCTAGGTTGAGTGCCACTTGTCTTTGTCGGTACTTATCGTGGTTCAGATGAGTGTCACTTCTCGGTGTCGGTTCTTGTCGTGGTCCAGGTGAGTGTCGCTTCTCTGTGTCGGTTCTTGTCGTGGTCTAGGTTGAGTGCCACTTGTCTTTGTCGGTACTTATCGTGGTTCAGATGAGTGTCACTTCTCTGTGTCGGTTCTTGTCGTGGTCCAGGTGAGTGTCGCTTCTCTGTGTCGGTTCTTGTCGTGGTCTAGGTTGAGTGTCACTGTCTGTGTCGGTACTTGTCGTGGTTCAGATGAGTGTCACTTCTCGGTGTCAGTTCTTGTCGTGGTCCAGGTGAGTGTCGCTTCTCTGTGTCGGTTCTTGTCGTGGTCTAGGTTGAGTGTCACTGTCTGTGTCGGTACTTGTCGTGGTTCAGATGAGTGTCACTTCTCGGTGTCAGTTCTTGTCGTGGTCCAGGTGAGTGTCGCTTCTCTGTGTCGGTTCTTGTCGTGGTCTAGGTTGATTGTCACTGTCTGTGTCGGTACTTGTCGTGGTTCAGATGAGTGTCACTTCTCGGTGTCAGTTCTTGTCGTGGTCCAGGTGAGTGTCACTTCTCGGTGTCGGTTCTTGTCGTGGTTCAGGTGAGTGTCACTTGTAATTTTTTATTGATACAATAAAATGTTAAATAAATATAATGTACGACGATATTGCTTCCTACGGAAATCATCAATTAGGTCTGTTTGGACCGAATTAAATTTGAAATTATCAGCATGTCATCCGAGAGAAAGAGAATCAAAATATGCGTTTTCAGTTCTTTATTCTAAATAGCAATTTTACAGTACCCACTGATTTGAGAAAAATATACTCAGAGAAAATAATTCTATCGCATCCTTCACAATATACAATATCTTCAGAGTTTGTTTTGGCCATTTTCCTGACTTCCTAATGTAATGGGATTATAACATCAAAATTATTACATATTTTATCTATGCAAAAAATTGTTGCAATGTATCAAAAACAATTCAAAACTATTTTCAATATACTATCTATCGAATAATTATTATACTTATTCTCTATTAATGATTATTTTCAAATAAATCAAGAAAAAATACTTCTCACAACCTTACTGTGATAATATAAAATATGGCTCTAAGGGTCATCTACTCTCTCATCTAAACTTTCTATAATCGCAGTAAGGTTTGTAGAAGTTCTTTATGAGTCGATCGAAAAGAGAAGCATTAATCTAAAAAAAGTGCAAATATATTTAAATATTTTCCATCATTATTAAGTTGAAATTTTATATTTCCCATGCAACAGGTATGAAGATGGTAAGGCACGACTTCTATCACGCAATATGCTAGCTACCCTATGTTATATATCTACTTTATTGCATAGTCTGCGGTCTGTCTCTGGTACTGGTGATGTTACTGACACCTCTCATCCGGGAGGCCTTCAACATCACCCAGCGGCCTACTGGGCTTGTTCTTCGGGCAAGGGATGGAAGACGACGCCAATTCGTGTCAACCTTGGCGTCTATCTACAGGCTTTTCCTTAGCCTTGAGGTGAACGAATATCTCCTGGTTGTCTGTAGTAGTGCTCTTAGTCATTGGGAAGTCTACTCGACTGTACATCATAACGTCTTTGAATATCACTTACTGGCAAATTCAACCGATTTCATAACTTCTCTTGATGGATGTTATGGAATTGAAGCTGCCCCTGTACTGATCAGGGTCAAAACCCGGAATCATGGTGTGCAGGTTGATTTTTGTCTGAATTTTTCAAAACTGGTGTTGTGACACATTCTTCATCACCACCATAACGTCTTTTACTATAGGCTATTAACCAAAATACATGGTTTGAATGCATTTTAACGAGAAAAGTGTCTTTTAGAAATTTATCTTTTTTAATTGTTTGAAAGTAATCTACAGTCCTCAAGTTGTTCAGCTGGTTTATAGATGGGGTGGTGTGTGGAGCAGAGCTGCGGTCGAATGAGTGGTGCTCCACCATCGCCCGGGGGACAGCCCGTCTGGCCAAGGACAGGACGGCGGTGTTGGTGGGGCGGAGGGCGAGGGAGGAGGGGCTGGTGAGGTGTCTGCACTCCCGAGAGATCCAGATGGTCCTGCTGCCTGATGCCCAGCCTGCGGACCTCCAGGGCAGAGGCTTCGTGTGGGTCCTGGACCCCACGCCGACAGTTCTCATAGCACAGGTGGGGGATGTAACCCCCGCACACACTCACAACACACATCTTAACGTTTATTTCATCGGCCAATAAATGTGCGGTGTTGCTGAAGACCCGATGTCGATATCCCATTGAACTAGGAATCGGTGGAACCTTGTACATCATCCTTGTACATGACGATTATATGTTGATTTTACATCATTCATCATTGTAATAATAAGTGTGCATATTGAACACCTATATAATTGATAAGATGTCAATATATCATTTATAATTATCAATTGTCTATATGGTAGCGGATTGATTTCAAACGTTTGTGTCTACTGGTTACTAGAAAACAAATGTCGAGAAAATTTTTGATATTATTAAACCCGTCATATACAACCTATTGAAAAATATTGATTTTAATAACGAATATGATGCAGAAAAAGAGCTCGACTTAATTTTAGCGACTCAAATATAATGTATAACTCTGTACACATTTTCTCTGGCGCGCGCATGCTTACTGTCATTTTTTGTAAATAATTATATGTGTAACGTCTAAACAAATAAAGTTGTTATTCATTGATTGAAAAAAATACAGATTAGAGCGGTAGCGTGGATTAAACTTGACGTTGCATTTGTTTACAACTACAGATATTTATTATAAATATCAAATTATAAAATCTATGAAATGATACAATTGCTATATAAATTTTATATATCTTTGATGTAGCTAGTGTAAATAACAATATATATATATATTATTTTGGAAAACTTAATCTCCTCTCTTCCTAATCTTCTCGGATTCTGCTGCAGCTTTCCTCTGGTCTGTGAGCACCACAACTTAAACCAGAGGCAGGCTGCATCAGCAGAATCGAAGCAGATTGGAGGTTGTGTTCCAAAACCAGACAGTTCCCACTATCTTCAACTTTGGGGGCTCTCTCCTCTCTAAACCCACCACACCTTACAATAAAACTGTCCTCCCTTTAACTTTATTTTAGAAATTATTTTATAACAATTTTATTGTAAAGATATAGGCTGCCTGGCCGGCATTCATAGTTCTTAAAATTAAAGATATTTCGGCCAGTATATCTTTTTATTATCTTGACGTTTCGACAAAAATATTTTGTCTTCGTTAGGAGCAAATAAGAACATTATTATTGTTTGAAAGGTATATACAACAACAACAACAACAAAAAGCCTTTATTGAGGACCTCTCGTCCTATAAAGGATTCGCCAGTTTACAGAGTAATTGAAGAGAAGATAACTAAGAATACAGAGAGAAACCTATATGTAGTAGGTATAGTATAGTATTTTCTACACTGTGACTATATACAACAGCAGCAACAAGCCTTTTACTGGAATCAAAGTCCCATACAGGATTCGTCATTGTGTTTGAAAGGTATATTATTTTTCAATAGTCCATTACAATATTATAGTGGTCTGGTAGTTAAAGTTAGCGAAAAGGCTGGCAGGATTTACAATTGATATGTGAACCATCCTATTCATTTTATCATTGCAGTAAGGGCAGTAGAAACTTGTTTTATTTATTTTATTTCTAAATGAACCCGCTTTGAATAATTTACTTTTAACAAATATATGACTTACAACTTCCTAAACACTCACACAAGACGCACCCTCGTAGAATATAGAGTTTGGTTGACTTCTGCCCTTGTGATATGTTAAAGCTCTAATTTAGCTATGGAGGCATATTATTGTTGAAATTAGAGGGCGTAAACTTATTTTTTGCTTAGAGTAAAAGTTGCATATTCAATCCTAGCGATATAATGAATGTAAATATCTTATAAATAAACTAAGATAATTAAATGTTTGTTTGTTCTACCTAATTTATAGAATATTTAACTTATTCGGTTGAAATTTCGACACGCTATAGAGTTAGGTTTGAGATAGAAAGAGTAGTAACTGTACTTTTTCAACACGTTAGTATTAAGTTAGTCCGGTAGCAGGTTGATTAACATATTCCGTAGTAGTAATATGGTTATGAAAATAATGTAGCAATGAATTCTCACCTTCATCGCGCGCGCGCCACAACTACATCACTACTACAAATAATAAACATAGATTTGTTGAGCAAACATATACTTGATTCTTTCGGACATTTCGGTGGAGATGCTGGGTAGATTAGGAAAGACAAACTGAGGATCGCCGAGAAGATCTCGAGGCCTTGGGTGTTGTGATCTACATTTTCCAAGAGTGGCTCCAGGATTCCGCCGCCGTGTCAAAGTTAAGGTTTCCCTACAAGAAGACGATGTTTCTATTGACGATACGATGCTGAAGCCGCGCTTCACGCCGTAAAAGAAAGGACGCGAAGCTACTAGGGACAAAGTTTTAAGACTAAGGGAATCCTTGGCAGAAGCATGTTAGATACATGTCAGTACCTACAATACTTGCAAGCTGTGGGCTCCTATAGGAAAAGAGCAATGTAGCAAAGTATTTATTATGTTTTATGTACAGATTATTAATATTTTGATACTCTGTAAAATTCCCTCATTGCTTATCTTGTATCTTATAAATGTTGATTTTATTTTTGCTTTAAATAAATTGCCGTGTCATCCTGAAGTTTGTCTTTCCTAATTTCTACGTGACATTAGGTCACGTAGAGAATTAAGGTCTAAAAGTATAGAAGCTATTTCTACTATCATTGTTCAGTTATGATTTGAATATTTACCGAGTTAACAGGTATGAGGAGGCTAAGACATGACCGTAATCACATAAAATGTTGGCTACTCTTTACTCTGTATCGACTATCTTTTATAGTCTGTGGATTCCAGTGTCAGTTGTCTAATACTAGATGTTTAAGGAAGGAATTGGGGTCCAGCTGGACGTTCCGAAACTTCTGGACCTAGTATGGCTGCTGCCAGTCCATCTGGACCTTCCAGAACTGAGGCAGTTCCTCAACTCCACCGTGTACATAGCTACCGTCGTAGCTCTCTGGAATAAGGTGGGTGGTGTCCTCCCTCGGTGGTCACTGGTCTTCTATCAACATGGTCTTTTTTTCAAAATTCGAAACTATTATAGACGCGTATGATTCTTTTAAAAATTAAACAATTTCTACTGCTCTTACTGTAATGGAAAAATTAATGGGAGGGCCTGGCTCATCAGTGGTGAACCCTTCCAGTGGTTTCGCCAGTTTAAACTGGCAACTTTACATTGCAATAAGGGCAGTAGAAATTGTTTAGTTTTTAAAAGAATCATACGCGTCTATAATAGTTTCGAATTTTCATAACAGATGGCGCGCTAATACATCATAATATAATTGTATTTTATAAACACAGGTCTTATATATAATTAAAAAGGCATATATTGGATCAAAAAATCATTTATTTTACCAATATTTCAGTTGGCTGAACGCCAACATTTATCGAGGTATTATAACATATTTAATGTGTGTCAACATTCAGCCAACTGGAATATTGGTAAAATAAATGATTTTTTGATCCAATATATGCCTTTTTAATTAAAGATTCATTTAAGGATTGCTCTATTTTAAAAGGTCTTATCTTGTGTTCTTTATCTGAAGAAATAACTTTCTCTTTTTAAGTTCTTAATTAATCTCAATAGTCCTTACCTTCACCAATTTAGAGAGAGTCATTAAATTATTGTTAATATACTCCCCACCTTAAAATTATATCCTATAGTTTTAAAGTATTCCGGCCTAGTTATTTTGAAATAAACTCATAAACAAAACTTGAATAGGTTGTACCTTTTAGCATGTATATCGGAATTCAGACAATAACTCTGACCTTTATTGAAAACACACGAGATAACCAAGTGTGACCAAAATTGCCTCTGTCTCTAAAAAAAAAAAAAAAAAAAAATAGACGACCGCCGACATCAAAGGTTTTCCACTTCCTCAATTTTTGTCCATTAGTGTATATAATGGAATTTATAAGCTAGTCTTGAAGACCACGCCATCACCTCGTCGGCGAAGTTTGCGATTAACGTTTATTTCATCGGCCAAGAAATACGCGGTGTTGCTGAAGATCCGATGTCGATACTCCATCCTACTATATATCGGTGGAACCTTGTACATAACATTTATATGTTAATTTTTATATCATTCATCATTGTGTAGGTTTATAAAAGCGACATGCAAAATTTGGTACCAATTGGTTCAGTAGTTTTTGAGTTTATCGCGAAACAGACAGACAGACATTGACTTATATATATATATAGATAGATGGAAAATTTGCCGGGAGGAAATTGATCTATAGAAGCACAGGGCGCCTCTCCCGTCAAAATAAACATCAAAACCTGACACCATCTCTAGGTGGACGCTTCTCAGTTTACCAAAGCTGGTGTTGTGGCTTTGTCACCGACCCGAGGCCGCTAGTTTGAGGCGATGGTCAATAGATGGCGTCAGGTTTTGACGGGAGAGACGCCCTGTGCTTCTATATATATATTGTTTAAATAAACTTTTCATTATAAATTAAATAATCCCTTGAGTCAATATTAAAATAAGAACATTAGGCCTCCAGGGGAAAGTTTCTTTTAAAAATATTTTTATTTACAAATTTCTCAAGCTTTCGGGACTAGAAACTTTTATCATAAATAAAAATATCAATTTAAACGCGCGGCTACAACCAAAAATAACCTCCAATTATAAAGTCTGAATAAAACATAATAAAAATTACTATATCCTTTAACATTAATCCAAATAAAATATAGGAATGACCTTTAAAATATATTTGAAATATAAATAATAGAATCAAAGCGTGCGAGGATGCGTATCTTATGAGTTTTAATGAAGGCGAGCTTTCGGGTCAATAACCCTTCTTCAGGTCATCATATTCGACTGATCTTGCATCTTATATACATGTCCATGTTGAGAAAAATCAGCATATATACAAGAAAAACAAACGTATCAGCCGAACTGTTAGAAAAGTAATAGCATGAAATAACCGCGTGTCCCGAGCATATCACGTAGGAAAAACACAAGAAACTTCTCGATTAAGCCTTGATACAGTTTAAGGCTGCATGAGTAAAATTAATCCAAATTGAAACGTGCTGGCAATGGTCTCCTAAGGTACACTATGGCAATATTGCTTTGTATATATCAGGGATGTCTATATGTCTATTAATACTGTTATGTTTTAAAGAGAGCAACGCCTCGACGACCAATCTTTTGTATTTGCTCTTGATTCCTGAGTAATATGCCTGTGGATGAGAGGTATCAAAGGAATGTCCTGTCTGTTGGATGTGTTGCACTATGAGGGATCTGGGTTCACTGTTTCTAACGATTCTGTGGTGTTCTTCTATCCTATCCTTAATTCTTCGGCCTGTCTCTCCTATATACAAACTGTTGCAATCTGAGCATTTTAAGGAATACACTGAGTTTGTAAGAAATGGTAGGGTAATGGGAAAACTGTTTTTGGTGATGAGGTTCCTAACTGTTGTTTCTAATTTAGGAGTGTTGGTGTAATAGGTGCGGATTCCGTACTTGTTTTTTAAGTGTCTAGAGATGTTGGTACTATAGTTAGAGTATGGAATGATGCAAGTCGATCTATAAGTCTGACTATTTAGCTGCTGTTGGGGATTGTGAAAATGTCGGAGAATGAAGTTTCTGGGGTAACCTGAGTCCATTAGGTGATTAATCACATTTTGGGTTTCTGTGTGTTTAAATTCAGATGTTGAGCAGTGAGTAAAAATACGTTTCGAGAGGGTTTTGACAGTATTAATTTTATGGCTGAGGGGGCAGTATGAGGAATAGTGTATATAGGAGGGATGAAAGGAGGGCTTATAGTGTACATTGGTGATGTACCTGTTATTTTGTTTAGTAATCATGATATCTAAGAAAGCTAAGGAAAAATTGTTTTCTTTCTCTATTGTAAATTGGATGTCCGGATATAGTGAATTTAATTTGATATGTATACTGTCCAAGGATTCTGTTTTGACTATGCAGAAAATATCGTCTATGTATCTAAACCAAGAATGAATATCTTCTGGGAAATGGTCTGTAATTAAACTATCTACTTTTCGCATAACTATTTCAGAGAGTGGTGAGGACAAAGGGCTACCCATGGGAGTGCCCTTGGATTGCCTGTAATATCGTTTATCAAAATTGAAGATACTATTGCTTAGACAGATCGATATTAAGGTGGTTAACTTAGATATCTTATCTGCTGTATACCCGTGCGACCGGAGGAATTCTGTGGTGCATCCTAAGATAAGGGAGTGGGGGAGACTGGGGTATAGATTGATGACATCAAAAGATATCATAAGACTATTGGGGACAACCGGTAATTGTTGTATATGGGCTAAGAATTTAGGTGTGGAAGAGATGGACGTCGAGGCGGCGCCCTCTTTAAGTATGGGTATGATTATCTTAGCTAACGGGGCTGTGGGGGAGAGGTGAAAGGCTACTATTAAAACATAACAGTATTAATAGACATATAGACATCCCTGATATATACAAAGCAATATTGCCATAGTGTACCTTTGGAGACCATTGCCAGCACGTTTCAATTTGGATTAATTTTACTCATGCAGCCTTAAACTGTATCAAGGCTTAATCGAGAAGTTTCTTGTGTTTTTCCTACGTGATATGCTCGGGACACGCGGTTATTTCATGCTATTACTTTTCTAACAGTTCGGCTGATACGTTTGTTTTTCTTGTATATATGCTGATTTTTCTCAACATGGACATGTATATAAGATGCAAGATCAGTCGAATATGATGACCTGAAGAAGGGTTATTGACCCGAAAGCTCGCCTTCATTAAAACTCATAAGATACGCATCCTCGCACGCTTTGATTCTATTATTTATATTCTTCAGAGGATATCAACCTACTTTATATTTGAAATATGTCCATTTACGCCAGTTAGCTCGAAAACGAAACGTGAATTTGTACATTTCTAACCGCTAGATGTTTTACTTTTGTAGAAGGCAAATTTCGGCAACCATTGAACGGATAAGGAAAAATATTTGGAGGGACAAAAATATAGGGTGTATTAAACTAGATGAACCATTGAGAGGGCTCGCCACTGATGAGACAGGCCCTCCCAATATTTCATATTTAATTTACTCTATCTAAGATCATTCAATCATAATATTGATGTTTATCACCAATCCATAGCCACAGGTGTCGGCATGACGTTGCCTGTCCCTCCATTGCTGTAGTACGAGGACATCCTCTTGATATGGTGTAAATTTTATAGTTTTAAAATGTGTCTTTGATTGAATAATATGACTAGAGCATAGATAAATAATCACAAGTGTTAATAAAATTAATAGAATGATATTAGAGCTCTGTATTTTGTCACCTCGATGTTTGCACAAACATTAGGTTAGAAGTCACGGTCACACACATGTACTGCCAACCTAGATCCCAACAATTGAGTGTGTTCCAGGGAGACAACACTCTGGTTGTAGCTCGGGCTACCAGGCTGAACGTTCCACGGCCAGACGTCAGGACAGTGTGGCTGTTCGAGGATGACGTCCAGCTAGCGCCCGTATTCAACGTAGAGACCCAAGAAATCAACAATGAAGCTACCAAACTGCTCCGGTCCAACCTTACAACAGAGTGGCTGCAGGAGACGAATATGTCACTACCCATATCAACGTTCGACCTAGAGGTTGGTGATGTGTTCCAAGCGGACAACAACGACAATACAACTGGAGCTAACAAGGTGGATGTTCACCAGCTCAATGTAATAACAGTACTGCCCCAGAAGGACGACGTACTGCAAGCAACGTTTGACGTGAACACAGCAGACGAGTCTCAAGCAACCAACAACACGACCCAAGCCACAGGGGTGAACATTTCTCGACGAGACATAAAGACAAAATGGCAGCAAGAGGAACAAGTTTTACCGACACTGGGTTTGGACTGGGAGAAACTTTCTCTCACCTTGTGCGTTTTCCAGGTAAGATTGACCTTGTTGACTAACGAATAAGACACCCATATTGATGTAAATCGATGTTTATCGAGGGCTTTCTGATGTTATAATATCTCCCAACTAAATTAAACAATCTCAGTAGCAATGTGTAGCAGAAAAAATATAAGTATACACGGATCATTGGGTAGAATCTTTGGAACAAACTGATTCAATGTTTAGTTGATCTTTTCTTCACTAGATTGCGTTCTGCCATCTAAAAATGTTCATTTTTACGGTCAGGAAATGCAAATTTTGTTTTAAATATATATGTCGTTATGAGTTTTTCCTGTCGGATAACTGTACTGTGGTATGTTTGGGTAGATGCAGTCGTGATGGGCACAATGGTCAAAGTGGTTTCAGGCGTCAATTAATTGCACAAAAATACGAGGCATGTTGAATGTAACCTCAGAGAGAGGGTGGCCGGCGCCGGTCGAGGAACGTCTGATCTATTTCAGAGCCAGAGGGGAACTGTCTGTAATCCGACTATGTTTTTTGGACCGACTGTGTAATCGGAGACTTTCTCCTGTCTGGGCGCCAGCTGTCACTCAATCTAACTTTATTATTCCGTTTTGTATTACATGATGGCCAAACTGGCGAGTTGGATTGTGTCTACAATTTAGGCTGTTACACTATAACTATATTACACATGGATATCAAATATATATTGAAATATATTGCAACATATGTATGAATTCTGTGGCATTATAGGGATATCCTGTATATGCTGAATAGCACTCAGGGGTTATATGCAAAAATGGTGGCATTAGGCATCAGCAGATTCTAGCGATATAGGTCAGATGTGATTGGCTCTCTGGACGAGAGAGCTGGAGATGACGGAAGACTTACTAGAGAATTTACGATTGTATTGAACTAAATTTAAATCGCACATTTATAGATGTTTCGTTACTCTCCCGTTTTTATTCTTCTTTTGACGACGTATTTAATGAGCTTCAACAATCGAAGTCAATCAGATAATCAATTGCCTCTAATTTCAATCTCTTAAATCAATTTCAATCAATTTATAAGAAAGTAATTTGAATTCAATTATATTGATAAATTATTCCTGAAGTTTTTCGGTGATTATTGTTTTCTCCCCCTGTGTTTTATCACATAATTCCTTTTAAAATTTACTTACCTTATCCTCCCCTAATTCTTTATTGATAAATATAGAGATAGGGATAATTTTTTGTTGGATTGATTGAGAGATTTATTATTTTTTTCCCATTCTTATTCTTTTACCCATGACACACAGTATTAATTTTTAATCAAATTTCACTAAAATATTCGAAAATGATTTTATTCCGAATTTTTATTTCTTCCTCTATAGATTTTTTAAAGTGCAAAAAGAACAAAATTTCATATTCGATTCACTTTTTTCTTTTTTCTTAAGTTCAGTATTTTCAAATTATCTATGTAATTACTAATACAGTTTTTTTGACATGATTTTTCAAACTTTAAAGTTTGTTTTTATTCTCCTAACATTTAAAAAAATAGTCCTTTATCTAGTGCAGAGAAAATCAAAGTTGCAGATTGGTTATTGATGTACTGCATTAAATAAAGCAACAGGTTTCAGGAGATAAGTTTCTTTTCATTTTTATTGCAATCTTAAGCTTTCGGGTATTATCGCCTTTCTCAATGAGTATAATTAGTAAAAGGGCGGTAATATCCGAAAGCTTGAGATGGCAATAAAAATTAAAAGAAAATCCTCTCAATAAATCTGTTGCTTTATTTAATTCATATACGGGAGATTCACATCTATTGTATTGATATACTGAGGAAGAGAATACTCTTCGACACCTTGTGTGATATGATTTTACTAAGCACAGAGCACGATTTAAAGTGAAAATGGTGACAGTCGGTGTCGAAACGTCAGTTAGTAAAATGTGACCGTACATAAGGTTGACGACTGTTCATCAATATACTTTTATCCATTAATATAAACGTCATTTCTCTCCTATTTAATTTCTTTTAGTGTTTCATTTATTTATTTGATCAATCCAAGTTGGATAGGTTTTTATCCGACGACAATTTCAACATTCTTAGAATATTGTGGTGAAAACATCAGGCTTTTCCAGGGATACATTTCTTTTTATAAAAAAATAAATAAATAAAAAGAAATTATCCCTGGAAGCCTTATGTTTTCATATTAATACAATAGTTTATTTTATTGAATTCTTAGAATAATTTATTTCTTACAAAATTGAGATCCTATATATTGTCATAACCAAAAAATTACATAGCGTATAACTCTAAATAATACATCGGCAGCTCGGCAAATGTTATGTACCTAAGCACCGATAGATGGCGGGCGCGCTAGGCGGGAAATTTGTAAACAATAGCCGCCATCTTGAGGGGGTAGCCGATCGCCAGCCGTTTGGGTCTCTGACATTACTTCCTTAATTTATCATTATTTTTATCCATTTGACTATATCTTTTTATCCTCAAACTATTTACTTATTTAAAGTCATCTAATAAATTATTATTTTATTCTACCCAAACGACTCGTCACCTTTATTACTGTGAAAATATTAACTTTATTTTATTTGAGATAAATATATTTGATTAAAAATTGTTCGGTTCATCTAACATGAGCTCTTGGCTTTTAATGTCTTAAGATCGGGACAATTTTCATGTCTTTTTGAAGTATTCTTTTCTTTCCCTGTGTAGTGCTATGACTTTTTATCTTAGACATCTATCCCCAGTATCTCCATGACTGGCGTAAATCCAGTATTTGAATATTTAGCTTATATTTTCTTCATTGCTTATTTTATTTATTTATTTATTATACAGCGCGAAGTATCGTGCTCTTTTCTAAAATAGTTGTAATTAACATTTCAGTCCGTCTGAAATCCGTTTCTAAATTCACGGGAAATCACGAACTGACGAAGGAGGCAGGCACATCACTTCTCATAATATAATGATAATAAAAACATGTAATACGACATTTGAAAATTATCCCGCATGTGTTTATTTTGAACGAAAAATAGAAATCTATTTTAAGGATGGCAATAAAAATGAAAAGAATATGAAATCTCTTGCGTTATTTAATTCATATACGGGAGATTCACATCTATTGTATTGCTATGTCCAGGGTAGCCTAGTGGACATGGCATCTACCCGGTAAGCGGAATACTGGGGGTCCGATTCCCATCCCTGGACACTTTTATTTTTCCGTTCATCTTTACTCTTCACAATTCATCCTTTCATATTTCATCCCTAAGGTTAGAAATAATCGTTATTTCTTCTTAAAATAATTTTCGATTTTTCGTTCAAAAGAAACACATACGGGATAATTTTAAAATGTCGTTCTACGAGGGGTGTCCCATAAGTCCGTGGCCCGACATATAATGAAAATGACTAATGAAATGATCATGATTTATCATTCAAAATAATCCCCTTTAAGGTCTATACACTTTTTCCAGCGATGTTCTAATGCTTTTATACCCTCCAAAAAGAACGATGTTTCAAGTGACTCAAAAAATGAGGTTACAGCATCAATGACCTCTTCATCTGACCTAAAATGAATGCCAGAAAGTGATTTTTTCAAATGAGGAAATAGGTTGAAGTCACACGGAGCTAGATTTGGTGAATAGGGTGCATGTGGTAAAAGTTCAAAGCCAGAATCATAAATAGTAGCCATGGCTTGCAGCGACCGATGACTCGGAGCATTGTCTTGATGGTAAACAATCTTCCTGGACAGCTTTCCTCTTCTTTTTCTTCAATAGCTTCTCGTAGTTGCTTCACAAGATTTGCATAATAATCGCCAGTGATGGTTTGACCCTTATTCAGAAAGTCTAGAAGAAGTACACCCTCGGAATCTCAAAAGACAGACACCATAACCTTCCCTGCTGATGGAACTGTCTTGGCTTTCTTGGGGGGAGGGGAACCGGAGTGTCTCCATTCCATGGATTGTTGCTTGGACTCTGGTGTAAAGTGATGGGCCCAAGTCTCATTCATGGTAACAAATCTATTAACAAATTCCTCTGGATTGGCTTCAAATAACTCAAGATTGTCCAAAGATTACTTTCTTCTTACAGCCTTTTGATCGGGTGTCAAAAGTTTGGAAACCCAACGGGCAGAAAGCTTCCTGAGGCCCAAGTGTTCTCTCATGATCCGATCCACTGTTGTTTTTGGAATACTTAAGGTCTCTTCTATCTGACGAACTGTCATTCTTCTGTCCAACATAACCAAATCATGTATCTTGTCGATGTTTTCTTGAGTAACTGACTCAACAGGTCTTCCTGGTCCATGTTCGTCTTCGGTGCTGATCCTCCCTAATTTAAACGCAGCTACCCATTTTTTTTCACTGTGCTATAGGAAGGAGCATCTTCCCTTAATGTACCACCATATCTTCATAGATTTCCTTCGGCGACATTCCTTTCTTACAAAGATATTTTATTACAGCACGAATCTCGTTTGTCTACATTTTAAATGATTCCTGTTTCTTGTCCTCTTTCAGAACCTATAACAAAAAACGGTTAGTTTTAGAAACTTAAATCTTCACATATCTTTATACAAGGCTTTAAGGTATATATGGTAAAATTTATTGGTTTCTAAGATTTCGTTCTCATGGTCGGGCCACGGACTTATGGGACACCCCTCGTACAATTATAAGCCGCATTATATTGTATTAAAAACATGTAATAATCACCAAAATAAATTTTTATTTGATATTTGTTTTGATTGATGGGGATAACCATCTTTGCAACATACAGTTAACTAATTATAAGGCGATCACGTTCCATCTATATATAAGAAGTGGAAGAACAAAATTCTACTGTCCTTACTGCGATTAATCAATTTTTTTCCATCGCAGTAAGAACAGTAGAAAAAGGTTTGTTTATATTTAAAAATAAACATCCGTGCTTTAATGCTTCCATTTATTATATACAGCTAACTGATTAGAAAATGTCTTTGTAATCATCTTCCATTTTTTTAAATCTAAGTAGCGAACTATAGTGCTTTCTTTGTATTTAAGACCTAAAATCAGATTCAACTCGGGTTATTTACGGACAATGCCCTTCCAGAGAGGTTGCTGGATGTTTGCCACTATGTACCAAGTTTAACTCTTAATTTGTAAACCCGAACCATTGGTTTTCTTTTATAACAATACTGAAGCTAAACTATTGGAAAAGGTGTATCATTGCAGTAAGGTCAGTCATTAGAAAATTGTTTTATTTAAAAAATACACTGTTAGGGGTCAAACATAGTTTAAACTTATCATATATTTATATATGAAAAGCAATAGAAAAAAATAAAAGTTTTTTTTTGTTTACTTATCCTTTTAGTCTAAATTAGACAAGATCTTGGAGGTCGTGCTCGTAAAGAAGCTCAAGAACTCTTGTGCACGACTCCATATAGGTTATATGCCAGTTACGTTAGAGCGCTGGAAAATAAAAGATAAGTGGGTCAAGTGTTGATATTAAAAATAAAGAAGGCATTTCCTGACCACGAGCACATGTGCTTTTTAGATGGCAGAGCGCCATCTAGTGAAGCAAAAATAAACTAAACGTTTATTCAACTTGCTCGTGATATTTGGCCAACCCAATTTCTTGATAAATCAAGAAAAGCCATCCACGAACGCGTTTCGCGCTATTGGCGCTCGCAGCTTGGTCCCAGTTTTGGTCCCAGTGGCTTCCCGAAAAACCAAGAAATGGGTATTTAAGGCCAAATTTGCGTAAATACGTTTAACACATCCACTAGATGGCGCTCTGCCATCTAAAAAACACATGTGCTCGTGGTCAGGAAATACCTTCTTTACTTTTAATATTTATATATACGAGGGCCATCCAATAAATAAGTTTCCCTATTTTTTAACAAATAAACCATATTATTTACAATTATGCAGTTATTTCATTTTCATTATACAACTCATAGACTACTTCTCTAAATGATCACCATTTTTTTCCAAACATTTTTGGTACCGTTGTAGCAATTTTTTGATACCACTGTTGTACCAAGCCGTGTCCTGTCTTCGTAGCCAGTGGTTCGCCTCCGCCTGCACTTCGTCATCATTCGCAAAGTGCTTGCCTCCAAGGTGACACTTGAGTGCTCGAAAAAGATGGAAGTCGCTTGGGGCAAATTCCGGAGAATAAGGTGGATGTGTGAAAATTTCCCATTTGAAGTTTTCCATAGCCATAACTTTGCCTGCAGAGATTGTGACCTTCGACTTTTTTGATGCACTTTCCTCAGGCTTCTTTTACACCATGCTTTGTCGTTTTGTTTCTGGAGTTGAATGATGCACCCAGCTTTCATCTGATCTCCATCTCTTTGATGCATTTCCAGGAAAGCTCGGGCTGCCTCCATCCGTTGTTGCTTGTGATTTTCCAAGAGCAAACGCGGGACCCATCTTGCGCAGACTTTGCAAAAATTCAAAACATCTGACATGATTGTTCCAATCGAAGAGCGTCCAATTTCGATTCCAGGAGGCAGTCAAATCATTATTTCGTCAATGGTGACGCGGCGATCTGCTTCCACCACATTCCGAACAGCAGCAACGGCTGCATTGTCCGTAGCAGTAACGGGCCTGCCGCTTCGCTCGTCATCATGCACGTTTTGCCGTCCTTCTAAGAACCATGAACGCCATCGACGAACCATTTGGATGTTCATACATTCTTCACCATACACTGACACTAAATTGCGATGAATATTGACCGCAGTTTCATTTTTCGCCGTGAAAAACCGAATTACAGAACGGAGTTCGCAAGTGGACACGTTCACCAGTGGTAGTTCCATGGAAACTGAAGCGCTACGGACTTGCGCGAACGAGTAGCGTGATTTTGAAGGTCACCAGCTTCCAACGCATCCTAGTGACCATTTATTCCATACTAACTAATTTTTATAACGTTTTGTTTGCAGAAAAAAAAAAGGGAAACTTATTTATTGGATGGCCCTCGTATTTGCCTCTCCTATAGTGAAATGTAGAAATAGTGTGTTAATTTTATCCTTTAAATAATTTTTGTTAATACATTTTGTTGGTCTCTCACAAAGTGTACACTAGTAACTTGTGGTAATGTGAATCTATAAAAAGGAGAAATTCCTAAACGATGTTTGCTGTCAGTCCAACAGTGACACTCCACTGGACAATACACTACGTGTGTCACAGATTGTACCTGTAATGCTCTTCGATAAAGACAACTCCAGCGGGAGGATCCTGAACGTGAGAGGTGTCAACATTCAGGCCATCGGTCTTCTTGGACGTTGGCTCAATTTCCAGTAAGTACGAAACCTTACAGGGGGTCGGTGGAAGGGTGGCTTGAACAGTTGGTTTTCAACCGCTACGACCCGGGATCGAATTCTGCATTGAGCACTTTTTTACAATAAAAAAAGTGCTCCAATGGACCCCGATTCTTGCAAAAGTCCAACCCTACCAGCGAGTACAAGTAACCAAACGGGGCTCTACCACATTTGTAAGTGCAAAAGTCAAACTGCTTTTCACATGTTTAGACATGTGGTGCACTTACAGTAAAAGCAGTCGCCAACTTCTACTCACCATGATTATCATGGCCTTGTACCACGCGTTCTAGGGATAATAATAATAAAAACTAAAATCCACAGGACTTTACATTGAGGAATATTTATCGAGAAAATAACTATGAATTAAACAGATAGCTGAGAGATCTATCCAAATCAGACTCACAGAACATAATAGAAACTTACTTAAAAAAACAAGAATTCTAAATGAAATATTTTCAGCCCACTTCTCAAATTGATCACCTATTTAATCAGACCCCATCTGCTAGTATCGAAACATCAGCACACAATATAAAAGATGGAACTTTTGTCGGTAAGATATTGGTCTATAAAGTTGTGTTTTTTCGCCTACCAGAGTACTCTAGTGTTTTGAGACGTTCAATAGATGGCACTTAGTGTTTATGCGTATAATTTAACGATGCGTAGACAAGTGATGCACTTGCGGTAAAAAGCAGTCGCCAACTTCTACCCACCATGATTATCATAGCCCGTACCACGTGTACTAGGGATAATAATATAATTTAACGAAAGAGGTGACCTTTTTTATAGACAAATAACAATGATATATACATTCTGGAATCACATTAATCTTAAATAAGAACGGCAGTATTAATAGAAGACTAACATTACAACTAGGAATAGCAATGCCTATCTCTATTGAGAGCTAAAAACAAGCGTGGGATTGAGATTGAAACAACTTTATTACAACTTCCATATAAGGTTATATAAGTTAGATACAAAATTGAGAAAAAAAAAACTAATAAATAAGAGAAACCCCACCGTCCATTACAACAAAGTCTCCAATAAATCACAACGTTTATTTTTGGAGGCCTACAGCATATCCATCCAAAATAATAGCATCAATAAGAAATTTGAAATCCCAGAAATTTACCATTTATTAATGCAGTAGTCAGGTATTACAATATTCTATTTCAGTCTATTTGCTTATTTCTCAATATCATTCTAAGATTGATTTCTTACCCAAATATATAGATTTACATAACTGGTTCTCACTTCGTAATTCTATCTGCCATCATGTTAATTACATATTTACATACCACTTGTCTCTCATTCTACTTCTATATATTGTCATTCTTTATCTTCACGCCCGTTGAAGAACGATGTCTTCATGTGCTAGCGGAATGTTCTACACAAGAAGCTCCTTTTTGTTCTTTTTATATAATCGCAATATAGTAATGGTGATCAAAAAGTTGTTCTCTACAAATAAAATTAAAAATCATGATAAACATAGGAATAAATAAATGAGAAAATTGGATAGCAATCGTTGAGAAAAGATAATCTCCTTTCTTCACAAGGAATTATTCATATATGGGAGTGCATAATCCAAATTGTAGCTCAGTATTAGGGTGATATTTGTTGTGTAGGATGGAGTTTCGGGAGTTTGCGGGCTTCGGCAGCCGCACGTCCTCGGGGGAGTGGACAGGAGCGGTGGGCGACCTGACAACTGGGGTATGTGACATACGGTGACACTGACAGCTGGCTGCGACACTGTGTGACAGCGGTGTGACGTGATCGCCGCCATAGGCGTCAACTACCCGCGGCTCGAGGTGGTCGACTACAGCTTTCTCTTCGCCATCATTCCTGTCTACTTCGCTACCAAGGCCCCGGGATTGGCCCCCAAGTATGAGGCGCTCATCCTTCCCTTCACCCCACAGGTATCTACATTTACACTGTATGACGTATAAAACTTAACTAACAAACATCAAAGTAATTTTTAAAAATATATAAAGATATTTAAAATTACTTAATCAAGTACCTAAAAAAAAAAACAAGAAACCTATTTTGGAGTACTTTAATATGTTTGAGTCAAAAGACAATCCATTAAATAAATTTATATAAAAAGAAGTGTACCTGGATCTGTAAAGAAAAAAAAAAATCTAAAAATATTTCGAGAGATTGCTCCCTCTTTATCTATAATCTAGAATTAAAAAGGCATATATTGGATCAAAATATCATTTATGATATCATTAATTATTTTTGACCAATGACAAAGTTGTTTTTATGTAATACACAAGAATTTGTGATTTAAATTTACTGTGCAATAAATTGATAAAGAAGGGAGCAATCTCTCGATATATTTAGAGAAAAATTGTCCCTTTTTTATATAAACTTTATTGAGTATTTGAACATCTTTACTCTGAAATTTCTAACGCGATGAAAGATATTTAAACAAAATTTTAATATACAGTAGAACCATTTCATGAGCATACACTCCCGCTAGCGGACACCTCTATATTTTCATGGCCAAAATGATCATTTTTACCAATTTAACTGTCCTCCAGTAAAAAGATACATCACTCTAAAAATACTTTAGTTCTGCAACTAGATGTCCTTTAGAGAGAGGCTCTACTACTATATATTGCATATTGAGCTAGTAATATGTAAATAAGTAAATACATATGACGTTTAATTTTATTTCATGATAATAATGACACAAGTACATTTATAAGTACAATTAAGTATTATGATGCATTAGCGCAGTAGATATTGTTTAATTTTTAAAAGAATCATACGCGTCTATAATAGCTTCGAATTTTCACAATTAAGTATAATAATAATATCTCTATATATATAAAAGTCAATGTCTGTTTGTTTCGCGATAAACTCAAAAACTACTGAACCAATTGGTACCAAATTTTGCATGTCGCTTTTTATAAACCTGAGGTAAATTTTCGGCTACATTTTGATTAGTATTTTTGGCTATTTCTTTTTTTCATTTGAAAAACTTTTTTTTTACGCGGAGTAAATACGAGGCGAAGTAACAACACGAGGCCAATTAAGCGATCAATGAGCGTTTTGCATTTCTTTTCAAGTTGCTTGCGTACTTTTTTTTTAAATATCTTTTTATACGAGTGTCACTTTTTTACAAAAGTATTGAGAGAGAAATTTATATTACTAAGTTACGGTAAGTGCACACAATGCAATTAAAAAAAAAAACTTTACAAAATTAGCGTTACTGTATGTAAGCAATGGCTTTCGTATTTTTTATTAATTTTGGTTCTGGCCTTTGTTTTTTTTTATATAATAAATAAAAGTTACAGTCAATATGATAATTCTTAAAATTAAACAAACAATAGTCAATATGCCAAAAATACAAACTAACTTAATAAAATATTCTAATATCAAGCAATATGCAAAATCTCTCCTAATATTTAAATGTACATATTATTAGCATCTTAACGGCGTTTATTCGTTTTTATGCACTCCTGAATTCCCGGGCGAAGCCGCGTCATTCGTCTAGTATATAATTTAATTAAGTATAATAAAATTGCAATTAAACAAAATAAGTACAATTATAAAAGTACACAATACAATACTTGTACAATATATCGTGAAAATAATAAGACCCACTGAAAATATGTATATAAAAACTTCATTTATATATATTTTCTAATACAATGAAATCTGTTTCTTAACGTTTGTACACCAGTGCATAGTTAATCCACCGGATGTCGAAGGTAGCCTAGTGGACATGGCATCTGGCCGGTAAGCGGAACACTGTGGGTTCGATTCCCATCCCAGGATACTTTATTTTTCCGTTTATCATTACTCTTCACAAATCATTTTTTCATACTTCATCCCTAAGGTTAGAAATAATCGTTATTTCTCCTCTGTTAATCCACCGGTAGAACTCCGTCCAGTATCAAGACACCTTCGTCGACGGTTGCCCCAATGGCTTGATCCGAGGAGACGCTACAAGAAGGCGCAAAGCGACAAATGATTCTAATGACAACAAAATTAAAATTTATAAATCACAATGATATTATTTCAAACTTTTTAACTATTAAGTGTTTAAATATTTTAAATGTTGAGTAGGGGGCCGGTGGAAGGATGGTCTAAACCGTTGGTTTTCGACCGCTACGACCCTGGTTCGATTCCCGCATTGGGCACTTTTATCTGATTTAAAAAAAAAAGGTCCAATGGCCCCCGATTCTTGCAAAAGTCCAACCCCACCAGCGAGTGTAAGTAACCAAACGGGGCTCTGGCACATTTTTAAGTGCAAAGTAGAACTACTTTCACATATGTAGACACGTGGTGCACTTACAGTAAAAGCAGTCGCCTACCCACCATGATCATCATGGCCTGTACCACGTATACTAGGGATAAGCAAAAAAAAATGTTGAGTGAGTAATATTAAAATACTTGTTAAAACATTTGAAAGAAAAGGGCTATAAGAAGTATGGTTAAGATGGGAAGGCTGTAAAAATTCCGCTCTGGACAACTCTCAGGCCGGCACCGTTTAAAATTACTTCAATATGAATAAATTGATTTGTTTTCTTGCTAAACTTCTCGTCGTTATTTTATCAATCAGAATACAACATCATAGCATTTTTATGGGAATGAAAAATGACTTTATTTTGAATTATTCAGCACTGTTTTGTCTTCGTTTGGTCTCATCAAGGATATATTTCACGTCTCTCAAGGGGCTTTGCCTCATGACGGAAAAATATTCTCCTCCTGGTTACCTATATTTATATATTACATTTGAAAATATTTGTTTCTACTTCTTTGTTTCGTTTAAATTTCTTGTATACTTACTACTAAGAGCCATTTCAACAAAAAGACCGGGCCTAAAAGACTGTCAAATCAAATTTCATCAGGACAATGCAAGACCTCACACCGCGCAACAGACATTGGCTCAAATTTTCAGATATGGGTGGATTTTGATGCCTCACCCAGCTTACATTCCTGATCTGGCTTCTCCGACTTCTACCTGTTTTGTAAATTAAAGAATTATCTACGTGGTAGAACATTTGAAAATGAAATGTTATTCAACGAGGTTAGAGGGTGGTTCAGAAAGCAAGATGTAGCATTTTACCAAAGTGCTTTTGTGAGTTGGAAAGAACGCTGGACCAAGTGTGTACAGAGGGAAGGTGGATATATTGAATGATATATAGCTAATAGTTAGGTATTCATAAATACAAAGTTTCATATTTATGGTTTGTCAAATAAAATATTATTGATGATTGTGCATTACTTATTGACCCAACCTTGTATATATACAACAAAAGCCTTTATTGAGGACCTCTCGTCCTATATAGGATTCGCCAGTTTACAGAGTAAAGTCCCATGCAGGCTTCGTCATTCTAATCCTGACATAGATTATTTGCATATAATTATTTACATCAATTAGATTATGTATATAGCCTCCTCTTCTCTTCAGCCGTCTTCCAGAATTTGAACAACGCAAAAGCTCCAGCTCTGTTTCTCACCACCTCATTCAACAGGAGCTCCAAAGAGAGTCCCTCAAGGCCTATTTCACTGAGGAGCACTTCTCGTTCGTCTTTCAGCCCCATACATGAGAGTATATGGTGATGTAGCCCCGGCTCCATTCTTGTCCCGCAAATCTCGCATGTCCATCCGTCTGTTTCAAATATTCTGGGGCGATCATCAGTATAGAGCACCGAGAGGATTCTCAGTCCGGCAATACACCGTTTGACCCGGAGCGGGAAATCGCTGGACAGATAGTGTTCCGGTAACGGAGTTGAGAAGATGTTTTTATAGTGGGGGTAAAGTCTTGAATTTATTATTCTTGTGTGATCCTTTTGCAGAGACTGGTCTATTGTAGTCCTGATTATGTAGGGAATTTCTCTTTGTAATGTTCTATAGTCTGTGCAGCAATTCAGCCATTGAAATCCGGTGTTGTTTAAAATATTAACTATACTTCCCGTGAAACCTATATATTTTTCGTTGCGTTTGAGATTTCCCACAGCTGTGACAAGCAGAGCAGCGGCAGTCTAGTTTCACCCATTCCCAGCATTCTCAACCAGTACTTTAAGGTAAGTTTCAAGACTGTAACGCTGAGTGACACTCTTCCCAATTCTATCCTGAGCATGTAACCGGGGGTGTATCTTGGTAGATTTAGATATCTTCGCATAAATGAGTCCTGAATTTGATCAACAATTAATGTATGCTCATTTGCCCAAACAGGTGCCGCGTATATCAGGGTTGATAAAACCATCGCGTCAAGAAGTTTCATAGAGGATTTAAGAGAGTTCATCTTCGACCTGGTCAGAATAGGCCATACCGCACCACTGGCCGCGAGAGCTTTACCCTTATAGTATAATGCGGCTTGCTTAAAAGAGTTTGTTGAGGTGAGTGGATATCCTAGATACATGTATCTTTCCGTGACATTCAGTGTTTGTTGTCCCCAATACCAATTATCGGATTTTGAGCGCTTCCCACCATTGCGAAATACCATTATTTAACCTTGTATATATATCTTTAAATATAGTATTGATTGCTCTCCATATTCAGAAAGATTTTATCTCTACATTTCGAAAAGAGTGATCTTCAAAATATTGATATAATCTTTTAGTATATATAAGAGAATTAGCGAATGTAAAAAATTTAAATGAACCGATATATATTATTTTTTCGCTAGAGTTTCAAGTCCTAAAAGAGAGTTTCGTTTGTTCACTCCTTTATTAAGAATCGAAGATTGATGTCTAAAATTGAGCATTCACCTCAATACATATTTTACTGGATTGTCCTGTTTGTCAAGACTTGCCTCGCATATTCAAGTATTTTCATTTCCAGTAAAGAAACATATATTAAATTTATTACCTTTTGCAGATATATTTTGAATTATATAGCAACAGATATCTTTTAGGAAACTGATTATTTATATTATATTGATTGTAGATATTGCCAGACATTTCTTTCTTTTTTACACAGTTCTCTGTTCTCGTTTTTTCTCTCTCTTTCTCCTTTTTAATATCATATGACTATTCTTTAAAGCCTAAAATTATCCAAAATGTTCCTATGGGGACATAGCGCTTTAAATTGAAATAATTAATAAATAAAAAAGAGCATTTCAGAGAGTGAAGATTGTAATGACTTGAGGAATATAATTTTGACATCATAGTTTGTTTGGTGTGGCACAGGTTTGGATCAGTCTAGCCTTCAGTATCTTGCTCTGCTCGGGGGTGTTCCTGGTGGTGTTCTTGGCCGGGGACACCATCAGGTCTCCTCCGCTGGGGCATACTTCGGTTAAGAAGCCGGTTCGCCACGACTACAAGCGGTTCAGATGGGGCGGAGTCTTCTGGAGCATTTATTCTGACCTTATGAGACAAGGTGAGTCTTGAAGGTAATTCACCTGGGGCGGAGACGAGGTCTCTCTAAGATGAATCCAATGAGAACTTCCAACAAATTTTGCATTTTGTTTTAAATATCGTCTACTTTCCGTCGCATTCACGACGGGTCTAGTCAAAATAATGAGAATACTATAAAAATTCAATCATTCCACCGAGGTATCATCGGTACAGTAAGCACGCTCGTGTGGCCAGGGTTCAACGCGCCCCTGAGGGTCAGCAGCGGGCAGGTGGTGGCCGGGGTCTTCATGCTGGGCTCCATGGTGGTATCCTCCAGCTACGGCGGCGTGCTGACTTCCTTCCTCACCGTGCCGAGACGTCAGGCGGCTCTGGACACCGTGGAGCAGCTCTGCCACGCCGTGCACCAGCGCTCCTTCAACATCGGCACGGTCCGCAACACCTACTACTCCGAGTACTTCAAGGTCAGTTTATGTTTCCGTTGTATTTTTGGGTGTGAGCATAGGGTTACTTATAATAGAACATTGTGAGAAGACTAAACTTGTGCAAAATAATGTAGTCTATAGAAATATTGATAATATATTAGTAAATTTAGTTATTAAAATTGAAGATACTTCGTCCAGTA
The DNA here is from genome assembly GCA_030710605.1 of Cordylochernes scorpioides. Taxonomy (NCBI): domain Eukaryota; kingdom Metazoa; phylum Arthropoda; class Arachnida; order Pseudoscorpiones; family Chernetidae; genus Cordylochernes; species Cordylochernes scorpioides. Next base: position 197,983,251 of record CP092863.1, on the reverse strand, counting down.
AATCTTTTGTCGAAACGTCGAGATAATAAAAAGATTTACTGGCCGAAGTATCTTTAAATTTAATAACTATGAATGCCGGCCAGGCAGCCTCTATCTTCACGATAGTAAATTTAGATTGAAGTGTAAATTGTGTAAACACCGTTGAGCCAAAATATATATCCTGATTATTGAGGAAAAAACCTATAAATGACATGTATTTTGACAAACACAAAAATTCAATTCACCGATTATTTTTCAATAACCAATGTAAACCGAGGCCAAATATGTACAAATGGGAAATTATGTTAAAAATGAAACCATATCAATATCTTCAACTTTATTTCCCGATGTTTCACTGTTTCAATGCAATGTTCAGTTGTTGTCGCTTCATAAAAATATCTGAATACAAATAGGTAAAGTATCGATTCCCAAATACTTTTTTGTATTTATACTTTTAATAAATCGACATAACAGAGATTCCACATTTTGGCCTTTTGTAAATATAGCATTCCATAAAATAAAATCTTTAGATAATAAAGAGGTATATATTAGCAAATGAAAACATTGAGACGCGAATGTTTCTTTCATACATAAATCAAATTTCTACCGCCCTTACAGCGGTTTCCCCAATTTAATCCATCGGACCGCTTCTGATCATATATGCTACACCGAAGGCCGGTTTCAAAGAATAATTCATTTGCCCATATTTCTATTTTCTGAACGCCAATTTTTATCAAAGCATAACAACGTATTTATTTTGTGTATATACAATATACACAATAACTTAGACAGAATAATTCAAGTTCATTTGCCCATATTTCTATTTTCTGAACGCCAATTTTTATCAAGGCATAACAACGTATTTATTCTGTATATAAACAATATACACAATAACATATACAGAATAATTCAAGTTATAGACCTCATTAACATTCTTATAAAAGTATATTTTTATTTTGGCGTTTCTGCAACCCACTGACGCCCTCTTAAAAAAGTGGTAAAATGTGTTATTATATTTAGTTTATATAAATCCGATATATGTGATGACGCAATATTGATTTTTCTTCAATAAGCGTGAACCGTTCTGGAAAAATATAGCTACATCAACCGATTATTTATTTAACTCCCGATGTTCCAGTGAATCGCTGTCACTCTACTCAGAGTAGGAACCATCTTCAAAACGTGAACTAATTTAGTTGTTAAATTGTGTTACGATAGAAAATGTTTAGAAAAGATTGCTGATCATAGAGTTTAAGATCTTGATGAATTCGAAGACCATTTACGAATGACTCAATAATAAACAGCGGTATCTTGTTGCAGTTCTCCTACACCCAGGATCTGAGGGAGATGGGATCCTTGATGCTGCCAGAAAACAACGTAGCGGACCACCACGAGGGTCTATTGCGGGTCCTTCATTCCCCCTACGCCTTCATCGGAGTCTCCTACGTCGTCCCGTACCGCATGGTGCTGCTCGGTGCCTCCAACTTCCACCTCTCCCGACAGTCCTTGCTGCTGGAGTACTCCGCTTTCGCCTTCCGCAAGGGATCGCCGTACCGGGAGCTCTTCAACAAGGGGTGAGATGGAGTTTGTAATGTTCTCCTTCATTTATACATGACGCATAATATATAAGCCTCGATGCATATTACATTAAAGTATTCAATACCTGTGGTGATGTAAGAAAAAAGTGAAGTCCTGAATTGAAAGAAATAAGGATCCCGAGTTCACGTTGTCTATGCAACATTTTCCCTTCTTACAGAAAGGTCGTTAAATATCGTGGACTCATGGGTGATTTCCCGGTCTTGTCTCTAAGAAGAATCAATCGTTGGAAGCCAGATTTCTCTGACGCCGTCTCTACGTCGGTCGTTCTTTTGCTGAACCCTCTCCCTCTTCTCACTTACATCTTGCTCTTTGAGAATTAACATTCGTGGACAAGACTTAAGGAAGTTTCATATTTTTATGTCTTTTTTTAAGGAGACAGAGGCATTTTGTTCACATTTGGTCATCTCGTGTGTCTTCAATAAAGGTCTCTGTATACCAAATATATTTCATAGTTATTTTCCGAATCCCGATATACATGCTAAAAGGAACAACTTTTTTTTTTTCCATGAGTGTAAATCACTTATATGAGAATGAATGCACACATATTTTCATCTAAAATATTGTTTGCTCATTCTAAAGGCGCAAATAAATTTCATTTTCACATTTCAGAACCATTTTAGAAAGAGTGAAAAGAGGATTTCCTAATACCCTGTTCTGTCCAGATTCAGGCGGCTGCAGGAGACAGGCGTCTACTCCAAGCTAAGGTCCGACATCGAGTTCAAGGACTCCCTGTCCGCCCCACAGGAGTCAGAATCCGGGGCTCTGGCCCTCAGTCTGGTGGACCTACAGACCATCTTCTGGCTGCTAGGGGCTGGGTGGGGGGCCGCTCTGGTGTGTCTGCTGGGGGAGCTTCTGACGCCGGGGCGCTCCCTGCTACCTTGCTAGCTGGTGTGACAGTTCAGTGAGGATACGTACAGGACATATTGTAGTAGTTGCTTATTACGTTTCATTTTATCTTTGTGGCATATGCAACACATTCTTCACCCAGAGGTTTATCAAATGTAGAAATTAGTACGCATCATGGCCATGAGAATACTGTTTTTATATATAGCACATAGCTGTTGTTTATTACGTATCATCTTATATATCATTTTGGCGTTTTTCACATCTTTCCGCTGTATTTAGGATGAATCATGGACATGGGGATTCCATTCCTATCACTCCCATAAGAGTTATTTGTTGCCTGTGCTCTTATCCTTGAGCTATTCAGCACATTATTCACCTAGTGGTCGATCAAATGCGAGAGCTCAGTTAGAAATACTTATGGACATGGGAATGCAACTTCGAACCTGGTCATGGTAGTTGTTTATTGCTTATTTCATTTCCATTTTGTGATTTCTTTACCAAACGAAGCCAGAGGAAACTCTGGTGGAGATCCGTAGCGATTCTGACGTTCAAATCGATCGTCAGACCTTGGTATAGGGGCGAAAGGCTAATCGAACCATCTAGTAGCTGGTTCCCTCCGGAGTTTCCTCAGGATAATTGGTGCTCATTGAATAGATCTCATCCGGTAAACCGAATGATTAGAGGACTTTGGGCCGAAATGACCTCAACCTATTATCAAACTTTAAATGGGTGAGAAGTGGGGCTTGCTTGATTGAAACTCCCACGTCGGACGTGAGCACCATGTAGGCCACCTTTGGTAAGCAGAACTGGCGATGCGGGATGAACCGAACGCCGGGTTACGGCGCCCGATGCGAGACGCTCACCAGAGCCCATGAAAGGTGTTGTTTGCTAGAGACAGCAGGACGGTGGCCATGGAAATCGGAACCCGCTAAGGATTACTTCTCAAAATGTCTTTCACGGATTTCCAAATTTCTCAATATGCTGCAAGATATATATCACTAAATGAATTGTGTGCACTCATACGGCATTTTGCACTCTCTTGTGTTTATCATTTGATTTTGTGATATGTATTTAGTTTCTAGAACTATATAGTTAGTTACATTGCTTCCCTCTCTCTAATTTGTTTGTAAATTACGTCTTGAATACTTCAATAAAATTATGTATGCATGAAAAATATTGGTTGCATTTTTTTCGAGAAAATACTTCTCGAATTACATTTACATTCATTATTGGTATTCAATTGCTGAACAATGATCAAATCAATGGTTAGCGCGATCGAGACTACACCTTTATATATTCTTAGAATTCCCCATTAATTCAAATAAGTATATACAAAATTGCAATATTAATGTCAACTATTTGAGGCTTAATAAATGTATATTTATTAATTAATTGTTCCACAGAGTGTGTGTAAGCTTACAGGTAAATAGGCGCTAACCGAAAAGAAGAAACTTTCCTTTGTTTAATATTAGTTTCCCTTTTATATTTTGTTTTCTCTCTTGTAAATCAATAAATATAATGTTTAAGTAATAATTCTTGAAATCAGTTTCATTAAAAATTCTAAGCAAAGTCAACAATAAATCTGTAAAATAAGTGGGAGAATAGCTGTTTTTTAAATTAGATATTTGTTTACATTAAAGAAGGAAAGTATTGGAGGCAGAATTACTCCAAGCAATTTGACGTATCTTCACGCGGCTTAGGGTACAACAAGAATAAAGGTCAATCCGAATGTCACAATGATCATGCAATGAGTTGGGTAATAGAACTTTTGAGCATCCCTTACACCCGTCTTCTCGCCCTACGGTTACCACTATACGCAACTTCTTTTGATGAAAATGCTCAAAGAATCAAAACGACCTTCAATAAATTGGTCGCTATCAAAATTCTAGAATTTTGTACATCGAGAGAGAAGGGGGTCTAAACAAATCTGAGGTTTTAAATATTTTATTACTAAAACGTTCTTCGATGTGGAATAATTCCATTTGAAAATGGTAGGTTAAAATCAGTTTCAAACTATTGCTTATTCTGATTCATAATATTATAAAATAAATAAAGCTTCCAGGGTTACGTTTCTTGTTCAAAATTTTATTTTCAAGCTTTCGGACTTGTCAGTCCTTCAACAGGAGTATCACGATAATAAATATCAATAGAATTAATATTAAAAATAAGTAAAAATTAATTTGTATATAAAAATAGTATATATCATCAATTTATTATCGTGATACTCCTGTTGAAGAACTGACAAGTCCGAAAGCTTGAAAATAAAAATTTGAACAAGAAATTTAACCCTCGAAGCTTTATTTATTTTATAATATTGCTTATTCTATAGATGAATATCCAATACACACCACCCATACACCTCGTAAAGTTAGTAAAGAAAATATTATACAAATACATTTTAGATTTGTGCATTAATTTGATAAAAAGGATGGTAAATGTGATAAAAACCAAACAGGTTACATTTAAACTAGGATCTATTTGGATAATGCACCGCGCGATTTAAATACTTTTTAATGGAAAGGATTTTTAATATATATTTATATTATTTCTATATATAATAATTTCTATATTTGATCTTAGACTATTTTAAATTGAAATGAATTTATAATTTGAATATTTAGTTGTTTAATTTTATTTGGGCAACATATTTTGAAGTTTAAAATTTATTCCTGGGACATAAATACGAATATATTTTAATTTTGATATAAAGAGATAAGAATCATTAAAATACGATAGAGTTTGACCAATGCAAAGAAACCATCCTAATAACAAGGCTCTATATAAGATAAAATAGTATAAAATGGAATATATATATATGTGATAAGAAGGTAAAATACCTGATGGCAAAGATTGGTTGTACTGTCTCACAGACAATATTGCAACGGTCAAGAGAAGGAATAGATACTATACAGGTGGAGTATTCCATTGATTGCTTGTTGTTTAGACTTGGGAAAAAACTGGGCCATGCTTGTAGATAGAATCATTATCAAAATCCTCGCTGAAAAAAAAAACTACACATTTTAAACTTTTGATTATAAATATTATTATTTGATACATCAGCGCGCCATGGTACCATCTACCATGGTAGATAAAACTGACGAAACCACTGGGAGGGTTCACCACTGATGAGTCAAGCCCTCCTATTAATTTTTCATTGCAGTAAGAGCAGTAGATAATATTTTAAATTTTAAAAGAATCATAGGCGTCTATAATAGTTTCGAATTCTCATAAATATTATTGTTGATTGATATATATTCAAATATCTGCCTTGATTTTATTTGAAAAAAAATCTTATATATGAATATTGAATATGATTTGATTTGTTTAATGTGATCATTTTAGGTCCAAATTCCATTTATATGCTTGAAATGAAATTTCTTTCTAATTTCTTTCTTTCTAAATGAAAAATATTATTTTGCTGACATTTTCTTGCTGCTAAATGCGGTTGACAAGATTTATTTTGATCATAAAGCATCTTTGGAAAACTGAGCATCTTCAAGCCATTGGTTAATTTGATCTTTAGCACTCGAAATTTAGGATGTTTAGACATTTCCTTAGTAAACTCTCATTGTTGTCAGAGAATGAAGGAAATATTTATTAATTTAGTTATATTCAACTTGAGCATTTAATATAATTTGAGTAGAGTGTATGATACACCAAACTCTGGTGTAATGGTTAGAAGGATATATACATATTATAAAAAAATGAGATTTCCTGCTGATTTTTGATTATCTTGAGGATTATGTTATGGTAATGCAGTCGTGGATAAAATCTTGAAATTATAATAATGAAAATAGTGAAGATTAGAAATAGCCTTAATTGAGCTAAAGGAATATATAAAAAAATATAATTTGAAAAAAGTACTACCTGACTTGAGGCGCAAGAATAATAATAAAAAATACTTATTTACATAATTTACAAACGGTTTTAGCGGCCATTGGGAAACAGCAATCGGTTTTATAAAGGGGAAAGTCCCGACATCTTGTGGTAGATATAAACAGAATATTTGAATCTATGAAATATAATTTTAAATAAAATAATATTTTTATATAACATACATATATAAGTCTTTGATAAGACCTTTCGCTTTATATGCGTATGGAAAAAGATATAAATATTCGAATAGAAAAGTTACAATTTGAAAGTTATAGTGATAAGCATCAGCCTCGTATTGAAAACACCGAACATTCATCCCCTGGAATAACAATTATGTCAAAATATGGGTAATTCTGTGTTATATTTAACAGATCGTGGCATACACAAAGTCTGACATTCCTTTTTCTCCAAAGTTTTCATTTTGAGCAAAAATAAATTAGGAACACATCATCTTATTCTTCTTTTAGAACTTCCAAAACAACTCCCAATTAAAATACCAACATTTTCTGATATCAAAGGAATGGTTGTATACCAATCATCGGATTTTATTTTTGAAATTCCATCGCCGTTTGCATCGGTTTTACTTGTGGTAAAGCTTCCTGATCGATAACTTTTCCAATTTTATTGTCACTTAGAAAAATTAAGAATAACAAACATGAGGATGACAGATCGATTTATTTCTGAACAAAACAATTCAACCATAGAGAGATATTTATAACCTAGGTTTCTGGAGCGCAGAACGCCAACTACCCGGGCTATACAGCTCATTGGTTGGCTAGTGCTAAGCGTTTTTAGTCTCCTGCGGAGTGGATTGCTGAGCTGAACCAGTCGACTAGGAAGTTCCATGCTGAAATCCAGTCTGGGAGTCTGGTCATAGATTTAGTGTTGAGGTAGGTCAATCCAAGCAAAATATCGGTCTGCATCCTTTGTCTCATAAAAACCGGGCAGCTGAAGAGGAGGTGACCAACTGTCTGTGATTTCTCTAAACAGTGAGGGAGGGGAAGTTAGGTCTGTCTTGGGATGCCCAAGGTCTGTCAGAGCTTGGCCGTAAGGATGGTAGTAGTGATATCTCTCTATGAAGGATTTTTGTTATAAATATCAAGAGACAGCTTAGAGTGGAGACCATTCTCCTAAGAGATCTGGTTGGTAGACCTGGGAATATATTTCTGACAATGACTCTAGAACAGCCATACACGATCGAATTCGAGCATGAGTTCGAGGCGTGGATTTATCTTAGCGAGTTTAGTCGTCCAGAGAGTTATTATGAGTTCAGATTGAAAAGCAGTGCAGTCTGGGTAGCAGCACCAATTATTGACTCACTTTATGGCACATCTGTGACTACAGTCCCCAGGTGGGAGAGTGGGCACTGCGTAGCATCCATACCCAGAATCATAGGAAACGAAGTCCTGTTTATAATTTCTTCCAACTGAGAAAGGAAATCCTCCTCTGACCTATGACCATGCCAGTTGGCTGAGCAAACTGCAACTACTCGCTGATCCAGGTAGATGGCAATAGAAGTGATGGCGGTGTCCCGAGTGACTAGAGAGATAAGAGGAAGATTTCTCCGTGCAAAAATGCCCGAAGGTTTGTAAGAGCTTAAGTCGGAGAATAATTGAAAACCTGGGGTGGGCCGATATAAGTTTGCTGGGGTTCTTGTAGAAGAACGATGTCGGCCTGTGTGATTTATTTGATATAGTGATTTATTTAATTTATGATTTAGAGCACAATAGTCATGATTCGATTTTTTTAATTTGGCTCTAGCTGACCCTGATCTCTACCATGTATGCCATGTCGGCCTGTGTGGCGTTGGCTAAATTGAAAATATCAAGAATGGTAGAGGGAGATTTTAGAGTGTTATCCTGCAGGACAAATAAGGGCCTGGGCATTGTTTAGTATGATCGGGGGGAGTATTCTATCCTTCATAAGGTTAGATAGTTAGGTAGTGTGGATAGCTTGGTGGCGAGAAGCTTTAGCCCCTGAAATGTTTCGGTGTGAAAAACCAGCTTGCCGTTTGTTTCGGAAGACAGTGATGGTTCAGCATTCTGAACTACCTTGAGGATTTCCCTCGGGTTGGCCTTGGAGTCTATTGATTTTACTCCGACGTGGTACTTAAATGATGGGACCAGGTTAACGAAGGAGGCCTTACCTTTTGTATTTGGTAGTACAGGCTTTGCTTTGTTGGCCCTAACTGAGGAATATGAGGTTGAAGGATTTGCGGTTTCCTGTAAGTTGGAGTCGACTTAGGCTCGCGCCTTTGAAGGCATCTTCTAGAAGAAGCTCCGCTTTCTTTGAAAAATAAAGTAGCGAAGCTTTGTTAGCCATGTGTGTCATTTCTAGGGAATTTTGAGGTTGGAATCCACAAGGATGGATTCGAAAGTACGACACGCAAAGTTGTAAAGGTTGTCCATACTGTTGGACTTGAACATGTGCTTGGCAGATGGAAGGGATTCACTTTCTTCACATCAGAGACGCTTTTTTTGTGGCTGTCTACAGTTTCCATCGAAATTTACCTACATATTGTCTTACTTCTTCAGATATATTTACAATTAGATTTTCTTATATACACCATATTTACATAAAATAAGATTACACGAAGAAAAATTTTGAGTAACAAAATATCAAAGTTAAGCGTAGATAAAATAATAGATATATTCTGTTACAATATTGATAAGTTTATATGAACCATTGCTTAAATTAAATTTTCTCAGACTATTTATTAACTTTCTATTATCTTATCAACATAACTATTTTCTATTTTCATGACCTACTTGTCGCGTGCGTGCAAATAATTTATTTCCCCAATTAACTATAATTGCGCTTCAATTCCTCGTTTTAATCAAATAATCAATTAATCTTATTAGAATAATTTTAAATCAATTCCAATTAACTTCTAAATAAAAAGGTGATTTGAATTCGATATTGCAGATTTGAATATTGAGATAGTGTTCATAAAGTTTGTGGAGATTTTAATTCCTTTTTCAATTTTACCACATAATTTCTTCCAAAAATATATTTTTTTGCTTTTTCCCCATGTTCATTATAAGTTTCATTTTCACATTTTCGAACTTCAAAATAGTTGAACCAGTTATTTTAATTTTTCTTCGATTTTCAATTTTTAGAACACACACACATTGATTATTTTGAATAAAAAAATTACATTAAAAATCTTTAAAATAAAAAATTGTATATATTTTTACTTTTTCCCACTAATATCTTTTGATAATAAATTCACTTTTCGATATTTTATTAATTACGTATTTTGACAGTTTGTATTTAAAAATCTCTCAATATAAGGAGAATTTAATCAGTGTTTTGAATGCCAAACTTCAAAGCTAGCTTTTTATTAACCATATTTTTTAGATTAACGCGTTATCAATTGACAGACATATCACTTCAGCAGAGGTGCGTCTTTGACAGATTTGGCCGATTGTATGGCTCTTCTCGGAGGATGTCGTGATATCCTAGCCCTACCTGTTCTGATGAAGGCCATAACCTGAGACTATGGTATACAGGTTGGGTTTGGTCGGATATTTGTGGTTGGCTTATCCACTGTCTTTGTGCGTTCTTCGCAGAGAGACTCAAAAGATGTATTGCTTGAAATTTGATCTATGATTTAAACAGTTTAGATCCCCTGGTTGAGAACTAGTTCACTTATAATTAAACGGTTGTTTATGTAGAGCTGTAAATCATTTGAATATAATTCTCCACCAAAGTATTGGAAGTGTGTGGAAAATGCCAAAGTATAAGGTCCTATCTTCTAGGAATGCTGTCTCCATGTGATGAACAGCACCTTAGAAAAACTATGCCAGGAAGGAAGCTAAGCATAAACCGGTGTAAGTTTCCAACTTCAATCTATAATAAAGGGACGATATATATTTGCCAATCACGTCGGAAACTCCTTCTAAAGGCAGATGCACCTAATATTAAACTAAAGGCATGTGGACGTGAAAGGCAAGAATAAATCTCCGCATTATGTGAAACTAAGGCAACATTTTAGCACCAAATGAAACTACGGCTGGAGACTATGCCTGATGGAAACATCAGCTTGAGGATTAATTCAACTGATATAAAAATATATTTCTGGTTAGGTAAAGAGATAATAAGAATGACAACTCGAGGTTATATAGAAATGTTTATAAGAAATCCCCTCTACAGTGATGTGTTACATAGTATACAGTGCCTACAGAAGTCCCACGCAGAAAACCATCACAGCAATTGTCCTAGCACTTGTACATCTTGCGGATAGCGTTGAGGTCGCCCTGAGTGAAGTCCTGGGTGGCGCCGATCCTGGAGTCGTCGCAGGCGCCCGCGCGGCGCACGGTGAAGGCGGGCTGGTTGTTGACGCTGAACTGAGGGTGACGGCGTGGGTAGTGCATCAGGGAGTAGCAGTTGTACGGGCCGTAGGTGCCTACGGTGGTTGAGTCCTCCTTCTTGAACTGGGACTGCCAGTCTGCGGGTCACACATCATTCGAGTCAACATCGATTTATTTATTTATTATCATCAAATCAGAAGCGATATCCTCACAAGGGATGCTTGCGTCAAGAAACAACACTAAATTCAGATACTATATTACATAAACAATTGAATAATCACAAGGCTTTTAGCAGATTTTATAGAAGAAAGAAAAGGATCATCGATTTCAAAAATATTATTTGTTTCAAGTGAAATGCTTCAAAAATTAGAAATGTTATAAACCTTTCGAAGTAAAATTAATTTTAAAAATATACCCAATGTTTAATGTAGACGCGGTAATTAATATTAAAACTATAATACTTCTCTTTATTTTTAAACTATCCTTTGACTAATTTGTGTGGGATCTTTCATGGATAATTATGGTGCTATCAAATCCTTACTACTGTCGCAAAATGACTAAGTATAAGTTTAATAAACACTGTTTCTATCAAGCCAGGTCAAAATTTCCGTATTAAGTTTAGGGTGTCAGATGACAATAATGTTGAAACTAAAGCGTTGCTAAGAGGCATTCATAAATATTCGATTGAAAAATCAATTGAAAAATAACTATTCATTGAAAATTGCATACATTTTTTTTATGCTGCTGTGTTTCTAAAACGTGAAAGAAAAAGCAGCAGATGGCGAAAAGTTGAAGACGAATCCTGGGCTCGGCAACATTGAGTTGATAATCACAAGCGACTTTTCTGATTCTAGGGTAAGGTGACAAGAAATATTTGAGACAATGTTTTAGTAAATCAAGTAAGCATCTACTCGAAACAAATTGTCGCTTGTATTTTCATCAGTTTCTACTTTGACTAACTATTTCCAGCAACAGAATTAAGGATATACAATGGTATAGGTTTACCGTGTTAAAAGTACGTTGATATAGGATTTTATAGAGAGAGATACCAAGAAGTCCCAACTATAATTCCGATTAACTTCGAGGAGAATGTTTATTCGGGAGCTGGAACCCTCAACTATAGTATCATCCTGAGACTTTGTCAAATGAAAAATTCAGTTCTAAGAACATTTATATGTGAGTCATTTAAAACATTTTATATTTGCGTAAAAAATTGAGTGAGAATCTTGTTCCAAATATTATAGAAAAATATATATTTGTGGCGACTACACTTTGCTTCAGCGTGCCGAACTAGGACGGCCTCGGCAACCGCGGGCGTCAACCTGACTCCGCATGCGCGCGGGACGTCATCAGAGACTCTGGCCACTGCCGCGGTAAACATCTAGGCTAACTCCGGCGGCCGTTACTTTAACCGTTGCTTCTTTTCTATTTTTATATTTCTGGCTTTAAATAAATTAATTTTAATTATAATTTTATCAGCAGCCTTTCCACAAGCCACACCAACACATCACGCAACAATCCTACAAATTGGTGAGCCGGACGTGATGCAAAAGTTATTTTAATCACACTTCTATATTTTATTATTATTATTTCATCCACGAAACTTTCAACAGCCCCAGAATGCAAGACGCAACTACGGAACATCCGGAAGGGCCAACATCCACGGCACCCTCCCAAGTATCAAGATTGGCTTTCCGTGCACCACCATTCTGGCCCAACGACGTTGAACTGTGGATAAGCCAGCTAGAAGCCGCTTTCGGTCTAGCCGGGATCTCCCGCGACGAAACTAAAAAGAAGCAACGGTTGAAGTAACGGCCGCCGGAGTTAGCCTAGATGTTTACCGCGGCAGTGGCCAGAGTCTCTGATGACGTCCCGCGCGCATGCGTAGTCAGGTTGACGCCCGCGGTTGCCGAGGCCGTCCTAGTTCGGCACGCTGAAGCAAAGTGTAGTCGCCACATATTTAACAATTGGAAATACATCTATCCAAAAAGAGTTTTCAAAAGTAAAAAACAATAAATTATATAATATGTTTCTGGGAAAACGCAAAAAAATAGTTTGAAAAACAATATAAAATAATTATATACAAGTATTTGTATTTCTATACAATACTTGTATTTCTATGTATATATATATATATTTAACAATTATTAACTACCTCAGTATATTTCAGTCAAGAACTATTTCAACCACGTTACAACGTGGAAAGGATAATTCCCCAATAGCGCTTTGTTCTCTATAAATTAGCCAGTAGCTGTCTAAATGATATCTGGACAGCAAAGTGGACCAAAGAGGTTGACGATCTGTTTAAACATTTCAATGAGGGAACCAGAATTGAAGCAGTTCTTGTTGAGAATATGGTGCATTTGTAATACAGTAGAACTAGTGGATATTAGGGCGTCTTTAATTCAAATATTTATCTTGGTGAAGGGCAAGCACCAGCGCCTAGTACTCGAAGCTATACTAACCAAAAAACTAAAAGGAATCAATAGATCCATAGATTTGCCCGACGTATATCATAGTATAATTCCGGAACCTCCAACTAATCAATAATCTCCGGCTTTTTAATTTGTAATTTATTTTAATCGCATAACCTTAATAGAGAATTAGCATTAACCAATAATTTATTTTTTATTTTTATTTTTGTAGTATGTAAATCAGTTTTTTAGCATATCTGTCTTATATTTCCTGCTTCTTTGTATGTATATATATGGATTAGATTCGATAAACTTCAGTAACATAGTTATATCTGTCGAAGGGCTGTTGAGCCCGAAAGCTTGTATTGCCGATATACATAAAAGAAACTTTTCCCTCAGCGAATTGTCTTTTATTAATAATATTTATCTTGGTTCCTAGAATTTCCTATAAATATAATTTCTGTTTTTAATTCGAATTTTTGAATAATTAGATTTTTTTTGTCCCTTGGGCTTCGAATTACCCAAGTTCGGCTGTATAAACCTATACATGTGGTAATAAAGAGTTAAGTCAACGCGCTGTTGACGGTATATCTGGTCGCACGCCACAGTAGGCCACGTACCACGTTTGATGTTCTGCCAGTGCATGTCGATGGCAGAGTCGCGGTCTGGGCGGTTCTGCTCGTGCACCAGACCAGCGGCGTGCATGAACTCGTGCAGCACCGTGCCCTGCTGCGTGCAGCCTCTCACGTCCAGAGAGAGCATCTGGGGGCCGCCCTGACGTCCCAGCATGGAGTAGCACCTGAAGAATACAATAGTCCACTTTCGGGTGTCAGAGAATTCTACAGAATAATTCCATGGAGAAAGAGTAGAAGAGTGTGTGGCACTACGAGGAATGTACCATGTTGTTTCTGCGAGTCAACTTCCACTAGTTCTGAAGTTGTCAAATGTCTTATTCTCAGGTACATATTTAAAATATGGAGATAATATACCTGCTGAAATATTGTCATAAATATGAGCTATATCTAATTTATATTACAAGTATATAGCGTCTTTCACTATGGTAGAATGGTCTGGAGGGGTTCATTAGAAAGGCATATACACTAGTATAGATACGATGCAATAGCACGCCCCATCTGTTGTAAGAAATTGGAACTATGTGTGATGCATGTGATTTTTAAAAATGTTCTATTTAAAATAATCATACGCGTCAATAATAGTTTTTCAACTTTCCTATAGAGACAAGTGGGGGTATTGAAACTGTTACACTAAGAAAGGGTTAAAGAAGAAACATGAAACTCTGCTCAAATTAACTTTTTATAATATATGATGATTGAATTTTGTATTCAAAAGGTCTGAAATAGTTAAATAGGATAATAATTGCTTTTTAGTCACTTGGTATATGTAATAGCCTGTACATTCAAGCCAATTCTCATGATATTTCTCCATATTTTCTGAGTGAATCACTTCACTTTTGATTTACATTAATACCGTTCGAAGTTAAATCTGGCCTGAACAGAAGCTTGTCTGACGTGACTGGTTTGAATTTTACCAATGCATGTACTTGAACCTGTTTTAAGTTACCATCTGTGCTATTCAGGCATTTTGCCTAGGTCTTTTGAGTAATTTCTTAAGGCTGATATTATTGTATTTTCATAGTCATAATCTTACCTTGATAGATCCATGATATCAGAGTGTATTCTCCACTACTGAAGGTCACAATTATGCAATCTCTCTATCTCCTCGACAGCCGTAATTTATAAAGCTTTTGTTGTTGTTCACTCTCCTACATACCCTGCATTTGTTATAGAATACAGTAAAGGAGTGTTTAAGAGAACTATGAACATATACTAATAGGACTGTAGACTATGTGTGTGTGTGTGTGTAAGCCTAAATTTTAAAGATTTAAAGCATCGAGAGCCCCGATCTTCTGCAACATAACAAACAAGATGTCCTACAATACTACCACCCACCCCTGGCCGTTGAAGACGTGGACATAGGCCGTGTCGCCCTGCTTCCATGGGGTCAGCTGGAGACAGCTGCCCAGGATCTGGTTCCAGCGTCTGATGGCCTGCTCCACCTTGGCCTTGGATGAGGCCGCTGCACAAAGCAGGCCTTGTCAACCAGCCCAGAGCCAAGAAAAAATTTTTTGGGGGGGGAGAAGTCCGACCACACCTTCCTGGACCCTTGGAATATTCAACCAAGTTCTGTTCCGTTTCCAAGGTGACCAACGTGGCTAGGGCACCCATTTTCCAATGAAGAGAAAAACCGACATTGCGACTGCTGTGATAGTGATGCAGGGGGAATTATGAGGCTCTTCATTGGACACAACAACAACAACAAGAACATTTTTCTCTTTATATCATCAAGTATGTGTGGTATTTAGATGATCGTTTAAAAAAATGTTGTTTATATTCCGAAAATATATATTGTCTGTACAAGTTTGAAGGCAATTGGTACAATAGAAGAGAGTTTTAGTAACGGAGTTGCTATTGAGATATGCTTCATATAGAGTTTTACTTCTTCGTTAAACTTTGAAATCCCCTGTTTTTCTGTGGTTCTTTGTGATGTCGTTTTAGGAATCATATGCTCTAAGGTCAATAACTTGGAGCTGGAAGGGGATAAAGTCAAGCCAACCTACTGCTCCTTTGAAACAGTCAAAATGTCCTTTATCCTTTACCAGAGATGGTAGTGAAAATGCTCAAAAGTGGCTCGAGGATTATAAACTGGTGGCTAAATACAATATTATATAATATATATCTATATATATAAAAATGAATGTTTGTATGTTTGTATGTCCGGTATACAAATTCGCAGTAGTTCACTAATTCAAACCAAAATTTCCATACATAGGTAAAAAAATACGGGGAAGACGATAGGCTATTTAAAAAAATATATAAATCAATTATTAAAACTATATATTTTTAGTCAGAAAATGATGATGACGTAATTGCTGTATCATGTTTGGTTATCAGATACAAAATTATATCGGGAAAAATTCCAAAAAGCAGAGACCACGGGTGAAACCAGTTCATTATTTTGTACGCAGGAACAAAATTCTAACAGAAAAACATTCATTCGAGCAGAAAACAAAAGCCAGATCATCTTTCTATAAAAATATCGCTTCTCAGACACAAAGTTTGGAGCGGGACGTTTCACAAGAGTGACATCCACGGCGCCAATTTATAATTGTAACGAATAGTATTTGAATAAAAACATTTAATCGGGTAAAACCCGGGCGTTGACCGGGTCATTCGGCTAGTACAATATATAAACAATAGATATTGAATGATTTTATGTGTGTTTTGCGGATGTCACATTCTTCCACATAAGAGACGGAAGTCCAAGAGAAGAGAGAATGTCTACGCGGCAATATATATAAATGGGAATTTTGCCGGGAGGAAATTAATCAATAAAAGCACAGGGCGCCTCTCCCGTCAAATTAAACGTCAAAACTAGACGCCATCTATTGACCTTGATTAGACCGAAACCATGGTCTATGCTTCTCAGTTTGCCAAAGCTGGTGTTGTGGCTTTGTCACCGACTCGAGGCAACTAGTTTACGGCGACGGTCAATAGATGGCTTCTAGTTTTGACGTTAAATTTGACGGTGAGGCGCCCTACGCTTATATATATATATAGGTCCAGAGAGAGATAAGATGTCCAAGAAGACGAAGAATGTGTAGAGATAACTCACGGTAGTTCTTGTCGATCCAGTAGGCCATCTTACGGTTGGGCCATCTCCTGGATTGAGAGCTCAGTCCTTGCCGTCCCTGCACACACCACGGACCTCTGGACTGACCGAGCTCTTTGTCTACACCCATCCCAAACTTACAGATAGAACGCCATCATCTGTAAATTATCTTGTTTAACATTGACCTATGACATATATATATAATTTCTCTTTTGCGCTTAAAAAACCGTAATTGCCAAACTAGATATATTTATTTGTATTTATTTCATTGGTTGGTTGTAAATTCAAGCATGATTTTAATGTCCTGTCCTTTCTTTTCTTCTTTAAACTCAACTCAAACCTTGTAATTATTCAATTGTTTATGTAATAGAGTATATAAATTTAGTTGTAGTTGTTTCTTGACGCAAGCATCCCTTATAGGGATATCGCGTATAAATGAACATTGACCTATATGAAAGGCTTTATTAATCTATTATATTTTTACTAAAAATACACATATATTTTGTATGGTATTATTTTCAGGCGATATGTCTATGGAGAGTTACACTGAAAATATCACAGTGATCAAATAATGACCTTTTCTTTTCTTCTAGAATTGAACATGTAAAAGGTTTCCATCTTTGATTATTCGTAGTTAAGTCCACTCAAATATATATATTTCCATTGTATCTGCGCAGGATGATACAAAAATAGTATAAAATTTCAAAATATTTTAAAATTCTGTTTTCAACCCTACACAATGATCTCTATTTATTTGTGTCAAGAGAGAGAAAATATTTTGAAATATTTATTTTTAATCTAAACTTCCAATTTTATAAAGGACTGATTCTGAACTCGGCTGGGGACCATTTGGGATTCTAATAACAGGCCATTTTGTAGAAAGTGTCATTATTCATATTAAAACTCCATTTAAAAATAAAATAAGAAGTTTAATGTGGCATTAAACAACAACAACAAAAAGAAGAAACGAGTTTGTTTTCAAAGTGGGGTTAATATAATATTTTAAATTTTATTTCATATTTATTCTTTTTTCGTTATTTTAAACCTTGATATCTATTGATCTTTATATTTTAGTTAAAGTTTTTAAAACTATTTATCTTTAAATAGGTCTCTGTGTGTATGTGATGAAGAGTTGGAAAAACTCGGAAACCCAACAGTCTACTTCAATGAACAAACGTTTTCCAAAGCAGCAATCCTTTAGTATCGTTAGGTGAGTTCTTCTTAAAAGTTGCTTCTGTTAGTAGGATTATTAACTGGTCCTCAATTTGCATTTTCCACATTAAAAATACTATTTAAAAAGAGTAATAATACCATTTTTTACGATATTGTCGCTCTCCGCAAAGTTTTTTTCGCAAATTTTATTAAGCGAGGGATAAAAAAATAATTGATGAGAAAGAGAGAGAGAGAGAGAGAGAGGCAGCATTAAAAGATGGGAACGACCGACGTACCATCTCAACTTGATCTTTAGCCAACAGGATGTCGCCTTGGTAGAGCTCTAAGGACAAATTAGATCAGCTTCAGCTTTTTAGAGCTGGCAGAGGACAGCTTACCTTTGTTGAGGATGATGAAGTTGGGGTCGAAGACTACAACCACACACTCTGTTTAGATCCAATATATACTAACAGATCGATTTGAGAAATACACTATATAATTTTTAAAAAACCTTTTATTTTAAAATCTTATACATTACAACTTTGTAAGTTCAAGAAGCCAAAAGTTGAGAGAAAATAAGATATTGTAACCACAAAAATTGAATTCCCTTGAATCATATATATCATTTTAAAAATTTCTATTTCAATTCAAAGCGCTATGTCCCCCTAGGGACACTTGCGCTGTCATACATGTATGCCTTTACATTTGTCTATACATATTTATACAATAATTTTAGGCCGTATATATATATATATCATATTAAATCCACTGATCATAATAATATGCAGAATATAAAAATAAAGAAAAGGTTTGCGTTTATTCTACATTCATTTCCACCCTATTTGACCTATCCAGATGGAACGTTGGCACCATATAGGATTATAGGAATATTTAAAACTACGGATTGATGAAAAAGGAATTCCTGAAATGACAACGGCTACATCCAGTGACCATGGTCTTTATGTGGGTATTCTAAATTTGTCAAATGGTGACGTGTTAAACCCGAATCTTCGTGATTATAGAAATGTTATTTTGACGGAGAGTATATAGTTTTTTTAAACCAATTTTTTGACGGAAAAAAATTTTTTTCTCTTTTTTTTTATTTTCGAATTTTCCATTTTTAGCAATAAACCTAAGAAATAAAGTCGATATGTTTCGTAATCGTGTCAATATAGTGAATGTATATATATATATATATATATATGCTCACACGTTTCATATAGATTGATTCAAATCTGGATATAAATTAAACAATGCCACAGGTTTCTGGAGATGAGTTTTTTTATTTTATTAAAGGTAAGTCTCAAGCTTTCGGGCATCCCTTCTACAGGAGAACATAAATAAACGAATAAAACGTCGCCTGATAGTAGTAATAGTTTAGCATCAGGCGGCGTTTTATTCATTTATTTATATTCTACGATATAAGGGCTGAGATGCCTGAAAGCTTGAAACTTAGGTTAATAAAATGAAAATAAACTTATCTCCAGAAACCTGTGGTATTGTTTAATTAACGTTTTATATAGAATCATTAATGACACTAAAACGGTAAAAAAAATGTATCCTTATGCGATTTTGTTTGTGTAAGTGTTTTTTAATGGAAAATAGGATGAAATATCATGGTAATAAAACAAGGATTGATGTAAGGAAATAACTTACAGGAAGGTGGTGTGATGTTGTAATGGTCCACGCCAGCAACTGTCACATACATGTCAATAACTTAAGTCCTGTAGGTCAAATGACATTTCTACAATAAAATATGAATATTGTCTTTGATTAAACTGTTAGGATTTCTATGTAATTAGAATAATCTAGACTTATTTTTAACTTGTATTCTACAGGAAAAATTAAAATAGACGAGTTTTGAGAAATTCCTGCTGTCATTTTTTTATTTCAGGTGTATTAGTCGTAAGACTGACGTGATTTTCAATCAGGATTCTATCTCCAAAACATAAGATCAACTTACTCTCCTGGAAGAGTTTGAGGTTTCCGCTGTTCAACAATTGGTCCACGAAAGTTGGAGGCACGGACCAATCATTTTGTTCCCAGCCTGGACACGTCCCGGGGTTAGGGCAGATCACATGGAATTCTTACCTTTAATAAAAAATAGCATAGTTTATGTGCAGCTTATAGGTTTTAATTAATAAAATCTCGAGAATAAATTTACATAGCAATACATAAATAAATCTTTAATAAAAAAGGCATATATTGGATCAAAATATCATTTATTTTACCAATATTTTAGTTGGCTGAACGCCAACCTTTATCAAGGTATTATAACATATTAATATGTTATAATACCTTTATAAAGGTTGGCGTTCAGCCAACTGAAATATTGGTAAAATAAATGCTATTTTGATTCAATATATGCCTTTTTAATTAAATACCTATATGTGAATCTGTTCAAATATTGATGATTATATTTCTAGAATAACTTCACGCATAAGTTTGGCCTTTTTTAAATGGATACTTTTTCCATATGCAATATTTGATCATTTCTCCTATTACTAGGAGTTTGTTACCACATGTTTTAGTGTGCTTAAAAACAAATCTACATAGGTTTTGTGGCATTTCTCACATTATATTGCTAAAAACTGAGATTATCAATAATAATATTATTAAAAACCTTTCCTTAAAACCTAAACTGGAACAAAAATGTAACTGTGGTTATCAATAAGACAATTGATATTTCTATAAATAAAGTTTATTTTTAGAAACTCTCTCCTCATCGAATTGTCTTTTATTTATAATTTCACCGATGGGATTATAAAATTAACAAGTTCTTGTATTATAATTTACTAGACGGGTGACCCGGGCTTCGCCCCGGGATTGACCCGTGTGCATATCTACCCGAGTGATATATATTTAGATATGATATTTTAAAAATAATTGTTTGTTATTAGCATTATCTATTTGTTTGCATCAGCATAATTTAATCTAATCTTTGATAGAGGACGCTGTTCGTGAGCTAAGTAGAATAATTTGAATATATAGTTTTAATAATTGATTTATATATTTTTAAAATAGCCTATCGTCTTCCCCGTATTTTTCTACTATTGTATGGAAATTTTGGTTCGAATTAGTGAACTACTGCGAATTTGTATACCGGACATACAAACAAACAAACATACAAACATTGATTTTTATATATATATAGATTTAAAATACAATATAACGCGGCTGATGATTGTAAAACGCAAATTGAAATTATACCGCGAATGTTTCTTTTATAAAAATCGAAATTTATTTTCAAAGAGAAATAGCGACATTTCTAACTTTGAGGATGAGGTATGGAAAGGTGAAACATGAAGAGTAATGGCGAACGGAAAAATAAAAAGTGTCCAGGGGCGAGAATCGAACCCACACCCTTCTGCTTACCGGGCAGGTGCCTTGTCCACTCGGCTACCCTGGACTTATTTTTCCGTTCGTAACTAATACTTAAAGTAACATTTAAAATACAATATAACGCGGCTGTTGATTGTAAAACGCAAATTGAAATTATACCGCGCAAAGTTAGAAATGTCGCTATTTCTCTTTGAAAATAAATTTCGATTTTTATAAAAGAAACATTCGCGGTATAATTTCAATTTGCGTTTTACAATCATCAGCCGCGTTATATTGTATTTTAAATGTTACTTTAAGTATTAGTTACGAACGGAAAAATACGTCCAGGGTAGCCGAGTGGACAAGGCACCTGCCCGGTAAGCAGAAGGGTGTGGGTTCGATTCCCGCCCCTGGATACTTTTTATTTTTCCGTTCGCCATTACTCTTCATGTTTCACCTTTCCATACCTCATCCTCAAAGTTAGAAATGTCGCTATTTCTCTTTGAAAATATATTTCGATTTTTATAAAAGAAACATTCGCGGTATAATTTCAATATATAGATTTAACCGATGGGATTATAAAATTAACAAGTTCTTGTATTAATATTTATTTTGCATTTCATTAACAATTCACTTAGTTATTAATTAACTGACAATTTTAAAATTAAACATGGTTCAAAATTTTAAAATCTTTAGTTAAGACTATTTATATTATGATGCACTAGCGCGCCATCTGTTATGAAAATTCGAAACTATTTTAGACGCGTAAGATTCTTTTTGAAATTAAACAATTTCTACTTTCCTTACTGCAATGGAAAAATTAATGGGAGAGCCTGGCTCATCAGTGGTGAACCCTCTCAGCGGTTTCGTCAGTTTAATCTACCATACCGCTGTTATATTGCATTTTTCGATCTTCCTTTTATATTGATACTGTTGCTAGACTCTTGGAATGGGTATTTTAGATGAACTATGAACATAAGCTTTGAGGACAGTAGAATTACATACAATTATAATTCATAATTTATATAAAAAGTAAATTTTGATTTTTTTAGTCCAATTTTAGGCATTTATTTTAGGATGCAAATATATATAAAAAAAACAGGAATTTGGAACATTTAAAAAGGTGTCTCTAACCTGACGTGGTCGTTAATAAGATAGGGTCGTTGAAATGCCTTCTACTGTCATTATTTAGAACAAGAGAGAACTAAATCTATGACAATCCGTTTCTTTATTCCGATAAAACTGGGGACCACGAGATTTCAAGTCAAAAAGTTTACGGCTCTAATACGATACAACATTTCTTAAGGAACCCCATCTTATACACCTCTACTTAATATTTACATACCAAAAATGTGATTATATTATTGAGAAAGAGAGAGAAAACTAATTAAAAACTTCAAATAAATTTGCAAGAAATTAAAATTTATTTTAAACTTAAAATATACGATATTTTTCCATTAACATAATAATCTGCACTAAACCCCTGTCTACAAACAAACCATATTCCTAAGAGATAATTCATAAGCCCAGTTCTTATTCTCCCATATGAGACAGGTACAGTAGAACCTCCATGAGAGGACATTCCCTCTATAGCCGACCTCTCTACCAAAGATAGTTTTCATCACCAAAATTACCATTTTGACTATTCAACAACTCTCCAATAAAAGGACTCCTCTCTATAAAGGATACTTTGCCTCTAGGCATTTTCTTTACACGGAAGGATTATGCTGAAATTTTATTTTTTTATTTGATGCTGTTTTTTAACACTGAACGAAAGGTTTGCTAACCAATCTTATCTGATATTTCGTTCAATTTTATTGAATATTTAGTTCTCGTGGGTTTTAAATAGAGATTCAGGGATATTTACTGTAGTTGTATCTAATGTAAGAAGTAGAGTACAGGCTGAGCACAGAAAGCACAGATGTTGCCATAGTTACCTGGAAGAGGGGGCAGAACCTCAGGTACAAGGTCGGGAATTTCAGGAAGGAAGGCGGTAGCCAAGCCGGTCAGAGCAAGGAAGAGAATGCAGAGCTCCATCTGTGACAAACGTATAACTTATGTCGTAGGAAACAATTACTCAATAAGTTCCTACATTTGGTAAGATTCAGATGTCATCTACCTTTCAACAAAAAATATTAAACAACTAATTTTGCACCACAAACAGCTTGCACCACGCTGACGAGGGCCAACAGCCCGAAACGCGTACGTGGTTAACTTTTCTTGATTAATCTAGAAAGGGTATTTGGCTGATTCTGTAATAATTAAAAATCAACGAATAGTTGATATTTATTCCGATAGATGGTGCAGGCCATCAGCAACTTTCAGTTGCCTGATAAGGAGATGACCTTTTTCTTGTTTAACTAATTTTTTGTTTATCTATTTCTCAGAATAAAGGATCTCAATTAAAACAGTTTCTCTTCCCCATCACCAGGATAATAAATCATCAAACGCAGAATAACTTACTCAAATCTAGAATTGAAGACTGTTTCTCGAAAATAAAAACACCTAGTTGCTGTTTTACGTAGTTTTAAAATCTAATTTCGATATATATTTAAAATGGAAATTTTCTAAATCATGATCCAAAAATACCTACAACCGTTAGCATGGCTATGTCATACATCTACACAAGGGGTCGGCAAACTTTTGAGTCGGAAGAGTCAAAAATTATAATTTACAAAATATCAAAGTTTTTAAAGAGCCACAATTTCTTTTCTTTCCAACAATAAATAGTACTAACATAAATAATATTTACGTATGGAACTATATAAAGAGCCATGTGGCTCGTTAGCCGCAGTTTGCCGACTCCTGATTTACACTCACGAACAAAACTTAGCAAGTTTCATATTCTAAGTAATCCTTATTTGCTTATATAACGGCGAATTTCCCATATATGTGAATTCAAATGTTCTCCTTCTAAAAATAAATATAAAAATATAATAATATATATATATTTAAATAGACATGCAACATAAAATGTTCCACTTCCTTAAGTTTTGTCGATGAGTGTAGTAGTGTGATATTTACTCCTATCTACATATAAATACATATATAGGTTACTGCAAATATTACATTGTAGTGATTATTGTAAAACTTCAAGTAACACCACACAGCTGAAATATTTTGATATACGAAAATTTCTTAAAGTGTACACTCATTATATATTAATTGTTCGTATATATTTCAAGATTTTTATGGAGCTTAAAAAAGAAGCATATACTGTATATTCAACATTATGGTGATTACTCGACCAGGAATATGAGGAGAGTTTCTGCCGTGCCAAAACTTTTGTTTTCCATGCTACCAAGAAGCCAAAATGGATGCACCTCAGCTACCATCCTAACTGGTCACGGCTACATTCAGAAAGACTACTCAAAAATTCTGGAAAGAGGACCAGATTTGCCACCATTCCAGGATGACGACCAAGCTATCTCTTCTTCCTCTGCCCAACTTTCCAACACCACAGATTACACACCCATCACACATCCATTCACAAAATACACATTCTCATAGACCTAGGTTCGAACCCAGGTACTTGATGATATATGTATACTCTCCAGGGGGTTTAATGCAATATTATATTCGTGGTTGACGTTTCTTGATTTATCGAGAAAATGGGTTAGCCAGATATCAAGGAACAGGTTAAATAAACGTTTAGTTGATTTTTTTTGTTCTATTAAAGGGCGCAATGTTATCTAAAATGCTCATGTGAGAGTTCAGGATAGGCTTTTTAATGTAAAAAAATGTGGTTGGGTATATAATCCCTTTAGAAAGAGGTCGTATATTTCGGATTTTAATCAATTTACACCGTTATTTACAAAAGTTTAAAAGAGAAAGAAACTTTGAATTTATGTTTGAAAAATCTATAAAGGAATATGTGATTAAATATAGCTAAAGAGGGGAGCAGGTGAAAATAGTGTACGAATATAGATACCCTCTTACTGGAAATAAGATTTTGTAAAGAAGAGAGAGAGAAAATATTAATTTTTCAGATCATAACAAGAAATCCTACTGATTCCGTATACCATATCGGTTTAGCTCAAAGTCCGTGAAAGCAGACGAAACATCGTTCTTTCTTTCCACATCAGCCGATGGTTGTCAGACGACCTACCTTGTGCGGCAGACGATGTGAGGTACCTGATCTGCTGCCCTTAATATATGATCGTCTGACGGGATGACAAATGCGACATCTGGACAACGCGTGCGACAGCTTGTCATCTGACGAGAATTTGTGAAATCACGTCCCTCCTCATTCAAAATTCTACCTGACGCAGCTGGACATTTCAATGTGCGACATCACATAATAAGGATTCATTATTGTACAATGAGCTGTTTTATAGCGTCCATTGTTGATAATATTGTCTTCTTTAATTGCCATCCAGGTGTCACGAGCAGGTTTCTTTTCTCATTTAAATCTATTTTATAGAGCAAATACATCATTTGCCATGTTTATTCAGGAAATTATTTATTCCAATAATAGAGTGTTCTTTAGTAATAGCAATTTGGACGTTTGCTGTATGAATTTGAAATAAAGGTTGTTCTAGATATTAGTTGAGTTTTTTTTACTTCAATTTGCTTCTAATCATTCAAGAAGGAAAATGTATAAATATGAATAAGCGTTGAACTTTAAGAACCTCTGACCCACATTCCCAAGGTATGTAGTGAGAAAAGCGGAGAAACTATCAGATTGAAGACTCAATGACCAAGACTGTGGTGGTCGCTGGAGAAGGATGACATTGAGAAGTGGCGACATTACAGAAGTGAAAAAGCCACTCTTACATCTCGGGTCTATTAAGGTAATCAAGATAAGCAGAGCAAAATATGACGGCAAAATGAAAGGCGAAATTGTTTCAATTTTTATTTCAGGCGTTTTCCAAGTACAACATTAAACAACTAACTTTGAAAGACGAAATAATCAACAACAATCCTAATTTACATCTACACATCTTATAATTAGTTTTATAACACGTGATATAAATACAATCACATATATAAGACATAGTAGACATTGGTTTGTCTGTCTATAGGCTCGACCATTGTATGGCTGTTTGGTGGCGATGAAGTAAATAATAAATGGAGCTATACATATTTAAGACGTGATGAAGATATCACCATATTTATATATTGTTTTGTGTCTTAAATCTCAACAACCCTACCCCATAGATATCTACAGGGTTATACAGGGCAGAGAAAGTTGGAGGAGGATCGGTTTTCCAGAGATCGGTAGAATTGTGTATATAGTTTCCTTCTGTGTTTTACACAACAGGAAGACCAACAGTCCAATACTGAAAATACATGTTCAAATCAATAAGCTTGAGGGATAAGTATCTTTCAAATAAATTTATTTCAAGCTTTCGGGCACAACCGCCCTTCGACAGGAAAAATATATTACGCTACTAAAGTTTTCGGATCTAATCTATATATATATACATATATATGAGCAGAAAATAACAGTTATGCCAAAACGGATTTACATAGTGAAGAACACAATAAACTAGAATTTGCTATTTGTAAATATATATAGAGAGAATTTATTTAATTAGTGACTTTGTTTCGTATAATGTTTCTTTCCTGTAGATTGAGTCTGGTAATGGCTGATTCGATTCCACTTATGATTCTAATGGGGTCTGGTTTCTGGACTGTTCTACATTTCATTCCCTTTGCCAGTAAGATTTCTTCGTCTAATGATAAAGTGGCATTCGACAGGTTCATTTTAGCACTTGTTATGTTCCGTGGGTTCAGTTTTGGACAGTTATATTTGCGGGCCCAATGTTCCAGTTTTTTGTGGTGCTTGGTCGTGATTTCTGTCTTTAAAGAAAAACCTTCGAGGTGATATGTGTCACCATCTCGTACATTCTATGAGGTGGCACTACTTGAGAGGTGAGGCAAATTAATTCTTTGATGGTTTTGGAAAGAATACAGATATGAGAATAACATCCCTGTGTTCTGCATCTTAATAGTTTCATTTGAGTGTCTTTGATTACTTTGCAGGAGATTGGGTTCTTCACTGGGTCCCTAATTCTCAGAGGCGGTGGGATGAAATTTAACTCTTCATACCTGCGATTGAAGGCAAGGTGGCATCTCCATATGGTGACACATATCACTTCAGAAGGTCTTTCTTTAAAGACAAAAATCACGACCAAGCACCTAAAAAAACTGGATCATTGGGCCCGCAAATATAACTGTCCAAAACTGAACACACGGAACATAACAAGTGCTAAAATGAACCTGTCGAATGCCACTTTATGATTAGACAAAGAAATCATACTGGCAAAAGGAATGAAATATAAAACAGTCCAGAAACCAGACCCCATTATAATCATAAGTGGAATCGAATCAGCCATTACCAGACTCAATCTACAAGAAAGAAACATTATACGAAACAAAGTCACCAATTTAATAGTGTCACCTCCCAATCTCCCCCTTTACAACCCTCATGAACGGAAATTGTTACAATACCTAAGCAACAAAAAAGAAATCGTCATCACCCAAGCAGACAAGGGGGAGGACAGACAGTTATCCTTAATCGATCAGACTATAACAGCAAAATACTCAAAATCCTAGAAGACCCAACCACATTCTATCCCATATCCGAAAGTGATAAAAAAAATCTGCGTATAAATCATTCAAAAAAGAACTGAAAAAGATTAATACCGACCACAAGATCACAGAGGATGAACTTAGAGAATTCCTATCTAACCTTCCAGCCCACACAATGAGCCCTATATTTACGGCCTCCCAAAAACACACAAACCTGAAACTCCCTTGCGTCCTATAGTGGCCTTTTTCTCTTCTCCAACAGCCCCTCTTTCCAGATTTATAGCCAACTTCCTAAACCCGTTCCTCCAATTACAGAATGCTCCATTCCCCATAGCCAACACCCAAACCTTTATAGGAGAAGTCCTAAAGATCAAACCTGAATCTGACCGCATCATGGGGTCTTTTGACGTGCAAGCCTTATACCCCAGCCTTCCACATCTTCTGATCATAAGGGATACAATAGAACTTCTGCAGGGACAGCATATTGATACAGATATCATCCAAAAAATCACACAACTCATTTCCATATGTCTAAATAACTGCATATTCGCATATAACTCCAAATCATACAGGCAAGCAAAAGGGTCCCCAATGGGAAGCCCTCTATCGACCACAATAGCAGAGATCTCAATGCGCGCAATAGACCGATGGATTACCGCCAAGTTCTCCCATGATATATTTTTTTGGCGCAGGTACATGGATGACATCCTTTGCATCTGCACCACCGCCCAAACCGTGGACATCCTCTACAATCTAAACAATTATCACCCTGATCTTCACTTTACCGTTGAAAAAGAAACCAATAATACCCTTCCATTTCTCGAAGTTAAAATCATCCGGCACCAACATGAATTGCACACCACCGTTTATTATAAACCATCCTTCCGTCCTAATTACGTTCAATACTCGTACTTCTGTCCTATCAGTCACAAAATCAACACAGTCATTGCTCTATCAAAACGAGTCCATACCCACTGCTCCCTCCAGAAGTACAAGAACCTTGAAACACAGAACATAATAGCTAACCTCAGGGACTGCGCATACCCGATGTCCTTTATATTGCGACACTTTTATGACCCAACTAAAAAGACACAGCCTCCAATATACAGATTAATTTTCAATATGCCGTATTCACCATTATCCTCCACAATGAAATTTGGAATTAAAACCTACTTCACCTGCGCACCTACCTCTGGATTCCTTCTCCGAAACCAGATTATGAAACTTAATGAACCTCACAGCACACCAGGAAACGTTATTTATTCCATAGAATGTTTGAACTGTCCAAAAATATACGTAGGCGAAACCGGGAGACATGTCAACATTAGAATTCATGAACACAAAAGAAATATCGATAACCTAGACCATAGATCCTTAATAGTCTTCTTCTTCTTTCTTTTCTCCACTCAATCACACTAAGGTATCAAGCTTGTAAAACTATTGGGTAAAGTAAAATACGTCTGCCTTTGTCATTAAGACTGGGAGCACTACTCAGTGGCAGGCCGACTTAGATCCAAAAGAAATGGCCGCCTCTGACATGAGGAACAGACGCCAGGTGCAGCCGCTCCTAACATGGAGTACAGACGCTGCTCATCCTGTATCCCTGGATCAGGAGCCCTTACAGGGTACTATCAGCCGGACCAGCTGAGCCCAGGTTTTTTAGCGAGCTTATTACTGCTCCCCCTCCTCCTTTTTCATCCGGGCTTGGGACCGGCAAAGGCGGAGTTTCCTTAATAGTACAGAACATAAACGAAACTGGCCATTCCTTCAACATTACATCATCTAAAATTCATTATTCCAATATTGCCAGCAAACAACAAAGACTAATCATTGAATCCTTCCTGTCAAGCAAATTTAACAGCCTCAATAGAAAAATTGATTTACCTGAAATTTACAATGTAATATTCCCTGCAGCCAACAAACCCCCCACTGTATCATGAATTTGAGACCATAATTTCAATATGTATTCTGTCCTGTGTTTCCAAGATATGCCATATTCTTTGTCCTATTCATATCAGTACATATTTGCACATGCAAATTCTCTCTATATATATTTACAAATAGCAAATTCTAGTTTATTGTGTTCTTCACTATGTGAATCCGTTTTTGCATAACTGTTATTTTCTGCTCATATATATGTATATATATATAGATTAGATCCGAAAACTTTTGTAGCGTAATATATTTTTCCTGTCGAAGGGCGGTTGTGCCCGAAAGCTTGAAATAAATTTATTTGAAAGATACTTATCCCTCAAGCTTATTGATTTGAACATTACATTAGGGGATTAGCCTATTAACTGACAATACATCGACCAGATCTTACATCTCCACAGTCAATCAATCTGTCAGAACTGAGAAAGTTGGAGCAACATCATTCCTACCAACCTGGTCTCCAGACATCTGTAGAATTGTGTATGTAGTTTCCCTCTGTGTTTTATACAACAGGAAGACCAACAGTTCAATACTGACAATGCATCAACCAGATCTTACATCTCTACACTCTATCAATCTCTCAGAACAGAGAAAGTTGGAGGAACATCATTCCTACCAACCAGGTCTCCAGATATCTGTAGAATTGTGTATATAGTTTCCCTCTGTGTTTTACACAACAGGAAGACCAGCAGTTCAATACTGACAATACATCAGCCAGTTCTTACATCTCCACAGTCCATCAATCAGTCATAACAGAGAAAGTCGGAGGAACATCATTCCTACCAACCAGGTCTCCAGATATCTGTAGAATTGTGTATATAGTTTCCCTCTGTGTTTTACACAACAGGAAGACCAACAGTTCAATACTGACAATACATCAGCCAGTTCTTACATCTCCACAGTCCATCAATCAGTCATAACAGAGAAAGTCGGAGGAACATCATTCCTACCAACCAGGTCTCCAGACATCTGTAGAATTGTGTATATAGTTTCCCCCTGTGTTTTACACAACAGGAAGTCCAACAGTCCAATACTGATAATACATCAACCAGATCTTACATCTCCACAGTCCATCAATCAGTCAGAACAGAGAAAGTTGGAGCAACATCATTGCTTCCAACCAAGTTTCCAGACTTCTGTAGAATTGTGTATATAGTTTCCCTCTGTGTTTTACACAACAGGAAGACCAACAGTCTAATACTGACAATACATCAACCAGATCTTACATTTCCATATCCCATCAGTCAAAACAGAGAAAGTTGGAGGAACATCATTCCTACCAACCTGGTCTCCAGACATCTGTAGAATTGTGTATATAGTTTCCCTCTGTGTTTTACACAACAGGAAGACCAACAGTCTAATACTGACAATACATCAACCAGATCTTACATCTCCATATCCCATCAGTCAGAACAGAGAAAGTTGGAGGAACATCATTCCTTCCAACCTGGTCTCCAGACATCTGTAGAATTGTGTATGTAGTTTCCCTCTGTGTTTTATACAACAGGAAGACCAACAGTTCAATACTGACAATACATCAACCAGATCTTACATCTCTACAATCTATCAATCTCTCAGAACAGAGAAAGTTGGAGGAACATCATTCCTACCAACCTGGTCTCCAGACATCTGTAGAATTGTGTATATAGTTTCCCCCTGTGTTTTACACAACAGGAAGTCCAACAGTCCAATACTGACAATACATCAACCAGATCTTACATCTCCACAGTCCATCAATCAGTCAGAACAGAGAAAGTTGGAGCAACATCATTCCTTCCAACCAAGTTTCCAGACTTCTGTAGAATTGTGTATATAGTTTCCCTCTGTGTTTTACACAACAGGAAGACCAACAGTCCAATACTGACAATACATCAACCAGATCTTACATTTCCATATCCCATCAGTCAGAACAGAGAAAGTTGGAGGAACATCATTCCTACCAACCAGGTCTCCAGATATCTGTAGTATTGTGTATATAGTTTCCCTCTGTGTTTTACACAACAGGAAGACCAAAAGTTCAATACTGACAATACATCAACCAGATCTTACATCTCCATATCCCATCAATCAGTCAGAACAGAGAAAGTTGGAGGAACATCATTCCTACCAACCAGGTCTCCAGACATCTGTAGAATTGTGTATATAGTTTCCCTCTGTGTTTTACACAAGAGGAAGACCAACAGTCCAATACTGACAATACATCAACCAGATCTTACATCTCTACAATCTATTAATCTCTCAGAACAGAGAAAGTTGGAGGAACATCATTCCTACCAACCAGGTCTCCAGATATCTGTAGAATTGTGTATATAGTTTCCTCTGTGTTTTATACATCAGGAAGACCAACAGTCCAATACTGACAATACATCAACCAGATCTTACATCTCCATATCCCATCAATCAGTCAGAACAGAGAAAGTTGGAGGAACATCATTCCTACCAACCAGGCCTCCAGATATCTGTAGAATTGTGTATATAGTTTCCCTCTGTGTTTTACACAACAGGAAGACCAACAGTCCAATACTGACAATACATCAACCAGATCTTACATCTCCACAGTCCATCAATCAGTCATAACAGAGAAAGTTGGAGGAACATCATTCCTGCCAACCAGGTCTCCAGATATCTGTAGAATTGTGTATATAGTTTCCCTCTGTGTTTTACACAACAGGAAGACCAACAGTCCAATACTGACAATACATCAACCAGATCTTACATCTCCACAATCTATCAATCTCTCAGAACAGAGAAAGTCGGAGGAACATCATTCCTACCTCCAGATATCTGTAGAATTGTGTGGGTATAGTTTCTTATTTTTACACCCATTCGTATAAATATAAATGCTAATGATTATCTGTTATATTGATCTTTATATTACAGGACGCGTATGCACCAAATTCTTCAGACGAGATGATTAAAACATAATATATAGTAAAATGACAAAAAAAAAAAAACCTCTAAATAGTAAATTCCATTTTTTTTGATAATTAAATAACGATCGTAAATTTATGTCGTTCCTTTCTTATGGGACGTTTATTATTTTTTGATGTCGATGATGAGTATAATAAATTAGTGTTATAATTGTGGGGCCATAGACATCTACTTGTGATACGACATAGACCAGTAATGCGCATCTTTTATTAAAAATCTAAAAATTTACAAGCTTTCTTGCACAAAACGTCTTTTGACTTGCTTTATAAGGCTGAAAATGTCACATTTAGTCTCTTTATACCGGTATAAAGCCAGTCGAAAAGCATCTTGTGATCTATAGCTTGCTCATTTTTAGATTTTGAATAAAATATAGGATATATTGTTGGTCTATGTCGTAATGAATTATGTAAAATTGTATAATTATTTAAAAATCTAATCGTCATGTCACCTATTTATATATAGAAGTGTCTCTTGGCAACGTCTGTATCGAATGTTAGGTAATCCTTCTGACAAATGTCGTATAGAAGAAATTGTGGCAAGGGCAGGTGACTTCTCATCAATTCTGGAGTCGAACAGCTGCGGATGTCAGCGTGTCCTTCCGAGAACCTCTGACCTAGAAAATAGACGCATGTTGCACAACATGATACATCAAGGAAACTCATCTTTACATAGGATCCATGCATTGTTTCAATGTGCGGAGAATCGGTCCACCAGTTAATTCAACTCCATTACTCTTCTCCATCAATGATCAAATTTGAATTTCCTCAAGTTACCAGAAACGATTATCTAAAAATTATTCTGTTACCTTATTATTTAACAATTCTATGTCCCAGCGTGGGCGCACATTTTCAAAATACATTCTTCAAAATAAGTCAAATATATCCTCCCATTATATATAGCCCGTAAAGATTACCATCGCACAATATTTAGTAATTCCAAAAGGCTCTGAGGGTCATTCTTGGAATCTATTGTAGAAAAGAGAGTATATCCGAAGATTTATTTCAGCGTCTTCTTTTTCGCTGTTTTAGTTTGATAAACCAATTGAAACAGTACTGATATTTGAGAGAGAAAAATCATCCAAGAAAAAGCGTCTGATGATAGAAATATTTCTCCCAAATCATATTATACAAGGGATTATTATTTATAGAACAGACTACTGTTGTTGTTGGCTTGGATGCAATTAAAGATATGTTAAAACTGGCACTATTGAATTTGATCTTGGCGCATGTTCGAAAGGTCTTGAGAGGTCTTGAATTTAGAAATTGTTAGCCTCTGCATTCAGAATTTTGTATTGTTCACAAGTTCTAAATGGTAATGTTAAAGAAGTATAATGTAAGGGATTATATAGAAAAAATGAAATGAATGTTGAGCCAGGAAGACACGAAGGGTTAAATTCATGCTCTAATAGGTAGATAATAACAATTAAATTTATTCACATCTTGTCACAATATGTAAAAGTGCACAGTCTACACTATTAGTTTAAAATAATTAGATATATATTATTTACAAGGAATATGTACGCCTCTCTGTCATCACTGCAGAGTTTGGTGGAGAATCGCCGGGGGTCTCTAGCGACACCAAACATTTCGTGATCTACAAAGAAAACGTAGATCGCGTGCTTCGACGATAACACGGTGATGGTGTGGTCCTCGAGACCTACTGGAAAGATCCAGGACTGCAGCTCCGGCGGCCGCCCGATGATGGAGAACACCTCTCGGATGAGAGGGCGGACGGCGCTGCAGGACCAGTAGCGATGGGCCAGCGACAGGTCTCTAGAGCCGCAGGCGATGCAGACAGGCAGAAAATTAATAAGGTTATACATCTTAGGTATCGGAGGATGAAAAATGCACCTCCTCCTCCTTCAATGCCTTTCTCTACTGAGGATTGGCCACATGGTCTCTCCATATCTCCCTCCTTCAGTGCCTTCCTCTACTGAGGGTGGGCCACATGGTCTCTCCATATCTCCCTCCTTCAGTGCCTTCATCTACTGAGGGTAGGCCACATGGTCTCTACATATCTCCCTTCTTCAGTTCCCTTCT
Source organism: Cordylochernes scorpioides (assembly GCA_030710605.1). Classification (NCBI taxonomy): domain Eukaryota; kingdom Metazoa; phylum Arthropoda; class Arachnida; order Pseudoscorpiones; family Chernetidae; genus Cordylochernes; species Cordylochernes scorpioides. The sequence goes on along the minus strand of CP092863.1, from coordinate 197,948,622 downwards.
CTACTGAGGGTGGGCCACATGGTCTCTACATATCTCCTTCCTTCAGTTCCCTTCTCTACTGAGGGTGGGCCACATGGTCTCTACATATCTCCCTCCTTCAATGCCTTCCTCTACTGAGTGTGGACCACATGGTCTCTCCATATCTCCCTCCTTCAGTGCCTTCCTCTACTGAGGGTGGGCCACATGGTCTCTACATATCTCCCTCCTTCAATGCCTTCCTCTACTGAGTGTGGGCCACATGGTCTCTCCATATCTCCCTCCTTCAGTGCCTTCCTCTACTGAGGGTGGGCCACATGGTCTCTACATATCTCCCTCCTTCAATGCCTTCCTCTACTGAGGATGGGCCACATGGTCTCTACATATCTCCCTCCTTCAATGCCTTCCTCTACTGAGGGTGGGCCACATGGTCTCTACATATCTCCCTCCTTCAGTGCCTTCCTCTACTGAGGATGGGCCACATGGTCTCTACATATCTCCCTCCTTCAATGCCTTCCTCTACTGAGGATGGGCCACATGGTCTCTACATATCTCCCTCCTTCAATGCCTTCCTCTACTGAGGGCTGGCCACATGGTCTCTCCATGCTTCCTCCACCATCCTCTTCATCTCCTCGTAGGTGTGTCGTCCAGTCCATTGTTTTAGATCATCTGTGTATCCCTGTCGCCTCCTTCCCCTCGATCTCTTCCCTTGGAGCTTTCCCTCCAACACTGTCAGCAACGTGAAAAATGCACAGTAGATATATAAAAAAAACAAGAATTACAATGTTGAAGGAGGCTTTTAATAGAAGAAAGAAACCGGAAAATTTGGTAAGAGCTTAGTAAATAATTGCAGGATAGGCTGGTGAAGACCCTTATTTGGAATATGTATTATATGGGTCGTGTACTTAGTCGACATGAAAAGCATATGAAAGAAATTTGAAAGAACTTGAAATATGCGGAAAATAATGAAAATAATAAAATGGATTTACAGGATCAGGAATGAAGATATTTTGAAAAAGTCAGAGGAATGGGAGGAGACATTTACTAAAAGAAAATGGATTGATGATACAAGCTATGGAAGGTAAAGGAATGGAAAGAAAACGGAGAGAAGAAGTACTGATGAACTGGATATAAAGGAAAATTAAGAAGAGGGAGCTAAAGAGAAGAATTCAAGATAGAGAAGCATTGCGTCAATGAAAACCAGGACCTGATAAATAACTGAAAAACTGAAGGAAAATGTTCTTACTTTAGGTTCATTTATACACCATTAATTAGAGCGTTTTTTTATTTATTTACTTATTTATTGAACATTTACCCCTCTAGGAGGATAAGTAGGGGAAGTTGGCCCGAGTCCATATATTGTGTGAAGCATGCTGATAATGTAACAACAGCATATCCTATGGCTGAATAAATAATACTTCTTAAAATCAATAACAGCAAGTTAATTTGCTAGTGATATAGAGCCAGGTTTATATTAAAGCTATATACACTGCGTGACATTGAAAATGGAACACCAAAAAATAGTGGCCAGAAAATGATGCAAATTTCAGGGTAGACGCGCCTAACCGAGTTATGCAAATGATGTAAAATGCGCAGCACTCGTGCGCACATGGAGTAAGATATAAGGGAAGGAACTTGCAGAAAGGACAGTATTCGTGTCGTTATTTCTTCAAGGAAAATCATTGTAGAAATTTTGTTCTTGTGTCAAAAGACACGTGTAATAACAGAGAATGCCAGGTCATCGTAAACGGAGGCAGTTCAAGCAGACAGACGCTTTTACGAGGGGCATGGTGATCGGACTGAAAAGGGCAGGTTGGTCCATACGTCAAATCGCAGCTGATACACACCTTGGTGCGTCCACGGTGCACCGACTGTGGAGAAGATGGTTGGAACAAGGAAATGTGGCAATTTATAGGAATGCCGGTGCAACCAGAGTGACGTCAGCACGTGTGGATCGGCGTATCCTTCGACAAGCAGTGGCGGCCCCACAAGCCACTTGTACCGCCATCCTGCAACATGTGCAAGACACCCTAGATCATTCCATCTCGACCAGAACCATTTCCCGTCGATTGGTTGCTAATGGCTTGCACTCATGCCGTCCGCTAAGAAGACTGCCATTGACCCCACCGAATAGGCGCCAACGTTTGGAATGGTGCCGGGCTAGATCGACGTGGATGACGGAATGGCACAGGGTCGTGTTCTCAGATGAGTCGCGTTTCTGCTTGTCCAGTGATAGTCGTCGTGTACGCGTGTGGCGTCGACGTGGAGCAAGGTCCAATCCAGCAGCAATTGTGGAACGCCCCACCGTGCGACAACGTGGAATAATGGTTTGGGGCGCAATTGCGTATGATTCCAGGTCACCTTTACTTCGTATTCAGGGCACTATGACGGCCAACGATACGTTGATGATGTGCTGCGACCGGTGACACTCCCCTACCTTCAGGGGGTACCCAATGCCCTTTATCAGCAGGATAACGCCCGACCGCACACTGCTCGCATTAGCCAACAAGCTCTGCAAGATGTACAGATGCTTCCCTGGCCACCGTACTCTCCTGATCTCTCACCAATCGAGCACGTCTGGGACATCATTGGACGCCGTTTGCATGCCTTGCCACAGCCGCGTTCAGAAGACGAACTGTGGCAAATGGTTGAGAGGGAATGGAGAGCCATCCCTCAGGACGCCATCCGTACTCTGATTGACTCTCTACCTAGACGTGTTGCTGCGTGCATCGCCGTCCGCGGTGGTCCTACTTGCTACTAAGCCGACGCCGTTCTCGCTCTGTATTATGACTATCATTTTGAAATAAAGATCATTTATTGTTCGTCCCTGTCTCTCTCTGTCTGCCGAGTTTCATCACTTTCTGGCCACTATTTCTTGGTGTTCCATTTTCAATGTCACGCAGTGTATTTATATTTCATTATTCAGTGTCGTCTTCTTCGTTATCCAATACACAGTTGGCCTGATATCGGCAACTTGAATAAATGGATGTTATAAGAAACAAAAAATTAATATACCATATTCTAAGCACGCACACGGTCTAGCAAAATGTGAGAAATTTCATAGTAATCAGACGTATATTGGGATTGAAATAAACATATAGAATTATTATTTTGTAAAAATGTTTATTGTGTATTTGAAACAATGTTGTCATCAGAATGTCTTTTACTCAGTTGAGGCGGAAACTTGTCCACGCCTTGCCCGAGAGAGGTAAATATGGGCAGAGGCCAGAGGAGCGGGTTGTAGCCGAATATGGTGCAGAAATTCTTCCTCCATCCTTCATCATAGATGTTCCTCTGTCTGGCCACCTTGAAGACTTCCTGCGACGTCAGGTTGTTGGCGATCAGGAAGACATGATAGAACAGCAGAATTGCCAAGCATGCGGCAGAGAGGGTGGAAATAAACGCTAAAAAGAAGACGTCAAGTCTCCGAAGAAGTTCTGTGGACTTTGAAAAGAACATGGCATTGATTAAGAAGTCGTAGCTGAGCGCCATCATAAAGCAGGAATAGAGGGTGCTGTAGAAGAGAAAGAGGACAAAGAACTTGTAGTTGGAAAAGTCGATGCAGTTGCTAAGCCAGACGCAGTGATGATCAAGACGCAGTTGACAGTGCCCACAGATGTTACAATGGTGGGATCGGTCGGGTTTGAGAAGACGACAGCGTTTACAGTACCGCGGTACGCCGGCTTCATCTCGCTGATGTAGAGGCAGGTCGCGGCCGCAGCGGATGAGAACAAGTCGGGAGATGTCGAGACTGAGGCCCAGCTGGACCACCTGCGCGTCCTCCCTGCTGAGATGGAAGGCCTGGGGCACGGCTACGGGCCTGGCGAACGTCACAGCGAGGCAACTCCAAGCTAGTAGCGGCAGCACGACGTGTAAGGCCATCGCCAGGCCGAAAGGTCCCAAGCTGAGCAACGCCAGGACGTATGAACCCAGGATCGACCCCCACACCACAACCACAGGAATCCACCGAGTACATAGCACATAACCCATCGCGCCAAATAGCAGTTCAAACCAAACCTTGGCGTGATTGAAGAACGTGGCTCCCACTCGCGTACCGTTTCTTTGATCGCGAGAAGAGATGCTAGTTTGGTAGGATCTCTCTGAGGAGAGATATTTTGATAGCGGTGTTTCCGGACCTCACTATATTTATCATCGCATTAAAAAAAGAAATATATGGGTGCGTTATAAATACTTTATATATTTTAAAAATGTTTAAAAGAATAATATGGCTAATATATTCTTCATAATATGAATTATTAGAACCTGCTATATATTCTATATATCTGAGGAATTAATATCAAGCCTGCTACCACATATTAAGGACACTCCATATCTTGGATATTGTTTTCAGAGTCTCTCTACAACGATTCTTTTTCCATGCTATGTTACAAGTATAGGTTGATGTACTGCTAGATATAAGCAATACCTTCCTTTATGTTGGGCCGTTTTTCTATCTCCTGAAACATTTTTCCACAGCTGACACTTAGCTCTGCACATGATTGTTACTTCACATTGAATAACTTTCCTCTAATTTTCTTAGCGTTTGCTCCGTCGTTATTCATCAAATACACCAGTGGAAGTGAACGAAATATAAAAGTTCCTATAACAATATCTATATATATAAAAATCAATGTTTGTATGTTTGTTTGTTTGTATGTTTGTTTGTTTGTATGTATGTCCGGTATACAAATTCGCAGTAGTTCACTAATTCAAACCAAAATTTCCATACATAGGTAAAAAAAATACCGGGAAGACGATAGGTTATTTTAAAATATATATATAAATAAATTATTAAAACTATATATTCAAATTATTCTACTTAGCTCACGAACAACCCCCATCTATCAACGATTAAATTATGCTGATGCAAACAAATAGATAATGCTAATAACAAACAATTATAAAAAAATCTTATCTAAATATATATCACTCGGGTAGATATGCACACGGGTCAATCCCGGGGCGAAGCCCGGGTCACCCGTCTAGTAATTGATAAACAAACTATATATTTAGCAACGTTTTCTAGACTCCTAACAATGCGCATATCTGGCATGCAATATACTGCTTAAATATAATAATGTCTAAACTAAATATTAAATTTATGACTAAAATGTAATAATTAAGAAGCTGCAGATTATATTTAGCAAGGTTTTCTATCCTCCTAACAATGGTATACAATCGATTACAAAAAATAAAAATAGCGCTAAGCTATTGAAGCTTACCTATTTGCATATTTGCGTAGATAATTATTCGTAAATTTTGCTTATAAAACAACATATGTTACCTATCTTTACCCAAATTTTAATTTTATAAAATAACCCGTGTCAATAAAATTTTGAAAGCTATCATAATTTCATATAATGCTTTAAAAATAGCGAGTGAATTGTGTAACTCGCGCTTTTTTGTTTAATTGTCTCAGTGTGTATTACATAACTACGGTGACGTAATCAAGAAATGACGTTAACTCTTCAAAAAACACTTCCTTCATTGTCTTTCAAAGATGTCACGGTAAAATGACGTTGGACAAAGTCTGCTGTTGTAAAACGACTATAAAAATTATCCCGCATGTGTTTCTTTTGTGTGAACGAAAAATAAAAATAATTTCAAAAGAGAAATAACGATTACTTCTAACCTTAGGAATGAGGTATGAAAGGATGAATTGTGAAGAGTAATGATAAAAGGAAAAAATAAAAGTGTCCAGAGATGGGAATCGAACCCACAGTGTTTCGCTTACTGGGCAAAAGCCATGTCAACTAGGCTATCCTTGACATATTTTTCCCTTCGTAAATAATACATAAAGTAATTTATAATACAGTAAAGTCTGCTGTTGTTTAAATAATAATTTGTCTACCTCACGATACATGTACGAATCCATAAATATAATAATAGCGTGGATTTGCCCGTTAGGTAGAGAAGACAAGTATAAATATAGTTTTGAGGAAAAAAAACTAACAATGGATTCAGTTAACAATGAGTATCCTTTTCTTAAATTGTATTTTTTTTTATAGAAAATTATCTCTTATCCACATTGTGATGTTCCTCTCTCTCTCTCTCTCTCTCTCTTCGATTAAATAAATAAATATACTTTACCAAATCAAGAAACAAATTTCAATTATATCGCTTTCTAATGTCAAACATACACTTTTTAATATATTCATAACAACAACAATAATTATAGTGCTGCTAAATCCAAACAATCAAAAATAAATTAATTAAACAGAGTATATTATAATATTATTATAAGGTATATTACATATATATATATACATATTTTATTATAATATTGGGAGTACAAATAAATTTTGAGGGATTTGCAAAAGAAGCTACAACAAATATTATATAAATAGCATCGGACCATGTAAGGTTTCATGTTAAGGCTTCATCATTTCCCCAAAAAAATCAGAAGTCTTTTCACTCAAGTGTAAGGAACTTTTTTTTGGTGCTCTAACCATGTCAACCTTTTTGCCAACAAAACACAATTTGCGGGAAGCGCTGCTTTTTTGTTTTAATTTGAATAAAAGTGCAACTGATGGACATCGATTGCTGTGTGAGGCATATGGGGAACATAATAATCAATAAAATCATGTGAGTACTGGTTTCGGCGTTTCAAAAGTGGCGATTTTGACACCAGAGACAAAGAACGCGGAGGGAGGCCAATAAAGTTCGAAGACGCTGAGTTGGAGGCTTTATTGGACGAAGATTCAAGCCAAACTCAAGAGGAGCTCGCTGAAACCTTGGGAGTGACTCAACAAGCGATTTCGAACCGTCTCAAGGTCATGGGTATGGTGCAAAAACAAGGAAATTGGGTTTCATATAAACTCAAGCCAAGAAACATCGAGCGCCGTATTTGCACGTGCGAACTACTGCTCAAAAGACAAAATCGGAAGGTTTTTTTGCATCGAATCGTGACGGGGGACGAAAAGTGGATTCACTACGAAACCCAAAGCGCAAAAAAACGTGGGTTAAGCCCGGTCATGCATCAACTTCAACGGCCAAACCGAATATTCATGGCAAGAAGCTAATGCTGTGCATCTGGTGGGATCAGCTCGGAGTGATCTACTATGAGCTACTTCAGCCTAACGAAACCATCACTGGAGAACGTTACCAACAACAATTGATGCGATTAAGCCGAGCATTGAAGATTAAACGCCCACTATATGCCAAAAGACATGACAAGGTGATCTATCAGCACGACAACGCTCGGCCACATGTTGCAAAAGTTGTCAAGGAGACTTTGGAGGCGCTTCAATGGGATGCCCTACCCCACCCGCCGTATTCACCAGACATTGCTCCTTCAGACTACCACATGTTCCGTTCCATGACACATGGCCTGGCCGAGCAGCACTTCACTTCTTACGAAGAGGCGAAAAATTGGGTCAATGTTTGGATCGCCTCAAAAGACGAGGAATTTTTTCGACACGGAATCTGTATGCTGCCTGAAAGATGGGAAAAAGTCGTAGCTAAAAATGGACAATACTTTGAATGAAATATATTGTACTGATTTCTCTGAATAAAGCTTCGAATTTATAAAAAAAAAAAAATCCCTCAAAACTTATTTGTACGCCTAATATTATAATTTAAAATGACCCAATTAAAAAAAAAACATTTGAAATAATTGCATTACAATCGTGAGTGATCTAGTAGAAATGAGACATCAGATGATCAAAATATATTTATGTTTTTATTATTATTCTTAGATTTGAGAACGAGTCTATATACGGTCACGCTGCGGCTGTCATCGCCACACAGTTCCTCAACACAGTCGTTGAGCATGCTGGGGACACGGATACTATAACTCGCAAGTCTGAACTCAAGACGATTCTAAGCTCCTGATAGGATCCAGACGTACCTTTGGAGAAGGCCTCGTCTGGTGTATGTATTTTTCTCTACCATTTAAACTCTGTAAACTCTCTCTTGACCATTGACTAGATTTCAATAAACTATTTTTAATTGTCAATTGTCACACATTCAAGTGAAAATCCACGTTGCTATTTAGATAACAAAATAAATATATATATATATATATATATATATATATATAAAAATAAATGAAAGATTAGTTGCTAGTATTGGTCCGCCACATATGTCTTAAGAAAAGGCTTTAGCTGTCATTGTTGTCTTTTATTTTTAAAAGGCGAGCTTTCGAACTTAAACCGTTCTCCTACAGTCCTGAAAAGAATTTACGTTCGAAAAAGCTTTTAAAAAATATTATTCTAATTTTTAACTTATTCAATCGTTCTTTCTTTTTCTCGTAACTTTACTTTTTTAAAATTAATTTTAAAAAGCATCTCTTGATCATGAAAATGAAAGTTGCTGATGGTTTGAGCCATCTATCGGAATTACAATCGTTGATTTTTTTTATTATTCCACTGAATATTGACCAAATACACTTTCCTGATTAAAGGGTATTCGGCCATTATACTGGAATAGATAAAATCAATTGATATTAATTACGACACATTTCGTAAGTTGTCATCAAATTTCAGTTGCAAGATTAGGAGCTGCTTTTCCCAGTACAATTTCACATTGGTACTAATTGTCATTTACTTGTTAATTTGAATAGTACAAATTTGCATAGTCTAATTAAAAGCTTTACGTATGAAGAAGGGACGACCGGAGATAAAAATCCCACATTTCCAATAAAATAAAAATTCCTACTATACTTTCTGCGATGAAAAAAAGATTAAAAGACAATATTTTTCAAAATATATTATATATATTTTGAAGAATTGCTTCCTCTTTATTAATTTATTGCACACTACACACATAAAAATTGATAGCAATTGAATTTATAAATATAATTTGTTAATATTAACTTTGATGTGAATTTTTTTTTTGCTGAAGAGCAATGCTTGATTCAATTTTTAGTACCTATATGTATGATCCTCAACAGACCTGTAAGCCTATGTCCATAGGTTCCCTAAAACACCACTAAGATCCTTTCCTTAGTAAATATAGGGTATATAAGAAAACCAATCCAATATAATAGTAGAGCGGTCTAGCGAAACCGCTGAGGGTTCACCACTGATGAGCCAAGCCTTCTTATTCAACAATTTTTATCATTGTAGTAGGGTTTTTAGAGATAAAATCTGTGATATATGTGAAAAGAAAGCACATTGACAAAAATATATATTATAAATTTTAAACGATAGATGGCAATTGAATTTATGTAAAAACGTAAAAGTAATTTACAATAGAAACAACTTTGTCAATGTGTGAAACTGACAATCTAAGTTTATGTAATAAAAAAATTCATTCCAATAATTAATAAGTTTAAGAATAATTTTCAAGCAATCATAGCCATGGCAGACTAAGATGTTTTAAAATCACTGGGCACAATAGCAGTGTAATAACGACAATTTAGCGCCTACTGTTACTTGAAAACACAGGTACTTCAAGATGATTAGATTTCCTATCTTAAAGTGTCAGGTTGTCCCATGAATAATGGCCCTCTGGAAGCGGCCAATTAAAGACACCATATCTAAGCCAAAAATGAGTTTATTCAAACAAAATAGGCACCATTAGAATCACAGCACTTATGCCAACGTGATGGTAACATTTTTATGCCATTTTATTAAAAGTCTGGTTGTCTTGAGGCCAAAAAATACAAAAAGGTGGTTTCCACATCTTTCCGGTTGATCAGCCGTTTTCCCATATAAGGAATTATCCAAATGCTTGAAAAATGGAAATCGGTAGTGGACAAAGATCAGGTGAATAAGGAGGGTAAGCTAGAACTTCATAATATATTAAGCAATTTTTGTTGGGTTGTAAATGGAGAGTGTGGCCGTGCGTTATCGTGAAGCAGAACAACGCCTTTCCTATTGACCAAACTGGGCATTTTTTTTCTGACAATCTCAGATGCATGACTTTCAAATCTTGGCAATACACTTCTGAATTTTGCAAATGAAAACTGTCCTTTGTGGAGAGGTGTCCGCTAAAGGGAGGTTCTACTGTATTAGATTTCGTTTTATTGAGTTACTAGTCTTAAAAGTAAAAACTCGAATCAGCTAGATTGAAGAGACGATCAATAGATTGATCCTAGTTTTTTTACGTCTCTCTGATTATCTTATACTGTCAATAGATTTAATAATATGATTAACTATGATATTTCAAATAGAACGACTAATACCTAATGTCAATACTCGTTGAACGATCACTAATTGTGTATGTGACACAGTACTGTTAGGCGATTGTCATAACTTAACGTAGTCACCAATGAGATGAAGTTGGGGACATCCCACATTTAGAAACATGTCAAGGAAGAAGGACTGGGAAGTACAAGTTATGGTCACAGATGTTTCTGTCAGGGTCTATTTATGACGTTTTAGTATTTACTAACTCCACTTTTATCACAAGTTGATTGTTGTGGCATTTTCGGATACAAGATCTTTTTCTATATGGGTATTTATCTATAAAAGCATAGGGCGCCTTTCCCGTCAAATTGAGCGTCAAAACTAGATGCCATCTATTGACCGTCACCGCAAACCAGCGACCTCGGTTCGGTTACAAAGCCACAACACATGCTTTGGAAAACTGAAAAGCGTTCACCTTGTGACCATGGTTTCGGGTTAATGGCCTTCGTCAGTCTAAGGCGGACTTTATTCCATGAGATCCTCACGGTATCCAATGAATCTTGACAATCTGCCGAAGAGGTGTTTTGCTGGAAAAGTGGCTGGGCCAAATCTATGGCCAAAATATAGATGGAAATTTTGCCGGGAGGATATTTATCTATGAAAACATAGGGCACCTCCCCCGTCAAATATTTGTATTTTGATATTGATTTTATATTGATTTTTGAGAGGAATTTAAGCCTTGTGCTTTCTTATCTTAGTTCCAGTCTTCTACAGAGGGTATTCCTTTTTTAAAATAACGTTTTTACAACGCTGTAGCTCGCAAAAGAAGCACGCGGTTCGGATGATGTTATATTTATTCGAAAGAACAAGCATTGATTTATATTTCATCAAAAAACCATTTTTAAATATTCGAAATGTCTAAAATTATAAAGCATTTTGTAAAAGGTTACGTTTTCCAACTTTCCAAGGAGAAATATTCGTTTACCCAAATTATTAAAATTATGAAAGAAATGAATATTCATATTAATAAGTTCACAATCAGTCACATTATGAAGGAAAACAGAGAAAAATTTAATATCTATGAAATTAAGCGAAAATATTCCTTTGGAAAAAGGTGCCTAAAGAAACCTTCAACTCCAACCGAAAGAAAAATAAAGAAATGAATGTCAGAAATAATCCATAATCTCAAAGAATCATTTCCACAATAACCAACAGACCATTTACTACCGTTAACCGTATTATTAGGAAAAAATCGACTTAAAATACGTAAAAAGGCGAAAGTTGTCCTCAAGCCGTACCATATTGAGGAACGCAAGACATGCAGCAGGGCCCTTTATGAAAAGTACCTGGCTGGTTAAAATGGAAGAATGTTGTTACACTGGACGAAGCATGGGTTTACCTCAATGATAGCAACCAACCCCGTGCCATTTACTACGCTAACTCTCAAATAAACACGTTTCAGAACTGGGTCAAGCAATGCAAGGAAAGTTTCTCAAAGGGCTTTATGATCGTTGCAGGTTTCTGATACAATGGGAAGCTTCCAATAAAGAAGGTGGACTCAAATGTCAAGATAAATTCGCCAATCTACCAATGTCTTAGACCCATTATTCGGCAATGTGATCCCAATTTTGTATCCAAGTGACTCTAGATCCGTGTGGCTGCACCAGGATAAACCACGAGTCATACATCATGTTCAACACGTTAATACTTGGACGAAAAGATGGATGAAACCGGCATTTCGTACATGCATTTTAAGCACATCCCTGCAAAATCTCCAGAATTGGCCCCTATAAATTTCTGTGCCTTTGGCTTGCTTAAAATGCCCTTAGATATAGAAAAGTGAAGGCGCTAGAGGGTCTCTGAAAAGTCTGTGAACGTAACCTTTTACAAAATCACTTATGATTTTAGGCATTTCGAATTTTTAAAAATATCTTTTTGATGAAATATAAATCAATGTTCGTTTTTTCAAATAAATATAACATCACGTGTATCGCGCGCTTCTTTCGCGAGCTACAGCGTTGCAGAATGACTTTCTCGAACTGCCAATCTTCACGGATCAGCAGGAGAATATCATCGGCGTACGCCAGGACGTTTCCTCTTCCGAGAGCTCTCTCCAGGTGGCGCAGGAGGGGACCGGTGAAGATGGAGAATAGGGCTGCGCTGCAAGCACAACCTTGCCGAAGCCCTCTGCGCATTCTGAATGGGTGGGTGAAGTTTCCATCGACCTTGATGATAGCATCGGCCTCCGCGTAGAGAAGGTAGAGCCATTCCATGAAGAGCGGAGGCAGGCCGGTGGAGCGCAGCTGTGCGGCCAGGAACTCTCGGTCCACATTGTCAAAGGCGGACTGCAGGTCGGTGGAGATAACTGCCAGCGGCGACTTGTTCTTGAAGTCCAGGGCTATCTCGTCAGACACGCACGCGATGTTCCTAGAGGGGCATCTTACCGGAACGGCGTACGTCTGATATTCCGGCATGATGGCTGGTAAGTGGCGTCGAAGTCGACCTAGAAATATGACATTGACGATTCTGTAGTCCGCCATTGGTAGAGATATAGGCCTGTAGCCGCTTAGGCCCGGACCACCGTGCGCTTTGGGGACGAGGCACATGATGTTTCTCCTCAAGGATTCAGGCAGAGCCCCGCGAAGCTTGGATTCAAGGATGACTCGATATATGGCCCTTCCGAAGGAGTCCTCGAAGCCTTTAACGAGATCGCAGAGAACGCTATCCAAACCAGCCGTTTTCCCTTATGTCAGACGGCTGATGGCAGTTTCCACCTCACTCAACTCACGTTCGTTTCTTGGACAAACGCGACATCAACTGCATGCTGCCTAAGGAAGCAGCACATCTCCACACTCCTAGCGCGAACGGCAATGCCGCGCACATTGAGGCACGCGATGCGGAAGCTCATTGCATGGTCTTACTTTTTGCTGCCGACCGGAGATGGGTGAGTCGCTTGTAGAGAGTGCAGGCTTTGTCCTCTATACGGTCGACGATTGTTCCGATGAGGTTGATCAGGCTGTCCAGCTGCTCAGGTTTCTGGTCAGGCAGAAATCTTCTCATACCGCTTTCGGAGATGATTGCCTGCACGATTTTTGTTCTCTCCATACCCGCTGCTTCGATATTCTCGAATACGGTGTCGGAGAGCTGTTCAAGTACCTCATGCAGTTGTTTGAGGGCTTTAGATCTTGTTATAGTTGATGATTCATCCTCTTTGCTTAGGGGATTTGTTTTCAACGGATCCCGGGATCCAGGGGCTATGATCCGCAGCCGGTGTAGTTGCAGCAGGTTGGATCGAGGGCGATGTCTGGGTGGAAGGAGGGAGATATCCATAATGGGAGGTAGGTTGGTGAGTGAAGCGCTCTTCCAGGTTCCTCCTGGGGCAGCTGGCACGCCGATGTCCTTGGCGGTGACACTTGCTACATTTGACGCCGTAGGAGATGTAGGCTGGCGTCGTTTCAACCCTTGACTTGATCTCCAGTTTCACCGGGAGCTGGTGTATCTTAAGGCCTTAATTCATGAAGATAAAGGCTTCCCTACTGCCCGTGGTCCAAGAGTATCCTTCCCAGGTTACTAATTCGTAGGCCATCGAGGCCACTTTGCAGTAAGGCCTCAGCGCCGCAACGATGTCCTTATCTTTTACGGCGATAGGAAGGTTGCCTATAATTATCTTCTCGGCCTTTTTCGTGAAAGGGAAGGCTCTCAGGAGTGTGCTGCCGATGGTGAGGCCCTCCTCGATTAGGCGTTCAACCTTCTCAGCGCTGGAAAGTCCGTGTGGCCGCACGGCCGAGAGAGAGAGATTTAAACATACTCATTGACTTCCAGTCAACATCAAAATAAAGTTACAACAAAATTACAGCTATAAGCAATCGAAATTAAATATGTATGTCGTAAACCCGGGTAAGACAACAAGTGAGTTGGAAGCAGTCACTTCTTGGAGGGCCTCGGTAGGTCGGTTTACCAAGTTGGCCAAGCTGGGCCGGATGAAAGTGGCGGGCACCTCAGAAGCGTCCACGTAGTGTTCCCCGTCCTCGTCCATAGTCCTTTGTCCACTGTCCGCCATCATAATCCTGTCGACTTATACGGGTCTACTGTCGTAAACCCGGGTAAGACAACAAGTGAGTTGGAAGCAGTCGGGGTTGAGTGGCAAGGCGTGCAGAGTGGGAAGTCCGCACGGGACAGTAAGGACAAAGTTTGGGATCAAAAGACGCTCTCCCAGTACGTCTCAAGTGGCACCAGAAGCAGGGGAAAGTTGAGGATTAACTGGGGAAAGCTCGGCGTCCTGCATGTAGCCGCGGAGGCAGAGAGGAACCAAAACGGCGGCCACGAGGGCCGCGGTGAGATGACAACGGAGCTAGACTAAGCGGCCTGTCCGAAAATATCCACTGTAACCTAACTAACTGTCAACATCCGGACCAACGCCCCTTTTTTGTCCCTCCCTGGATCCCCCGGGTGTCCGGTGGCAAGCTGGTGTCACTTTGAGACGACTAGAAAAGACGTCATACTTTATTACTTACATATCACATTGTTTAAATTACGATATATATATTGTCATCAGACTCGAGGCCTTCCCCGAAGGGACGTCTAGATTACATCAAGGGTCACAAGCGGCCCTGAGTCCGGATAAGCCTTTGGCTATAATGTAGTTTTTGTCCCCACATGCTCAATTGCCATGTTGAGGAATTCGCAGAGAATGGTCTTGTTTCTTGGCGAGAGCTGCCTGAGGAGTTGCTTCCTCTCAGGGAGATATAGGACCGCAGCAGTACTTTATCCTCAGAAACCTTCCCATAGATGGGGGATAGGAGAGAGTAACCGTCTAGTTGTAAATAGAGTTCCACCAACTGCTCCTCGAGCTCCTCCTGAGGGGCCCGAAAGGGAAACACGACTAGGGCCACGGGTGTAGAAGACTGGATGGACGGTCAGTCATGCCTTGGACTTCTTTTTCAGTAGCCGCCGTTGACTCAGTAAAGGCCGAGGCCTCTGGTCGTGACAGAACCCGACTGGTGTTCGGCGATGGAATAGGAGGCTCAGGGGTTGGAGTCTCTTGGGGATAGACAGGGAGGTTCGCCCCGGGCGAAGATGCGGCGGGGCTGGAGGGTGTTAACGGGACCTTCTTTATGGGCGCAGGTAGCTAGCTCCACGGCTGATGTAGGGAGGGCGGAGTTTTTGGAGGGATTGGGCTTTGAGGAGGGAGGCTTCGACACCGGGCCCTGCCGGGTGTCTTGATGGCGTCCTCGATTGAGTCCCAAGGGGCAGGTGGATCGCCGATGCCCTTGACGGTGGCATTTGTTACACCTTACGTCGTAGGTGATGTAGGCGGGTGTCGATTCTCCTTTGGAGATAATCACCAGTTTGGCAGGGAGCTGGTGGAGTTTCCGTCCTTCGTTCAGAAGGACAAAGGCCTCCCTGTTGCCGGTGGTCCAGGTGTTTTTACCACTCGCCACTATCTCATGGATCAGGGAGTCAGCCTTTACAGTAGGGCCGCAGCGCTGCGACGACGTCTTCCGTCCCTTATAGCAAGTGGGAGATTCTCCACTACTATCTTCTCTGCTCTTTGCCTATATGGGAAGGTCTGAGGAGGGTTAAATAATTGGAATATTTACTATTTTAAAACTTGATATATGAGCAAAAACAAAAATTAATAACGTCCTTATTGAAATAAAATAATGTCCTTATTGTGTGAAAATAAAAAGAATTGTCACACACACAGAGACTAATAAAATAATAAAGATATAAAAATATATAAAATGAAAGGATTTAAAAGCACGAATGTTTCTTTTATACATAATACAAACTTCTAATGTCACATCTAATGAAATTTTTAAATGAATACAAAAAGAAAAATCATTCTAGCTTCATATATATATATATTATTAAATATTAAATGTTAAAAATGCAAAAAACAAAAAAGGAACCAAGAATGTTTCTTTGAAAGAACTATTTATATTTTAAAAAATTATATATATTTTTATTTATGTAATTAAACTCTCTCTTAAATGAGACATTCATTTATAAATATGAATAAAAATTACATATAATATATCTTTTAAAATTTATAAAAGGACATTTTTGTATTTGAAAAAAAAAAAGACATTTTTGATAATTTTAAGGAATATTTTTTAAAATTTTAATAAGGGTTCAATTATTTTTTCTATTTACAGTTTTAAATTATGATTTTAAAGTTTAATAACGAAATATTTGGTATAATATCAGCACTTTAATTTTTAATAGAGGTTTAAAAAAAGATTTTATAACCAAATTTTTATATTTTAACAACGAACTTTCGAAATATCGACGTTTTAAAGTTTTAAAACTACATTTAATGTAGAATAACATTTCTCATTTTATAGTTTTGAAATTAAATTACAAAATTAAATTATTTTGAAGTTATAAATATAATTATAATTTCGATTTAAATTGTAATTTATTTTTCCTTTTTTGAAGCCTTTTCCAATATATTTGCTTTTTATTCCATAAACCTCGTTCATACTTAATTATAATATCGCATCAAAGTCATTGAACATTAAATTTTATTGCTACAAATATAATTAGTTTTGTATATTGTGCGAGTTTTATTTTTTAAGCGCGCATTTTTAGAATATATAAGAGCTATTTAAAAACAATTAAGGTGTAATTTTCTAACTCTGTTAAAAGCTTTAAAACGAACATAAATCATAAAAAGGGATTATTATTTAAAATGTTGTTTACAAATTTTATATATATGTCTAAAATTGTTTTTGAAAATATAAATGAAATTTAATTGGAATAGATATCATTATTCAACATTTTTAATTACTTTGATAAGCTATTCGTTATTTCATGCAACCAGAAAAACTCTTAGCAACGTAAAAAATACTTTGTCTGCAAAATGGATAGAAGTAAATTTAACAGAACCAGATGTTCCCTCCCATCATGTAGTCAACGAAGGAAAAATTTTCAACACAAGAAAAACAAGTGCACTATTTTTAGCTACACTCGACACTTTATTTTTGATATCATATTCGGTTGGCGAACTTATAAGCGGCTTCTTGGGCGATAGTTTTAACTTAATAAGCATCTTATCATTTGGTATGTGCTCATCTTCAATAACATCTTTTATGTTTGGAACTTTAAGCGAATGGCTTCATATCTATAATTTCTTTTGGTACATTTTCTTCTGGTCTCTCACTGGACTCTTTCAATCATCCGGATGGCCAACAGTAATCGCCATAATTGGAAATTGGTTTGGGAAATCAAGTAGAGGATTTGTAATGGGCATCTTCGGCGTTTCCTCTCCACTAGGGAATATCATTGGTGCCTATTTTGTTTCTTCTCTTCTACACTATGGATACGAGTACACTTTTCTAGTGCCATCCATCTTAACTTTCTTAGCTGGAATCTTAATCTACTTTACAGTCGTAGCCACACCGAAAGAAGTTGGATTGCCCCATGTCTCTGAAGAGTCAAGTCTTTTCATGACCGCTTCTATCACGAACTTAAAGGATTCTAAAAGTTGTGATAAAAAATCAATCACTTCACACGGTAACTCCCTTATTATAGCATGCTTTCTACCTGATGTAATCTCTTATTCACTCTCCTTCGCGTGTTTAAAAGTCATTAATTTTTCCTTGTTCTTCTGGCTGCCCTACTATCTTCAGGAGACCTATCATCTAAAAGAGCAGGAAGCGGTGATATTATCCATCTGGTACGACGTCGGAGGAATCCTGGGGTGTGTTTTAGGCGGTTTCTTGTCAGATTGGTTCGGTACAAGATCTCCCGTGGTCGGACTCTTCCTGATCTTCGGGCCCAGCACAATCTACGCCTTCCATACGGTACCGGACGACAAGATCCTAATTGGACTTCTGCTAGTCTTGTTGGGGTTGTTCCTGAACGGAGCTGGGAACCTGATCAGCACGTCCATCGCTGCAGACCTGGGTCGCCAGCGGGGTATGAATCTGTCAGGTACGGTCACTGGTATCATCAACGGCACGGGATCTTCGGCTGCAGCTTTCGGACAACTCTTCATCCCACTTCTCAAGCACGATTGGAGGAAGATCTTCTTCATCATGATCGTCTTCAACTTCCTGGCAGTCGTCTTCATCCTCCAGATCATCTACCGCGATGTCAAGCAGTACCTCCACATGCGGCCGCCCATGGGAGAGGTCGAGTAGCCCTCAACACACATTTGTGATGAAGTTGTATATTATTTGGAATATGGTATCTTTATATTCACCAAGCCTGTGTATTTTCCAATTAATATGAACCCTTTTCAAATACAAATATATACCTTTTTTGCCTCGCGAATAAGGTGTTTTTACTTACCTTGTTGGTATACAGGTTAGTATTCTCATCCACCTGATTTTTCTAAAGATGGAAAGGGCGGGGAGTGTTTGTTAGTTGTGGTCTATCAATTCATCTGAATAGGCGCGTCCTATGAAAATGTAGTGAACAAAATGCATTGTTTTGATATTAACTGTAGAAGTTATTTTTAGCATAAATGTATATAAACTGGTGCTGTGTCAATATGGGTACCCATAACATTAAAGGTTTAGAAAATATCGGGTGGTTAGATAATACAAGGTTATATACTACACTTGTATTTAGGGCATTGAGCTGCATAGAAGTTGATAAAATACAAAGGCTTGAACAACCTCTGGGATATCATTACAGCTAAGAGATGGTGAAAATTCAGGGAGTTAGAACAACATCTATGAGTTAGGACAACATTTAGGTGTTAGAACAATTTTATAGATCTTATAACAACATCTAGAAGCTAGGATAACACATCTAGGAGTTAGAACAACATCTAGAAGCTAGGAGAACACATCTAGGAGTTAGAACAACATCTAGAAGCTAGGAGAACACATCTAGGAGTTAGATCAACATCTAGAAGCTAGGAGAACACATCTCGGAGTTAGAACAACATCTAGAAGCTAGGAGAACACATCTCGGAGTTAGAACATCTAGAAGCTAGGAGAACACATCTCGGAGTTAGAACAACATCTAGAAGCTAGGAGAACACATCTCGGAGTTAGAACATCTAGAAGCTAGGAGAACACATCTAGGAGTTAGAACAACATCTAGAAGCTAGGAGAACACATCTCGGAGTTAGAACATCTAGAAGCTAGGAGAACACATCTCGGAGTTAGAACAACATCTAGAAGCTAGGAGAACACATCTCGGAGTTAGAACATCTAGAAGCTAGGAGAACACATCTAAGAGTTAGAACAACATCTAAAAGCTAGGAGAACACATCTCGGAGTTAGAACATCTAGAAGCTAGGAGAACACATCTCGGAGTTAGAACAACATCTAGAAGCTAGGAGAACACATCTCGGAGTTAGAACATCTAGAAGCTAGGAGAACACATCTAAGAGTTAGAACAACATCTAGAAGCTAGGAGAACACATCTAAGAGTTAGAACAACATCTAGAAGCTAGGAGAACACATCTCGGAGTTAGAACATCTAGAAGCTAGGAGAACACATCATGTTTAAAATTAAATATATATATTTAAAATTTGAGCAATACATTTTAAGAACTTTAAAAGAATGGCATATTTTGGATAAATATAATTTATTAAAAGATATTTCCGATATTTCGATGAGGCTGTTCGCCTATCATCCTCTAGGAATTCAAAATCCTTCTAAGCTCATCATCCGCGTGATGCATGAGAAGTATTAATATATAGAGTTATCAGCGTCATAATCAAGCAACAATTATTAATTCTGTCACCGTTTGCTTTTGTGAATGGAATAAATACCCAAATATGGCCATTTTTTATAACCATCGGTGGTTCAGTGGTAGAATGCTCGCCTAGTAGAATTCGGCTAGTTGTTATATAATTTGAAAAAGAAGCTTCGCGACCATTTTAAAATTCTCCGACGCATGACCTAAAGTGACTCTGCATTCTTGGTGGACACTTTCACTAGTATGGCCTCCAAACACTACATGCTTAAGTGATTCCTGGCCAATGGGAGATAGCCCGAGATCCTGGGCAGTTTTAGACTAAATATAGTATCGTTTAGTACAGGTGTCAAGGAGGGCACGCACTACTTTCGCCGAAGTCGCACCTTGGACCTTAATCTTCAGAGTCTGTAGCAGATTCAGAGATGAGGCGCTAAGACCGGAGAATGAAACTCCGTTTTCTACTGTAGGAGATACGTCACAGTCTTCCACCTGCTCCTTGTCTTCATCCGGTGACTCTCGACCAGGAGCATTGAGAAGACATAAAATATCAAGGTGCTTCTTCTTACATCGAATACATTCAGTTATGCGCCTTCTACAAATAAAAGAGTTAGGGCATAGTTGGTGGCAGGAGAAACAGCACTTAGCGTTTTAAATAAGTTCTCTTTCTTTAATGCTCATCTTGCGCGCAGCAAGACGTTCTGTGTTTTCGTGATCTTTATTACAAAAGATGCAATTCAGGGCACGTCCAGCAAAGAAACCAGAGGCCGTAGGCATCTTAGCAGGATGTGATCGTCTGCCCATGTCTCGGAGATTTAAGTCCAAACTTGGATCCAGCTAAGGCCCTGTCTTGTTCTGCTGCAACTTCCTTTTGGAGAAACTCCATAATTAGGTCAACTCTAGTTCGAGTCGAATCATTAACATCAATCTTGACATAATGAAGGGGGCTTCTTTGCTAAACTTTCATCAGTTCCTCTGAGAGAAATGCCTCGACCATATTAAAAAAGATAAATACAGACATCTGTCTGGTCTCGATCTTCAAGGATTGCAATTCTCTCAAATGAGTCACTAACTCATCATAAATTAGGTAACCTTCAACTGTTGTTTGGAGGAGCAGTTAAACATTAGACGAATAAGATCACTAATGTAGACTTGATGTAACAATTCAGGCCTTCTAAATCGTTCTGTCAAAGTTTCTATGACTTTGGGGTAATTCTCGGTAGTCAGCGGATAACTATCAACCAGTTTACTAGCTCTGGTTCCCGGCGACATAGATTGCACAAGATATCAAAATTTATCGCTGTCTTCGAAGTGGAATCGACATGTATCCTTGTTCAACTGTGCCAACAGCCTCAACAAATCTTATTTTTCCTGTAAATTTCTTCACTTGTCTCTTAGCTAGTCTTACAGTTCGATGGTGTGAGCTTAAAGCGAACCTCATTTCACCTGGTCTAGATGCAGTGGTATTAGGTTCGACAAGAGCGAGACATTTATCATATATCCACTTATATCTCATGTTATTTTACAAGGCTTCATCATCGTCGTTTTCTAATTCCTCTTCGATAATGTCTGAAGTCAACGTGGAGTCTCTATTCTTGCCTTGGGTGGACAAGAAGGTCACAGTGAGTTACTTCAATTACCTCTCTATCATTTTCAATGTCCTTTACAGATATTGGTTGAGTACTTGATAGAACCTCTTCCATCGTATTCAAGATGCGAGTTAGTCGCCTTCTAACTAAACTTCCATGCCTTTTTAAAATTTCCATTTTTTAAAATAAACCTTTGATATACATTCACTAAACTATGAACAAAAAGGACTCTTCTTGAGTCTTGACTTATACTCCGCCGCTCAATCCGCTTGATCTTGCCTTGTCAGAAGCCCGCCCGAGGACGCCACTTTGTGGAGAAAAGAGTGAAAAACGTTTTACAAACAATGATGCGGGGCTGGCTATAAAACCTCCGCTGTGATGGTACATTATGGGCTGTTACAAGGTGTTTACAGAACACTAAATGGCAGAAAAGAGAGAATATAAATATCATTTAAACTAATTGTATGTAAAAAGATTAGGAGGACAAAGGAAAAACAACAACGATTGTCATGCCAGGCAGCAGGGGGTTGAGCCCCCCCGGCGAAGTTGTTTCCTGCTGTCCCCGGGGCCGTGGACTTTCATTATTCCACAGAAACCTGAGGGGCAATCGCCTGGAGTTCTTCTTTGTTAAGAATTTGGCATAATAGGGGAGGAAGCATAATCAGGCCTTTTGGGTGTTTTATACGTCTTGAATCATCTTGATTGGTTCATTATTTGAATTGTAGTTATCTTAGAGAGATTGACGACAAATTCATTTTAACCTCCTCTCTTATCGTGTTTTCTGGTGAATCTGTTGGCTAATACTCTCTTATTCTCTATTTGGATGATTCTTCTAATCAAAACGGAAGATATTCTTCCTGATAGGCTGTCCTCAAATCTGTATAACATTTTTACAATTAGAGAAGAATCTTTCCATAGGTTCGTTAAACACTATCACTAAGAGTAAACCTCAAAGGGCAGACTATATAGGCAGGATCAACCAACAGTTGGAGATCTGGTCGATTAAATTGAAGAATTCGCTGGGAAGGTTCAAGCCTTTTCAATTTTCTTTTTCATATTCAGTTCACCAATTGTAGAAATTTCCCCATTATTTTTAAAAAGCAAGAGCGTTTAATGGTTCCATCCTCTAAGCCTTTCTTCATTGTCTTGATGTTTGTCAGAGGCCATTTTGAAAATTTGAGGCTCAAATCGCCTTTTTCCTTTTAGAAATTTCTTTCTGTACTTTCAGTGACCATTGTAACAAACAAAACGCTGTTAAAAGAATACTTTCAAATGGTCAAAGCAAACGCATGCATCGATTTCGCAATTATATATATATTTTTGCAAATTTCTTTGTCGGAAAAGAAGGATTTCGAGGCAGCCAATAGGAGGCCGATGGAGGGGGCTACGGGGATGCAGCGGCTGGAATGAGGAAAAACGAAAAAATAAATCAGAAAGAACTTGTAAACAAGTTCGAACGGGACGATTTGCCCCAATTATTATAGAGTAAATACATTTAAATGTATAATTCATTAAATAATCCTTTATTATTTTCTTAATTGATAATGAATATAATTTTCCCTCCTGTTTTCGTGGAATATTTAAAAAGGTTTTACAAGCAGCTGCACCTCAGCTTTGAACCTTCAACCCCGCCGACCAAGAATAGAGACTCCCTCTATAGAACTGTCGTCACAACACAGAGTGGCGGTGAAATCACAATTTCTTTGACAATAATCTGATGAATAATCTCTCTGGTCTATTCTGTACCTTTATTTTCTTATTTATTCCGCGTTCTTCTTTCACTTCCTCCAATAATTCAACGGAGAGTAATACTAAGTTTATTAAGAGAGTTGCAACTGCTTGCTAACTAATAACCCCACATGTAGAAGTAATCACATTTACAGAATAACAGAATCTCTTGTCCCCCTTACAATATTGTCAAGTAGCTCCACCCAGATGGGACAACTGTCAATCATCCCTGGACCCCGGGGGGACCACAGGTGTGGGGGCTTCTGGGAAACTGATCTGTAAATAAGGAAAACGGGACGGTGGCTAACGCCGTTCATTCAGGATTAGCTTTAACTGGGGGTAAGTTGTACTTTCTCTCTCCCCCTATAATTCCCCCTTATAATAAATTAATTATCCCCAAACTTGCCCTTGCTTTATTTATCTCCGCGACATATTTTGGTGGAGACGCTGGGTAGCGTGACGGAACTTCGAAGAAGTCGACGTCTACAGGGACGTGAACCAATTCTTCTACCTTTGCCACAACGAATAGAAATGGAAGACGACCACAGACCTACTGTTAGCGGATCCTACCTCCCTTGTCAGCGCCAACGAGATCCTTCTACCTGTTCTGGAGATGGAAATATAAACCCTGGACAGTGGTTGAAAGAGTACGAGAGAGTGTCGAAGTACAACAGATGGGACGAGACCATGAAGCTTGCCAACGTCGTATTTTACTTGAACGGAACTGCTGGAAGGTGGTTTGATAAGAACGAAGAATCACTCAACTCGTGGAGAAGCTTTGAAGACGCATTCCGCGGTGTGTTCGGACTGCAGGAGGATTCTGCTCGACGCGCCGAGGAAGTTCTGAAGTCAAGAGCACAGAAGGCCGAGGAATCCAGCGAGTCATACATCCAGGAGATTCTTAGTCTCTGCCACCAGGTGAACCCTCGCATGGAAGAAGGTGAGATAGTTGCTCACATTATAAAGGAAATTTCGGAGGACACATACCAGGTATTGGTGGCGAAAGACATACAGACAGTAGATGAGATCCTGAAGTTTTGCCGTCATCTGACAACCGTCAAGCAGCGCAGGATCGGCCGTACGAAATTCGCCAGATTGTCAAACGTAATGCCCATTTCTGTGTTGACGACTCAGACGACTTGGCCGGCTTAATTCGCCGCATCGTTAGAGAAGAGATACAAAAGGTTTTCTCAGCACCTGAAGTGGTCAATCCTCTCCGAGAGGTGAACGCCCTGGAACAGACTGTGAGGGAAGAGGTCAGCCGTGCTCTCCAACCTACCAGACCACAAGTCAACGTGGTACAACAACAACCACGAACGCCCTATTATAATATCGACCGACCAACCCAACCCAGGAAGACGGAACATTGGAGAACCTACGACGACAAACCTATCTGCTTCCACTGCGGACGACCCGGACATGTCGTCCGTTATTGTAGGGAACGACGACAGGTCTTCGCTGAAGCCAGGTCAAGGAATGGCGGAGAAGGAAGAAATGTTGGATTTTCGAGTCGACCCCCGAGATATGACGCCGACGACGACTATGTAACGCCCCAAACCCCTCGACGTACTTCTACCGGAGCTCTTCCCCACATCCAAGCCGCGCAAGGTCGCCGGCTCGAAGACAATTCCAGTCGCCAGCCCGTCGTTTCAGCCGTTCTCCCAAGCCTCAGAATGTGAAAAACTAAGTGGAGCGGCTTCTAACGGGGGTGAGGTCGCCATTGAGGAAAATCCTCCAGGGTATATCGCCGCTAAATTAAAAGAAAATTTTGTTATGGTCGAAATAAATGGACGCAAAATTAAAGCATTGGTGGATTCAGGAGCAGACTTTTCTGTTATTTCAGACAAATTTTGACGCGAACTAAAGACACCTCTCTTCAAAGAACCAGGTCCCATTCTTAAGGCCGCAAATAAAAATTTAATAGAGACCCTAGGAAAATGTGTCCTGAACATAGAAGTTAATGGTCTGAAGATATCCTTTGAATTCGTTGTTATGGTGGAATGCAGCCATGACATCATATTCGGATGGGACTTCTTCAAGGCCACTGAAGCCGTCATTGATTGTGGCAGAAATGAACTCCATCTCGGGGAAACCTCCGTCCTGGAATCTCAAGAGGAGGAAAACCAGAGATTGTTTGCTTCGGACGACTTTGTCATCCCGCCTAAATCAATAAAGAAGATCAGTGTGATAAACGAAGAAGTATGCGGTGTTAGAGATGTTTTTGTCTCAACTTCTAAGGACTTATTATTAAGAAAAGAAGTTCTTATACCAAACTCATTGGTCACATTTCGACACGGCCGAGGTAACATTTGGGTTGCGAAAGGAGCGTCTTGGCCGCAACTGATTCCATCAGGAATGAATATGTGCACCATGGAAAGTTATGAGAATGGAAATATCTGCAGTCTTATCGAATCCAGCGATAAGTTACAAGAAACGCAGCTAAAGTCACGTGAATGGTCACAGAAGCTAAACCTTACTCTAGATCCAGGGCTGTCTGAAATTCAAAGGTTACAGCTTGCTTCTCGCCTTGACGAGTTTATTGACATATTTGACTTTGGGAATACTCCTATTAAGCCAACCAGTACTGTGAAGCACAAGATAAACACAGGAGACCACTCTCCTATCAAACAGCGGCCCTATAGAGTAGCACCAAGGGAACGACGACTAATTCAAGATGAAGTGAACAAGATGATTGAAAATCACATCGTGAAGCCCTCTGAAAGTCCTTGGTCATCTCCAGTTATTCTAGTTCGAAAGAAAGATGGGACCTGGAGATTCTGCGTTGATTACCGTCGATTAAATCAGATAACAAAAAAAAAGATGTTTACCCGCTGCCACGCATTGACGATGCCTTGGACAGTTTAGATGGCTCTAGTTACTTCTCCACGATGGATCTTCGGTCCGGGTATTGGCAGATTGAAGTGGACGAAAAAGACAGGGAGAAAACTGCCTTCATCACTCCAGAAGGGGCTGTATGCATTCCGAGTAATGCCTTTCGGTCTATGCAACGCTCCAGCATCGTTTGAAAGGATGATAGATAGTGTTCTGAGCAGTCTTAAATGGAACATGTGCCTTTGCTACCTGGACGACATCGTAGTTTACGCACCTACCTTTGAGGAACATCTACGTCTTCTACAACTTGTATTAAGGTGCATCCAGAAAGCTGGACTAAGCTTGAACCACAAAAAGTGTCTTTTTGGATCAAGGAGGATAAAGATTTAAGGACACCTTGTTGACGCCAATGGAATTCATCCAGATCCAGATAAAGTTGAAGCCGTCTCTAAATTTCCGAGGCCAAAGAATATCTCTGAACTGAGGAGCTTTCTTGGATTATGTTCCTATTACCGAAGATTTATTGAAAATTTTGCTGACAAAGCTAGATCTTTGCATGACCTACTGTAGACTGAAAAACAATTCTATTGGGATGCAACTCAAGAGAAAGCGTTTGAAGTCCTTAAAACAGCTCTAATTTCAGAGCCTGTCTTGGGACACTTTGATGAATCCGCTGATACCCATCTACACACGGATGCAAGTGGACATGGTATTGGAGCTGTTCTTCTACAAATACAAGGTGGAAAGGAGCGCCAATAGCTTATGCATCTAAAAGCTTGACAAAGGCTGAACATAACTATTCTACAACAGAAAAAGAATGCCTTGCTGTAGTCTGGTCTATTAGCAAATTCCGTCCATATTTGTTTGGTCGACCATTCACGGTTGTCACTGACCATCATTCTCTATGTTGGTTGGTAGGACAGAAAGATCCTTCTGGCCGTTTGGCAAGATGGGCGCTGAAGTTGCAAGAATTTGACGTGACCGTTATCTACAAGAGCGGACGCAAACATAAGGATGCCGATTGTCTGTCAAGGAGCCCGCTTGAGAACGATCAACCAAGTGCTGAGATGTCACTAACCAACGTCGATATAGGGCAGACTAAAGACCCGTATTTAGCTAAAATAATCGATAATTTAAACTTAGGCTACACCAGAAAGGAATTCAGCATTATCGACGGCATCTTATACAAGAAAAACTATAGCACAACTGGAAGACCCTGGCTTATGATGATTCCTAAACACTTAATCGGAAGTTATGGCAGATTTACATGACGCTCCTACAGCTGGGCATTTGGGTTTCGCCCGAACGTATGACAAAGTGAAGAAACGATTCTATTGGCCTGGCCTTTATAGAACTGTTCGCCAATATGTAAGCCATTGTCGGGAGTGTCAACGAAGGAAGAAATTACCTCGACGTCCGGCTGGACAACTTGTATCCATACCATCTGTAGAAAAGCCATTCCATAAGGTCGGGGTCGATCTCCTTGGAAGATTTCCAGTTTCTAAAGATGGAAACCGTTGGATCATTGTGTGCACCGATTATATGACAAGGTATGCCATAACGAAAGCGATCCCAGACGGAGGAGCAATCGAAACAGCTAAGTTCCTGGTTGAAGATGTTATCTTGAAGCATGGAGCTCCTAGAGAAATGATAACAGATCGCGGAAGAAATTTCATTTCTCAAGTAATAAAAGAGATCAATGCTCTGTGCGGAATTGTGCACAGATTTACAACGGCCTACCATCCCCAGACCAACGGCCTGACTGAAAGGTTCAACAAAACTCTGGGAGACATGTTGTCCATGTACACAGGTGTCGAGCAAAAGGACTGGGACCAAGTTTTACCCTACGTAACCTTTGCTTACAACACTGATAAACAGGAGGCGACCGGCTACACTCCGTTCTTTCTTGTCCAAGCCCGCGAGGCCGAGACCTACATCGATGCCGTACTACCCTACCTACCAGATGAGATCTCTGACGACTACGTTGGAGAACTTGTGACCAGAGCTGAGGAAGCGCGTCAACTCTCCCGATCACGCCTTCTACAATCACAGGCGAAAGACCGTAGACTTTACGACCAGAAACATACTCCAGTCTATTACCAGAAGGATGATCTTGTGTGGGTTTTTACTCCCATCCGAAAAGTAGGGCTCTCAGAAAAGCTACTGAAGAGATACTTCGGTCCCTACAAGGTGACCAAGAAGCTTTCAGAAGTTATGTATGAAGTAGAGCCCGTGGACCCGTCTCCCCGATAACGGAAATCAAAGGATATCGTTCATGTCATTCGGATGAAGCCCTACCTGGACCCTGAAGAACAACATTCCATTCTTCTAGGGAACACAGGCCGTGATAGATTTCCTTCCAGAACAAGGGCTGAGACTAGCTATCAGCGGGTCGCTGCTTTTTCTAAAGAGGGAGTAATGTCAAGTAGCTCCATCCAGATGGGACAACTGTCAATCATCCCTGGACCCCGGGGGGACCACAGGTGTGGGGGCTTCTGGAAAGCTGATCTGTAAATAAGGAAAACGGGACGGTGGCTAACGCCGTTCATCCAGGATTAGTTTTAACTGGGGGTAAGTTGTACTTTCTCTCTCCCCCTATAATTACCCCTTATAATAAATTAATTATCCCCAAACTTGCCCTTGCTTTATTTATCTCCGCGACAATATTCTTGTCATGTTCTAACCTAATAAGACAGATATTTTGAAAAGGTCTCTTATAGCACGTCTATTCTCTGGACGAAAACCGGTTCCTTGTTTTCTCATTTAGAAGCGAATTACGCCTTTATATTGAATCTATCTTAAAGTCAATTGGATTTCTAGATAGAGAGGGATATTTATAACCCAGTTTCCCGGAGTGTAGAACGCCCACTATCTGCTGTCCAGCTCAATAGCATAGACTGAGCGCTCTTAATAACGTCCTGAGTGGATTTCTATGCTGAACTAGTTGACCAGGAAGTTCCATGCTGAGGTTGAGTCTGGTAGGTTAGTCATAGATGTAGGGCCGAGGTGGGTTATTCCAGACAGAATAGCTGTTTGCATCTTATGTCTCAGGTAAGCTGGACAGCTGATTGGATTTCTAATTGAATCCATATAAATGTTCTACAAGGGAGGATCATTTTCCTCTGACATAGAACACGGAATCTATAAATACAAATACCTAGAGTCTAACTGTCAGATGAGTAGCAATAATTTCCTTCTGGATCTTTAACGCTTAGTTTATATCCTCGCAGTTTAATCCATCATAACTAGGGTCATCTGTTGACTCACTACTGACCCATGGGTTTGTAGGCACAGGGTTAAAATTGTTTTATAGCGGAAGGCATTTCAAATTCCAAAGTATTTCATATTTCAAAATAAAATTATTATTTGCTTTTACCATTTTCTATTATTTGATTATGACAATTGATTTTTCATCTTTTATTTATTTCTAAAAATATAGATATTTTTGATCAGAAACTAATTTTCTGATCATCCGACTCTGTGATTGCGGCCATACATATAACAGAAAAATAGAGCTTCTTGATCATTACTGAAATATTCCAGTTGGGACTCTTATTAATACCCCATAGACCCACATACTAAGCCTAGGTAATAGTTTTCCCCTTTATTGGTAATACCTCATTTGTTGTTTTTCTCTCTTGTTGGTAAATATCCTTAACCTTTTGGCAAATATATATATATATATATATATATATATCTTATATAAAGAAAAAAAGATATTCTGCTTGTATTTAGAATTGTTGAGATTATCTTAATTTTTTGGTTATCTTGAGAATTAAGCTATGGCGGTGCAGTCGTGGTTGAATAATCTTGAAAGGTAAAATAATGAAAATAGTTTTGATATGAGATTGTTTTATTTGAGCTAAAGTAATATATAAGAACATAATTTGATTAAAATACTGCCTGGGTTAAGGCGTAAGAATAAAAAAATGAAAAGCTTATTTACATAATGTACAAATGTTTTGAGCCGACCACGTGAAGCAACAACAATCGGTTTTACGAGGTATATAGGGTAAGCGTGACCTCTGGCGGTCGATTTAACAGAATATTTGTATCCATGAAATATATTTTTAAATAAAATAATATTTTAATATAACATATCAAATAATACCTTTATATAACATTTCCCCCCTGTGAAAAGAATAATATGGGCAGAGAGAAAAGTGAAAAAAATATAGTTAAAAAAAAAGATAAAATGATGATAAAAGAAAATAACATGAGAGGTGATATTCACTTATCATATTGGTTGTAAATATGGTAACCAATAGACAGGAAAATACAAAATTATATAAATGATAAAAATGTGAATAATAACAAAACAATTAGGAGCAAGTGAAAATAAAAAAGTTATAATCTATAATCATATTGGTTTATTGTTAACCAATATATTGGAAATTACAAAGTGTGAATGGTGATAAAAATATGAAGAGTAAAAATGTGATAATCCATAATCATATTGGTTTGTTATTAACCAATAGATTGGAAATAGACACAAGAAAAAATGCACATATATAATATCAAAAATGAGGAAGGAAAATTTAAAGAAAAGATAACATTAAAAACAAAATAATTGCAAAAGTATGTGAATGAAAAATAAAGACGAACAACATAGAAAACAATATAAAAAATAATTGGCAAAATATATATGGCAATGAGACAAAACATTTGATGATAAGAAAAAGACATTTATGAGAAAAAGCAATAAGTTGAGACAAAGGTTTATGTACAAATGGCAAATGTACAAACAAGGAATGAACATAAAGATTAAATGATTATAATGTTAAAGATAAATGAATTAATGGTAAGAATGGAAAATTATCATTTGAAAAAGAATCAAGGTGAACAAAACAAAAGTTGAAATTTACATATGTTTACTACGGTAAATTTACATATGTATTAGGCGAGAAATTAGAAACATATTAAAAGATTATGGCATTTAAAAGGGGGTAAAAATGCAAATTTTGTAAATATAAACATATTTTGATACGAGATTAAATAAGAAAATAACATATCAAAAGTTAGGGAATGTTAAATATAAATGTGAAGCTATAAGGTATTGTGGTCATATGATGAGCAAAAGGGAATTTTGAACATATTGTAATAGAAAAATATGAAAAAAAAACACATTAAAGTTCAGCTAATTTTTTAATAAAGAAATTGAATGTGAGAAATATGTTAATTTGCTGTTGTTGTTGTCCTCCCGGCCGACTGTTTTACATATGGTGTGTTAAAAACTGATATGGTGCTAAAGGTTTAACTTAATTACAAAGGTTTAAAAGTATAATATGGAATGAAATATTTTAGGAGAGATATAGAACTAAATATGCAATGGAAGATATATTAGCGGATTTACATATATTTAAGTTTACAATGTAAAATTATGACATGATATAAAAGTAATTTTTGGTGAAAATGGGCTAAATTATTTGCACAAGTTTAAATTTAAAGATAAAAAATGGCATGAGGTATATTATGGCATTTAGGAGCTAACTATACAAAGAAAAACTAAAAAAGGATTAAATGTGAGAGAGAATTAAAAGGGCAAAAATAGCTATGATAAATTTGATATTAAAAATAATATGACAAAAAGAATATATCTAAGCAAATATATATGCGATTGAAAACTATTGTAAATAATGGGTGATAACAAAGTTAAAATGAGGAAAAATGTTGGATACAAAGTACCTTGAAATGGAAGATTGGATGGATTTGAAGATCTCGGGAGATGGCTGGTGTTGGGCAGAAGATGTGATGGCTGGAGTTGGAAGGAAGAAGGCTGCTTGAACCTTCTTGAGATGGTGATAGCTATGTTTGCTTGTGGAGAAGGCTATGTTTGCTTGTGGAGTGGGCTATGTTTGCTTGTGGAGAAGGCTATGTTTGCTTGTGGAGAAGGCTATATTTGATTGGGGATGGGTATGTTTGCTTGTGGAGAAGGCTATGTTTGATTGGGGATGGGTATGTTTGCTTGTGGAGAAGGCTATGTTTGCTTGTGGAGAAGGCTATGTTTGATTGGGGATGGCTATGTTTGCTTGTGGAGAATGCTATGTTTGCTTGTGGAGAAGGCTATATTTGATTGGGGATGGCTATGTTTGCTTGTGGAGAAGGCTATGTTTGCTTGTGGAGAAGGCTATGTTTGCTTGTGGAGAATGCTATGTTTGCTTGTGGAGAAGGCTATTAAAAAATAACGTGTACACTAGACATAAAGTTAAAATAACAATTAAAAGGTTAAAATATCGTATACACTAAAGCACATAAATATATTTTAGGTAGAGACATAATTTCTTATCTCAGGGGCGGGCCTAATTTTCACAAAAAGGAAATATTTTTAATTGTGATTTTTCGATAATTTCGCCCCCACGTTGGGCATCCATTGTTACGTCTATTTTGTACGTGTCGAAATACGTTGCATTTCGTTCTATATGTTGTAATACTTTGCCACGGCAAATACAAAAAAATAATAATATACGAATAATATAAATATTCAAATGTTCACACACTTTCGAGTTTAGAAGTTTCTTTGCTATTTCAAATCCTTCTAAGCAAAGTCCAACCTCCGCATTATAACATGGTAACACGTGTAAACCTTAAAGTGGATTAACAAAGAAAACTTCTTAATACAACAATATTGGTATAACCATCACCTTTACGCCTTTGAATAACTCACACACTCCATTTTTGTACACATCATGGGAATTAATGTTTGGTCTGATATAAAACACAAAAAATAAAATAAAAAATGAATAATACCAAATTTTATTATATCTAACACTCTATAATTTGGTGCAAAAAGAAAAAAATAGGATTACATGCAAGACAAAAGGTACTTCACTAATGAACGTTTCTTCACTTCTAATTCCATTGAATTACGAAAAGAAATATTCTATTTACTATATATTATATAGTAGAATTTACCGCCAAAAAAAAAAAATATCACCTATTAAAAACTATATATGCCTTCTAACCTATAAACGAGCCTTTTTGGCCCACACAAGAAAATTTTTATAGGATATAGCTAACTTGCCATTCCTGTCTATTCTTCTACTCACCAAAACCTAGGACATTCTGTACTTTCTCCATCTGGGCCTTTCTGCAACGGGCTTCGGGATACAAGCCCAGAGCTAATTCAAGTTCTCCATCTCTTAATTCTCCTCGTCGTTGTCCTTCTGTGGAGGGTTGGTCAGTTTGGAAAGGGTCAGTGTCCTCTCCAACTGGGCGTCTTCCCCGGCTTTGGTCTTTGGATCATCGTCGGCCATCTTCTCGGCCTTTCCTCGGTGGGGAATTCTCCATCTGGACAACAAGCACTTCGGCGAGACACTGTTTATATATGATGTAATAGTTTACATCATTGTTGGGTCTGTTTTGTGAAAATATGGCCCAACAATTCCTCCCCTGCCAGAGTGAAAAAATGTGTTTTATTCCAATTCAGATCTGTTCATGACCCATGATAAATATGACTTTTGGAAGAAAATACATTTTTTTACGATACCAGTATGAGCAATCACTGACACTCAGGCAAAGGGGAAACAAGCAAACAGGCCAAGGTACCTAGAACAGGTTATCATATAGTAGCATTAAAAGGAAATTTTATCCTACCATTTAGTGGGCAATATACTAAGCCCATCTTTCGCTGCCTGTATGCCGGAGAATTTGGTCTAGTTGTGAAGTGACTCCATATATTCCCTGCTGCAGTCCTTATAGTGGGAAAATGGGAAAGTGGTCTATACCCCGGTTCTGTACAAATAGACATTTAGACCATTCCAGATAAAACATAGTTATATGGGCGCCAAGTAATTGTGAGTGTAAACGTAGATATGTCCAATTCCTAAAACATATCTTCAAAAAAAATTATTTATTAACTATAAGCCATGAGGTACATGAGGTAATGATAGAATATAAAAAAAATGATTATATAAGGTTATATAAGGCAAAAATATTAAAGTGGTGTATAAGATTAAATAATAATAACAATAAGGTAAACAAAACGAGGGGAATGAATATATACCAAAAATAATTGAATGAATATGATATATGTAGAAAGGAAATGACGTTGATATATAAGATATACAATGATAAACAAACAAAAAATATATGCTGTGGTTAAATTTTTCATTCAGTACATTTGTCTGAAGATGGTAACAACGCTGTTACCGAAATGTCACACACCATTTATTTATTTGGATTTGGTCCCGTTATCTTATGTTTATAATCTATAATCCAAATTGTGTCTTATCTATATATATAAATATACATAAATATAATAAAAAGAAAATTACATGGTAAATGGTATATAACTGAATATATAATATATCAGAAGAATAAATATGTACTGAGGTTCGTGGGTTTTTACGAGCATTTTAGAATATACATACACTAATTAAAAGTTTGCTCTCACTAATTTGTCACTGGGAGTGTGTGTCTGACGTTTTCTCCGCCTCTCTAAACCATGAAGGTAGTCAATAAGAAAGAGAAATCCTAGTAGTCAATAATTCTCTAAACCAGATTATTCCAAATTTACCTTATCTAGGGTGACAACCTTACTTCTCTATGTTTTTACTTGATCACTGTTACCAACCACTATTTTCCATTGTTCGACTTATCTATAGAATGTGTACTTATATATTTAAACCAATAAAATTCACTTTAATAAAATACCTATAGTTAACCTCAAAGAGGATAAATGTTGATGACTAACACCTATGTCTTACTTCTACCTTATGATATATCTTCTCACACTTGAGTTCTTAATATCTCTCTGTAATTTGACCCTTTGTTCCAAAATAAAAAAAAAATAAAAACTTACTGTTCTCGGCTACTTCTCAGTCCAAAAGAAAAAAAAAATTGATATTCAATCTTCCCTTAAAATTTCCTCCTTCTTCAAGTCTGGAATACTGGCCTGTTCTGGCAATCTGCTCTGAAGTTCGTTTTTGTTGTCCTACTAATTTAAACTTTATCTTATCATAGAATGAGTTACTCTCATTAAAAAAAAAATTCTACTTACTAATTTGTATTTAGACTTGAACTCGTTCTAACTAAACGTATGGCAGACAATAGTCTTTACTAGGTGATTGCCTTTGCTAGCCTGGGGCGATTAAAACACAAAGAATCTGGACAGTTCATCTGTCACTTTTTGTTATCTGGTACCTAAAATCTGTAGACGGAATCGCCTCGTCTATTCGTAACTTGCCTCTTATTTGCTCGTATTGTTAACTTTCATTAGAAACCCCCTTTGGACTTTGACTTAGAAACAAGGAGTTATAGAGCATCTAATTTACCCACCGCATGTTCCAAGTTTGTCCATAGAGGATTGGTTCCAAGCTGCGCAATATATAGAAGAGCATCTAACGTGCCAAATTCTCCCAACCTCCCGTCTGAATCACCCTCATCCCAGCCACGCTTAAAGCGTCGAAAACTACGATGCCAGATCGGTTACCCGAGGTTTGTCGCTATGCCCCTGGCTTTACGACATTGGCAACTAAATCCCCCACCTAGCACAAAGTTCACCTGATACCTCTCCGTTCCCTCTAATGATGAGAAGATTTGTAGGCTTTTTTGGTCTGACCGTGACCTCCCACAATCTCCTAGTCTGAGGTTCGAGACATGGTCATTATCTACGACCCTTAGAATTCAAGTTGATTATAATGAAATAAAGTAATTACTTATACAAATAAAAATATATATACTTATACTCCTATAAAAGGAGGCCTAACAAAAAAAGGAGCGGATATCTTCCTATCAATAGAGTTGTACAGTCCTGTGAGGCTATCGATCCTAACAAATAAAGAAATCAAATTAAAATCGAACCTATTAAATTTCCTAACACTATTCTCATGTATCTTTGGATTAACAGTATGTTAGACTTTAACTTTCGTGGTCTCATTCATTGATCATTACATTCACTCATTCCATTCACGATCGCATTCAAACTAAAGTTAGACTCTATCATAAAAACCAAAATACTATAATTATATCATTATCAATAGACCTTAATAATAGTGAAAATCTTTCAGGACAAAATGCGAAATCAAATAAAATTAACAAATTAAAACAAATTGGGGACTAATGCCCTAGTTACTCAAAATAAATGCCTCATACAAACTCTATATAAATTACCTGTACTTAAATAAATAATATTTATACTTAAACACACGCACACACAAATTAATAAAATTGATTGTCAACAAAATCAAATACTGAAATCTAACCTATCATTAAAATTGTGCATCTAATAGTTTGAAATTCTTCTTCTTATCTTGACACTTGGTGTCTAAACAAAATGAATCATCAAAACTAGCACTTAAATTGGAGCGAATTGAACTTCAAGCATTTACCTCATTGCCATGTAGGATAAATTCCCAAGTGTTTGCCGACCTTACTTCCTGTTCAAGGTTATTGGCGTCTTCCTTTCTCTGCTTTTCAGCTAAACTTCCCCCGATACTGGAATCATAGGGCTTTTAATACCCAACCCGCTTTGGAGTTTAACAACAGAGACCACTTGTTACCCTACTTATCAACTCTTATTTCACAACTGCCCTACACACTCTCATTAGAAATTCTCCTTGGACTGCATTCTGGACACAAGGGATTATAGGGTGTCAATATACCCGACACATGTTCCAAGCCTGCCCATAGGGAATTGGTTACAAGCACAGCAGTTATCTAGTGCATCTAAGTTCCCTTACCTATATTTAAAGTGTTGAACCAGATTTCAGATATTATTTACCTCAAATAAAAAAATAAAATAAAATAAACTGTTGAACTCACTTCAGTCTTAAATCACCTTCTGGTATTAATACAGAATTTTAGCTTAAAAAAAAGACTGAAAACTCTTTAAAATCACATTCTACACTAAAACAAAATGAAACTGAAAAACTCTTTAAAATCACATTCTAACACTAAAAACAAAATGTAGCTTAAAGAAAAAAAAGGAAAACTGAAAACTCTTTAAAATCACATTCTAACACTAAAAACAAAATTGTAGCCTAAAAAAAGAAAACTGAAAACTCTTTAAAATCACATACTAACACTAAAAAACAAAGTTGTAACTAAAAAAAAAACTATGATCAAAATTTTTACTATGAGAGAAAAAAAAAAGGTTCAGTACACATTCTATAGATTTACTATTGGCAGCCTGGGCAGAACTTACACCCTGTAGGCTTCTATAGAGCATGCGGTTGCTAAGTAATCACAACAATGGATTACAGCATGGGTTGCTAGGTAGTCACAACAATGGACTATAGCATGAGGTTGCTAGGTAATCACAACAATGGACTATAGCATGAGGTTGCTAGGTAGTCACAACAATGGACTATAGCATGAGGTTGCTAGGTAATCACAACAATGGACTATAGCATGAGGTTGCTAGGTAATCACAACAATGGACTACCGCGTGAGGTTGCTATGTAATCACAACAATGGATTATAGCATGAGGTTGCTAGGTAGTCACAACGATGGACTATAGCATGAAGTTGCTAGGTAACCACAGCAATGGATTACAGCATGAAGTTGCTAAGTAATCACAATAATGGATTACAGCATGAAGTTGCTAGGTAACCACAGCAATGGATTACAGCATGAAGTTGCTAGGTAATCACAACAATGGATTACAGCATGAAGTTGATAGGTGACCACAGCATGAGGTTGCTAAGTAATCACAACAATGGATTACAGCACGAGGTTGCTAGGTAGTCACAACAATGGACTATAGCATGAGGTTGCTATGTAATCACAACAATGGACTACAGCATGAAGTTGATAGGTGACCACAACAATGGACTATAGCATGAGGTTGCTATGTAATCACAACAATGGACTATAGCATGAGGTTGCTATGTAATCACAACAATGGACTACCGCATGAGGTTGCTATGTAATCACAACAATGGATTATAGCATGAGGTTGCTAGGTAATCAACATAATGGATTACAGCATGAGGTTGCTAGGTAGTCACAACAATGGACTATAGCATGAGGTTGCTAGGTAATCACAACAATGGACTACCGCATGAGGTTGCTAGGTAATCACAGCAATGGATTACAACATAAAGTTGCTAAGTAATCACAACAATGGATTATAGCATGATTCAATAGTCTTAAACCCCATTTCTTTAAAAGCAAATCAAATATTTACCTGGGATCAAATCCATGAGTCTAGTCCTGACATATCTGGAAATTCATCAATTATCCTTTTTATATCCGTCATTTATCTATGATTCTTTCGTCGCTTTCGACATCTTTCAACACCTTTTTATCCATTTCAACATCTCTCAACATTTTTCAACACCCTTTTAACACCCTTTTTCATTACCTTTCAATACCTTTCAACACTTTTTAACTCTATTTATTGCCTTCAACACACCTCTCAACACCTTTTCATCTCTATTCATTGCCTTCAACACACCTCTCAACACCTTTTCATCTCTATTCATTGCCTTCAACACACCTCTCAACACCTTTTCATCTCTATTCATTGCTTTCAACACCTTTCAATACTTCTTTCTGTCGATTTCCACCTTTTTCATCACTTTTCAACACTTTCTCATCACATCTCTTTCCATCTCTTTTAACACTTTTTTTAACATTTCTTTCTGTCGATTTTCGACATCCTTCAACACCTTTCTACCACATCTCTTTCCATCTCTTTTAACACCTTTCAACTCTTTTTCATCCCTCTGGAGTTTCCTCGAAACCCGTCATCGGGAACGAATCCTGATATTACGCTAGTCCACTTTGATATCTCAGGAGTCCTTTCTGGGAATCTGCTCCTCCCCTGCCACTTCTTATCAAAGCTAACGACCTACCCTCCTATTTGCAAGGATGAAATTTTCTCTTATTCTGTCTCCCCCCTGGTCTTCCCCCTTCCAAGAGATAAGCTTGTCTCGACGGTCTTAGAAATCCTGTCTAGACTGGTCAGATAAACACTTTACTGTTGTTATTGAGAATTTGACAAGTCACTCTTCTTTAGTACTGTCTCCCTCCAAACGAGATAGGGCAACCTTATCATGGAAAAATCAACATATATAGTCACGACCGTCATGGGCCGGCCGGCCGGTTCTGTCACGGATGCGCGCGCATCATCATTATGATCATTATCATTATCTAATGATAATAATAATAATAATAATTATTATTATTATATTATTATTATTATTATCCATCAACATATATAGTCACGACCGTCATGGGCCGGTTCTGTCACGGATGCGCGCGCATCATCATTATGATCATTATCATTATCTAATGATAATAATAATAATAATAATAATTATTATTATTATTATTATTATTATATTATTATTATTATTATCCATCAACATATATAGTCACGACCATCATGGGCCGGTTCTGTCACGGATGCGCGCGCACAGGGAGGTCACGTGCTCGCCGGCAGCCAACGGGCGCGCGCCGCCGGCATTACGTCATAGATTATAAACACAAGGTAATAAGGCCAAATTAAAAATAGTGTGTGATAAGGCACAATTTGGATTATCTACTTATATAATTGCCTTATTCTCTCTGTGTGAAGTTCACTGTGTGAAGTTCACGGA
Source organism: Cordylochernes scorpioides (assembly GCA_030710605.1). Lineage (NCBI taxonomy): Eukaryota > Metazoa > Arthropoda > Arachnida > Pseudoscorpiones > Chernetidae > Cordylochernes > Cordylochernes scorpioides. The sequence continues at coordinate 197,909,218 of CP092863.1, read as the reverse complement.
TAGATTTTGGTCAGAATGGATAAAATAAAAAAAGTGTCAAGGGATGGGAATCGAACCCACGACCTTCCGCTTACCGGGCAGATGCCATGACCACTAGGCTACCCCGGACATACTTTTCCATTCACATTTTTATTTTTATATTTTCAAGACACACACAGTTTGGGGCGGGACGTTTCACAAGAGAGACATCCACGGCGCCAATTTATAATTGTAACGAATAGTATTTTAATTAAAACATTTTAAAAATATATACGCACTCGGGTAAAACCCGGGCGTTGCCCGGGCCATTCGTCTAGTAGAGATATATATGTACAAAAGTCGGTTGTCTTACAACTTCGCTGAACAATATCCCCTTCAAGAAATTATGCAAGCTTTTTACAGAATTGTAGGTTCTGGATGCTAACTATAACTTGGTATAATCTTATAAATATTGTACGCTGGTTGAATCAGACTATGCAATTCCCCTCGATCCAAAAGAAAAATTCTTAACATTGTTGACAACTCTTAACTCACAGAAAAGTAGCTCATAGAATTAGGTCGCTTATCAAAGACATATTCATGCGGGTGAATGGAGCCCTTCTAGTAGGTCATAAGTGTTCATCTGGGAACAGTTGATCTAGGTAAATTTTATTGTCATGCGTCTTTACTTTATGCAACAGGAGATGTCGCTCTAAAGGACTTTATCATTAGGGTTAAAAACTCGTTGCTCCTTTCAGAATGAAGTGGTTGTCAAAACATTGATGTGGAAGGAATCGTACATTTGACCAGTGTATATCGTTGAATTTAAACTATGCCGTCACTCTTATCGTCACCCAGATACTTTAGGGTGTTACTTGGTCTCTTGGCTGTTACACGCGAATCCCGTCCGGTATTCAATAAGATATCAATGGTGATCTTTGTCACGTCCAGGAGGCCATCCCTTATGCGACCAAATCAACTTTCTCCCGACTTATAATACCGTCTCATCGCGGTAATTGAAATTAACTGGAACCAAGGAGGAATCTTAATCTTGTATATCTTCGGTAATTTTATTAGTTCAACTGTCTTCTCCATATCTTCTTAATACACTGGTCTGACACACTACACTTCCCTTAATCAGTAGAAACTTCAATCAATCCCAATGAGAAGGTCACTCTAAGGCGTCAGTTCCTTGTTAAACTCATGTATGGTTCCAAAAAAAAAAAGAAAACTCATATATTTCACATTGGTATCTGCTCCCACTGTTGACAGTATCCAATATGGGATCTTTCTATTTTATTTGTTCAACTGTTATTAGTCGGATCACTGTAATCCTTTTTCATCATTACTCCTAGACCCCCGCGCAAACATTGTCTTTGACGTGACTAATTCCTTAAAGTTCTGCTTCTTGAACACCCTGTTCGTTAGAATTGTCTTAATAAATCATTGGAGTTATCTGCGATGAGTGGATTGAGCCTCCTTATCTAGTTTCCACTCTAACTCCAGGATCTAGACTGCCCAGACCTTTTACGAAAAAAAACTATATCTAAGCACTATTGTCATGGAAAGAAACCACACGTCTGATTCACGAGCATAATTAAAGCTTGCCTCTATAAAACAAGATAATTATAAGAAATATGTAAATTCATATAATTAAGGGATAAATCACGATATGGGTTACTGGGATAAGTATAAAATAAAGGAATAATCTTAAAGATGATATGCGAATTATATATATAATTATATTTTCAATAACTTCACGAAGTTTAAAAAAATGTTATTTATGAAAACATGACCAGGGGTTTCCCCGATTAAATGCTTTTATTCAAATACTATTCGTTACAATTATAAATTGGCGCCGTGGATGTCATTCTTGTATAATATATAAATGAGTTAAAAAAAAAAAAAAAAAATGCATCGGCCGGGAATCGGGGAACGCGGGGCGCCCGCGTGGCAGGCGAGCATTCTACCACTGAACCAAAAGCAAACGGTGACAGAATTCATTTATCGTCGCGACCAGTGCTGCGCCCAAGCGATAAAAGACTGGAACTAACGCTTTTTGGTTTTTTATTTTAAAAAAAAAGCACATTAACTTTTTTAGTGTTTTGAATAGCCTATATGTTAAACGAAATCTTCAGCTACCTACATGCGAAATTCCATAATGATTGAGTTAGTAGATTTTGCGTGAAGCGATAACAAACATCGATTTCGCATTTCATTTTTATAGATATAAGGATTCTATCGTTTAAAACTAAAATAATAGACTAAATATGGGGGTGGTCCCTATGCACATCATATCCGTACAATATAAAATTGAAATATGCTAGTCTAATTGCGAGGGAGGTTAAGTTAAAAATAATGCATATTCACTAAACGCTAGTAAAATCTACTTATATAATTGCCTTATTCTGTCTGTGTGAAGTTCAATGTGTGAAGTTCACGGATAGATTTTGGTCAGAATGGATAAAATAAAAAAAGTGTCAAGGGATGTGAATCGAACCCACGACCTTCCGCTTACCGGGCAGATGCCATGACCACTAGGCTACCCTGGACATATTTTTCCGTTCATAAAGTTAATAATAAAATAATAAAATAAAAATCGTTTGAATATTAATATATACAGTTATCAGCGTCATCAAGCAACAATTCTTAATAATCAATTCTGTCACCGTTTGCTTTTGTGAATGGAATAAATACCCAAATATGGCCATTTCTCATAACCATCGGTGGTTCAGTGGGCGGGCGGGCGGCCCAGGTTCGATTCCCGGCCGATGCATTTTTTTTTTTTTTACAATTTTTAAAACTCATTTATATATTATACAAAGAATGCCATCCACGGCGCCAATTTATAATTGTAACAAATAGTATTTGAATAAAAGCATTTAATCGGGTAAAACCCGGGCGTTGCCCGGGTCATTCGGCTAGTATATAAATAAATGAATACTGCTTTATCACTTAATGATTAAATTTGGGCATGACTGTGGGAATATTTTACTAAACCAATATATAAAAGAAATAGGCGGATTACAAATTCAAATAAACTAAGCTAGAAGGTCCATGGGTAAGTAAGACTAGACAGATACAATTATGAATCGAAGCGGACACTTATGTCTGAACATTATATTCATATAACGACAAAAAATTACGCAAATACTTTGAGGTAAATAGTGTTTTCGAAAAAAAATTATATGGCGTAAACACTTTAAAAGAGATAGCAGAAAAACTCCGAAATTACGTTTATCTTAGTAAAACTAAATATCCTCGTGATTACAAAAAATAAAATAAAAAACAATTGGATTATCAAAAAAAAAATACGTTTAAACATGTCTCGCGAGATCATTCAGATGAATAAATTTAAAAAATAGTATATATAAAAAAATCTTTATACTTTGGTATGATCTAAATAAAAAAAATTATATGGCCTATACATTTTATATGAGATAGCAGAAAAGGCTCCGAAATTATGCTTATCTTAGTAAAACTAAATACCCTCGTGAAAAAATAAAAAAAATAAACAATAGGATTATCAGGAAAAGAGAACATATGCTTAAATATGTCTAGCGAAATCCTTCAGACGAATAAAATTTAAAAATAATATATGCAAAATCATTATACTTTGGTATAATCTGAATAAAAAAATTTATATGGTCTATACATCTTACAGGAGATAGCAGAAAAGTTTAAAAGAGGATGGAATAGTTTAAGAGTGTATACCTCTCGCGTCCGCGAGAGGTAGGGCGGACACTTACTTTTCAGTTCAGAAGGCAGCTACCCCCCTACAGATGTGTCCCTAGGGGCTCTATATTTGGATTTTGTGGGAAGCCCTGAGGGTGTGGGAAAAAACATTGTTCTAGGCCTAACTTCGCGTCCCAATATTTCAAGATCCATATAAAAGGAAGAAATTATTTCTCCAACATTTGAAACTTAGAATTAAAATGTGGTACACACCAACCATAAATTATTCCTATTAATTCGTGAATTTGAAAAGGTTAAAATAACGTATACGCTATACACAAATATAACTCGTGAAATAAAAAATAAAAAAATTAACGTATACGCTAAGCTCAAAATATAACTCGTGATATTGAAAAAGTTAAAAAATTTAACGTATACGCTAAGCACAAAATATTTATAAATGCGTGAAATTGAAGAGGTCAAAAAAGAACGTATACACTAAATATAAGAGAACGCATATCGGCCATAAATTATTTCTATTAGCTCTAAAAATTGAAAAAAAAAAGTTAAAATAACGTATACGCTAAACACAAAATATAACTCGTGAAATTAAAAAAAAAAATATCGTATACACTAAAGCATAAAAATACCTTTCCAACACGTGAAATTGAATGGTTAAAATAACGATTATTTCTTTTAACACGTGAAACTGAAAAATTAAAAAAAATAACGTGTACACTAGAAATAAAGTTAAAATAACAATTAAAAGGTTAAAATATCGTATACACTAAAGCACATAAATATATTTTAGGTAGAGACATAATTTCTTATCTCAGGGGCGGGCCTACTTTTCACAAAAAGGAAATATTTTTAATTGTGATTTTTCGGTAATTTCGCCCCCACGTTGGGCATCCATTGTTACGTCTATTTTGTACATGTCGAAATACGTTGTATTTCGTTCTATATGTTGTAATACTTTGCCACGGCAAATACAAAAAAAATAATAATAATATACGAATAATATAAATATTCAAATGTTCACACACTTTCGAGTTTAGAAGTTTCTTTGGTATTTCAAATCCTTCTAAGCAAAGTCCAACCTCCGTATTATAACATGGTTTCACGTGTAAACCTTAAAGTGGATTAACAAAGAAAACTTTTTAATACAACAATGTTGGTATAACCATCACCTTTACGCCTTTGAATAACTCACACACTCCATTTTTGTACACTTTATGGGAATTAATGTTTGGTCTGATATAAAGCACAAAAAAAAAAAAAAGTAAAAAAAATGAATAATACCAAATTTTATTATATCTAACACTCTATAATTTGGTGCAAAAAGAAAAAAAAATAGGATTACATGCAAGACAAAAGGTACCTCACTAATGAACGTTTCTTCACTTCTAATTCCATTGAATTATGAAAAGAAATATTCTATTTACTATATATATTATATAGTAGAGTTTACCGCCAAAAAAAAAAATATCACCTATTAAAAACTATATATGCCTTCTAACCTATAAAAGAGTCTTTTTGGTCCACACAAGAAAATTTTTTATAGGATATAGCTAACTTACCATTCCTGTCTATTCTTCTACTCACCAAAACCTAGGCCATCTATCTCAGCTTGAATCTCGACCTCCATCCCCATCGCCTTTTTTTGGTTCCAACCCCTCCAGTTATTCGATCTCCACTGACTAAAAATTTGAAAATAGCGTCCCTCCAAAAAAATTTATCATCTTCTTTTTACAGAGTAAAAAAATAAATAATTTCTCTGAATATATTCGAAAATAGAAAAATTAAAAATTTATTCTATGGAATAAATAATTCTAAATTGATAATAAAAATAATAAAATGTATCAGTTCGCTTTCTTGAGACTTTAATTTAGTAATTTCTTCTTTAAATATTTTTATTTTGTTATCTTTTAAAAAATATCTAATCTATCTAGAATATATATATATACTAGCGGGTGTACCCGGCTCCGCCCGGGTTTTACTCGAGGGAATGTTTGTAGTCTAGTATGTTGATATAATAAATCTATCTGAATATTAGGAAAGGTCAGGTATTTTTTTTTTGTAGGGTGATGCTCTGAAAAAGAATGCTATACCACTTTATCACTAAACAAATTGGCGAGTCAAAAATAAGCAACCTAAACAATCCATTAGCTTTGCAAGATAATAAAAGAAATAGAGAAATGCTTGCAAAATTCTCAACACAAATCAAAATCTTTAATCCTCAGAAGTAATGTATATTAGGTAGGATGAGGTTTATTTTGTTTCTATTACATTACATCATCTTTAAATCTCAAAGCAGAGCAAAACTGGCATACCCGAGACATTTGGCCTATATCGACAGATGAATCAGCTTTATAATCAATATGGGCATTATAATGCAAACGTGAAAACGGCTTATGAGTCCAAAGCTGAATACGCTGAACAGGAACTTGCATAGTTTGTGTAGCTGCGACGCGGGCTTCAGAATACCTAAGACGGCGAAGCGCACGACGAAGAAGTGGTGTCTCAATAGCTCTAGCATTCCTATATCTCCTGGAAGCAGCCTTATTCCTACCAAGTAAACGTCGGCTGTGGCGAGTCATATTCTGAAAAAAAAAATTAGATTTAGATTAATAACAAAAGCTTCAAAACCAGCAATTTCTAAACAAAGCATAAAAATATCCTGTCTTTTTGAGGTAAAAATCAAAATTTTTAATTTTTTTATTCAAAATAAATAATTATTACCAAAAAAAATGATGTACAAAACCAGTTATCATTAAAAAGCTTCAAAAATAGACCAACCGCTGGATACGGTAATGAAAAAGCATGCTTTTTTGAGGTAAAAAATAGAAATAATTTGCTAAAATACAAATACAACCCCTATATGTTAAAAAAACTCTAAATAATCTAAATATAAAATATTTAATCAAATAAATTAAAATATCTTTAAAAAAACTTTGAAAAAGGACTTCAAAAAGACAAATAAATGAATCCGTAAAAGAAATTCCTTGCTTATTTAAAAATATAAATAACCATTTTTTAGATACAACCCATATAAACTGGATTTAAAAGATCAAAGCAATAATTAAAAAATTCAATAAGAAAATTTAAAAAAGGACCTCAAAATGACCCATAATTAAACACAATGAAATTGCTTGCTCTTTTCTGCGATTAATAATAAAAAACCCAAATATTTAAAAAAACACAACAACTATATGTTATAAATACCACAAATAATTTGTATTTGAAAGATCTAAATAATTAAATAAAAAATTCTTGAGAAATATTTGAGAAGGGCCTCATAATGACAATCACATAAACATATCAATAAAATATCTTGCATCTTAGTGAAAAAAAATAGAAATAACCCAAAATTTGTTTACAAAATAACCCATATATGTGGAAAACACCATAAATAATCTACTTTTAAAATATCTAAGCAATTAATTAAAATTTTGTTAAGGTCCTCAAAAACGACATAAAATTGAGCACATTAATGAAATTTCAAGCTTTTTAGTGAAAAAAAAAATAGAAATAACCCAATTTTTTTTTTACAAAACAACCCATATAAGTGGAAAACACCATAAATAATCTGTTATTAAAATATCTAAACAATTAATTAAAAATTTTGTTAAGGTCCTCAAAAAAGACATAAAATTGAGCACATTAATGAAATTTCAATCTTTTTTTGTAAAAAATAATATAAATAACCTTGTCTGGGTGGAAGGAGTTGAGGTCAGATAGGATGTGAGAGGCAGATACCTCACTTACCAAGCAAAAGGTATCATCGATGTACCGCCTCCATAGAAAGATGTCTGAAGAATGGCGTGAAGTGATCCATTGGTCCAGTGACCTCATGACAACCTCAGCCACCACGGTTGAGAGGGGGCTACCCATGGGGGAGCCCTTGGTCTGCTTGAAAAACTGGGTATCAAATGTGAAGGTGGACATGCCTAGGCATATGGAAGTGAGCTCGACCTTCACATTTGATACCCAGTTTTTCAAGCAGACCAAGGGCTCCCCCATGGGTAGCCCCCTCTCAACCGTGGTGGCTGAGGTTGTCATGAGGTCACTGGACCAATGGATCACTTCACGCCATTCTTCAGACATCTTTCTATGGAGGCGGTACATCGATGATACCTTTTGCTTGGTAAGTGAGGTATCTGCCTCTCACATCCTATCTGACCTCAACTCCTTCCACCCAGACATAGCCTTCACCCATGAAACAGAAAATCACTCAGTCCTACCTTTCCTAGATACACTAGTCATACGCACCCCCAGCAGTTTCCATACCACAGTATACTATAAAAACAACACACCCCCACACCACACAAACTTCCGGTCACATTGCCCAACACCACACAAAATCAATACAGTTAGAGCTCTCACTAAACGTATCTTTACTCATTGTTCCCTCCCGTTATTCCAAACAATATAAAAGGCTAAAATATTTTCATATTTATCCAAATCCGGCTACCCGACCCCCTTCATTCTTAAACACATGCATGACCCTCACCACAACAGTGCTCCAGCTATACACAGAAATATTTGCTCCCTTCCTTTTTGCCCCCAGTCTATCACCATAGCCAGGTTTTTAAGGCAACATGGCATTACAACATACTTCCAGAACCCACCTAACATCGCCACACTAATCCGACACCCCATTACCAGATCTTCCCTTCATGCGAGTTCTCTCCGTTCTGGTGGTGCTGTCTATTCCGTCTCTTGCGACCAATGCAATGCCACTTATGTCGGGGAGACGGGTAGATCCGTCGCCATCAGAATGGTTGAGCATTCCAGAAACATCTCTAATAAAAACCTAAATTCCCCTATTTACAGTCATTCTATGCAAACCGGTCATACATTCAATCTAACAAAGCCATCCATTCTATACAACAATATCAATAATAAGTATCAAAGACTTTTACTAGAGGCATTTGTGTCAATAAAAACAAACAGCATCAACAGGCATATAGATATACCAGAACAATACCATATGTTGTGTGAATAGCCATAGGTTGCATTTACCTGCCCTTGATTAACACCATTCATAGTGCATATGTACTTAGTCCAGATTTATTAGCATTTAATCCCTATATTCTTTTTAGCATATTTGATTCTTATTTTTATATCTTTAAATACTTTTATCTTTTGCAGTTATGTAAATTTTCTTTTCAGCTTTGTGTATATATGGATCCTCAGCGCGTTTATTACTCTTACCTGATGAAGGACGATATGTCCGAAAGCTTGTGTGCATGCTAATAAAAAGAAGCTCCTCTTCCCACTTTGTAAACTCGTTATTAACCTTCAGTGAAGAGCAGTTCTACTTAATTCGCTCATTTTTACGCTTTTTGTCCTGGAATTCATCATGAATCCTTCCGCTGAAGACCTACCTCGTTATACCTATCAGTTGCGAAAGAAATCGTTACAGTTGTCAAGATGGCGCCTCCATTTGAACTTTAACAAACTGTGTGAAACGGCTGATTTTATACCTCCATCCCTTCGAATCAGGGATCCTGTTCGCAATCCATTTTCATCCGTCGTCATACGCCGCGCCCAACTCCATCTGTTATCGTCTAGGATTAAAGGTTGCCACTCCAATATCCGATTTATTTCTAAGTCCGTCAAGGGATTGATCTTTCTGGTCTCTCGGCTACTAACCAATCCAGAAATGGCCGATCTGTTGCAATCCATCACAAGGGACATTCGGCTTCAGAAGAACGATATAACGCAACGTCACAACTCCAAGCTTCATCACTGGATCAAGAAGTACAACTTCCCTGCCTATCTACTAGAAGCCTATCTTCCCCAGTCACCCCAAGGAGTGGTCAACCTCTCGGACTATGTCTTGCCATCTGCTGATGCTGAGATTCTGTCATTGGGCCTAAAATACAGACTGCCTGGGCCTTCTGATATTCCTCGCATCATAGCTGGTGTGGAACCCGCTCTCAGAGGCCTTAACCACCAAGACACCCATAGGATCAGGCATTTCGTCACCTCCACCCTTCAACGACCCTACAATATCCCTAAACCGTCCCTAGCCATGAATAGGGTTATCTCCCGTCTTAAACGCAATAGAGACATAGTCATAACAAAATCCGACAAAGGCTCACAGACCGTAATTCTCAACACTACCGTTTACAAGCAAAAAATGCAAAACGTTCTCGACCAACACTCCATTTTTTCTGCCATCACTGAACAGGAACATAAAACATCCGTTAAGAATTTCCGTTTACTATTGTTAAGATTAAAAAGGTCCCAGCAGATCACTAAAGAGCAATATAACGACTTCACAGCTAACCTCGCCCAAATAGCCTACATTTACGGCCTTCCAAAAATCCACAAGCCCGATGTTCCCCTCCGACCAATCATATCTTACCATCTCTCTCCGGCATATACCCTGTCAAAATTTTTGTCCAACTTCTTGACCCCCCTTCTACAGTCTCCCCCATGGGAATATACCATTGCAAACTCCCCCTCGTTTGTGTCCTATATCACCAGCCTCACACCTCCCCCCAGGTCCATAATGGTTTCTTTCGATGTAACGTCTCTATATCTCTCACTTGCCCACCCCTTGATCATTAATAGTTTACGCACTTTCCTCGAAAATGCCCCCCTGTTAGACACCCTCACCGCGGAGACGGTTGTCGAGCTCACTTCCATATGCCTAGGCATGTCCACCTTCACATTTGATACCCAGTTTTTCAAGCAGACCAAGGGCTCCCCCATGGGTAGCCCCCTCTCAACCGTGGTGGCTGAGGTTGTCATGAGGTCACTGGACCAATGGATCACTTCACGCCATTCTTCAGACATCTTTCTATGGAGGCGGTACATCGATGATACCTTTTGCTTGGTAAGTGAGGTATCTGCCTCTCACATCCTATCTGACCTCAACTCCTTCCACCCAGACATAGCCTTCACCCATGAAACAGAAAATCACTCAGTCCTACCTTTCCTAGATAAACTAGTCATACGCACCCCCAGCAGTTTCCATACCACAGTATACTATAAAAACAACACACCCCCACACCACACAAACTTCCGGTCACATTGCCCAACACCACACAAAATCAATACAGTTAGAGCTCTCACTAAACGTATCTTTACTCATTGTTCCCTCCCGTTATTCCAAACAATAGAAAAGGCTAAAATATTTTCATATTTATCCAAATCCGGCTACCCGACCCCCTTCATTCTTAAACACATGCATGACCCTCACCACAACAGTGCTCCAGCTATACACAGAAATATTTGCTCCCTTCCTTTTTGCCCCCAGTCTATCACCATAGCCAGGTTGTTAAGGCAACATGGCATTACAACATACTTCCAGAACCCACCTAACATCGCCACACTAATCCGACACCCCATTACCAGATCTTCCCTTCATGCGAGTTCTCTCCGTTCTGGTGGTGCTGTCTATTCCGTCTCTTGCGACCAATGCAATGCCACTTATGTCGGGGAGACGGGTAGATCCGTCGCCATCAGAATGGTTGAGCATTCTAGAAACATCTCTAATAAAAACCTAAATTCCCCTATTTACAGTCATTCTATGCAAACCGGTCATACATTCAATCTAACAAAGCCATCCATTCTATACAACAATATCAATAATAAGTATCAAAGACTTTTACTAGAGGCATTTGTGTCAATAAAAACAAACAGCATCAACAGGCATATAGATATACCAGAACAATACCATATGTTGTGTGAATAGCCATAGGTTGCATTTACCTGCCCTTGATTAACACCATTCATAGTGCATATGTACTTAGTCCAGATTTATTAGCATTTAATCCCTATATTCTTTTTAGCATATTTGATTCTTATTTTTATATCTTTAAATACTTTTATCTTTTGCAGTTATGTAAATTTTCTTTTCAGCTTTGTGTATATATGGATCCTCAGCGCGTTTATTACTCTTACCTGATGAAGGACGATATGTCCGAAAGCTTGTGTGCATGCTAATAAAAAGAAGCTCCTCTTCCCACTTTGTAAACTCGTTATTATGTATGTTAAAGTTAGGAAAAATATTTTGATGTTAAGCAAAACCTGCTCCATCTCGTTTTACATAAATGTTGAAAATTAGGTTGAAATTGATGCATTGTAACGAAAGTTTTTAGTGATCGACACTTATGAAATTTCCATTTTATTAATATAGATAATTAATTTTATTCTTTGAAATAAAATAATTTTTAGAATTTTCGAGATGGTAATAAAATTTTAGACCTTTCTTCTTGCATAAAAAGGAAGGGATAAGTTATATACATATATACATATGTACATTCTGTACTTTCTCCATCTGGGCCTTTCTGCAGCGGGCTTCAGGATACAAGCCCAGAGCTAATTCAAGTTCTCCATCTCTTAATTCTCCTCGTCGTTTTCCTTCTGTGGAGGGTTGGTCAGTTTAGAAAGGGTCAGTGTCCTCTCCAACTGGGCGTCTTCCCCGGCTTTGGTCTTTGGAGCATCGTCGGCCATCTTCTCGGCTTTTCCTCGGTGGGGAATTCTCCATCTGGACAACAAGCACTTCGGCGAGACACTGTACATATATGATGTAATAGTTTACATCATTGTTGGGTCTGTTTTGTGAAAATATGGCCCAACAATTGGGGATGGCTATGTTTGCTTGTGGATAAGGCTATGTTTGATTGGGGATGGGTATGTTTGCTTGTGGAGAAGGCTATGTTTGATTGGGGATGGGTATGTTTGCTTGTGGAGAAGGCTATGTTTGCTTGTGGAGAAGGCTATGTTTTATTGGGGATGGCTATGTTTGCTTGTGGAGAATGCTATGTTTGCTTGTGGAGAAGGCTATATTTGATTGGGGATGGCTATGTTTGCTTGTGGAGAAGGCTATGTTTGATTGGGGATGGGTATGTTTGCTTGTGGAGAAGGCTATGTTTGCTTGTGGAGAAGGCTATGTTTGATTGGGGATGGCTATGTTTGCTTGTGGAGAAGGCTATATTTGATTGGGGATGGCTATGTTTGCTTGTGGAGAAGGCTATGTTTGATTGGGGATGGCTATGTTTGCTTGTGGAGAAGGCTATGTTTGATTGTGGATGGCTATGTTTGCTTGTGGAGAATGCTATGTTTGCTTGTGGAGAAGGCTATGTTTGATTCGGAATGGCTATGTTTGCTTTTGGAGAATGCTATGTTTGCTTGTGAAGAAAGCTATGCTTGCTTGTGGAGTGGGCTATTTTTTATTGTGGATAAGACTATGTTTGCTTGTGGAGAAGGCTATGTTTGCTTGTGGTGTGGGCTATGTTTGTTTGTGGAGAAGGCTATGTTTGCTTGTGGAGAAGGCTATGTTTGCTTGTGGAGAAGGCTATGTTTGCTTGTGGAGAAGGCTATGTTTACTTGTGGAGAAGGCTATGTTGCTTGTGGAGAATGCTATGTTTGCTTGTGGAGAAGGCTATGTTTGCTTGTGGAGAAGGCTATGTTTGCTTGTGGAGAATGCTATGTTTGCTTGTGGAGAAGGCTATGTTTGCATGTGGAGAAGGCTATGTTTGCTTGTGGAGAAGGCTATGTTTGCTTGTGGAGAAGGCTATGTTTGCATGTGGAGAAGGCCATGTTTGCTTGTGGAGTGGGCAATGATTGCTTGTGGAGTTTGCTATGTTTTCTTGTGGAGTGGGCTATGTTTGCTTGTGGAGAAGGCTATGTTTGCTTGTGGAGATGGCTATGTTTGCTTGTGGGGAAGGCTATATTTGATTGGGGATGGCTATGTTTGCTTGTGGAGAATGCTATGTTTGCTTGTGGAGAAGGCTATGTTTGATTGGGGATGGCTATGTTTACTTGTGGAGAAGGCTATGTTTGATTGGGGATGGCTATGTTTGCTTGTGGAGAAGGCTATGTTTGATTTTGGATGGCTATGTTTGCTTGCGGAGAAGGCTATGTTTGATTGGGGATAGCTATGTTTGCTTGTGGAGAAGGCTATGTTTGATTGGGGATGGCTATGTTTGCTTGTGGAGAATGCTATGTTTGCTTGTGGAGAAGGCTATGTTTGATTCGGGATGGCTATGTTTGCTTGTGGAGAATGCTATGTTTGCTTGTGGAGAAAGCTATGTTTGCTTGTGGAGTGGGCTATGTTTGCTTGTGGAGAAGGCTATGTTTGCTTGTGGAGAATGCTATGTTTGCTTGTGGAGTGGGCAATGTTTGCTTGTGGAGAAGGCTATGTTTGCTTGTGGAGAATGCTATGTTTGCTTGTGGAGAAGGCTATGTTTGCTTGTGGAGAAGGCTATGTTCACTTGTGGAGAAGGCTATGTTTGATTGGGGAGAAGGCTATGTTTGCTTGTGGAGAAGGCTATGTTTGCTTGTGGAGAAGGCTATGTTTGCTTGTGGAGAAGGCTATGTTCACTTGTGGAGAAGGCTATGTTTGATTGGGGAGAAGGCTATGTTTGCTTGTGGAGAATGCTATGTTTGCTTGTGGAGAAGACTATGTTTGATTGTGGAGAAGGCTATGTTTTATTGTGGAGAAGACTATGTTTGCTTGTGGAGAAGGCTATGTTTGTTTGTGGAGAAGGCTATGTTTGCTTGTGGAGATGGCTATGTTTGCTTGTGGAGAAGGCTATGGTTGCTTGTGGAGAAGGCTATGTTTGCTTGTGAAGAAGGCTATGTATGCTTGTGGAGAAGGCTATGTTTGCTTGTGGAGTGGGCTATGTTTGCTTGTGGAGATGGCTATGTTTGCTTGTGGAGTGGGTTATGTTTGCTTGTGGAGTGGGCTATGTTTGCTTGTAGAGAAGGCTATGTTTGCTTGTGGAGAGGGCTATGTTTGCTTGTGGAAAAGGCTATGTTTGATTGTGGAGTGGGCTATGTTTGCTTGTGGAGAATGGTATGTTTGCTTGTGGAAAAGGCTATGTTTGCTTGTGGAGAAGGCTATGTTTGCTTGTGGAGAATGCTATGTTTGCTTGTGGAGAAGGCTATGTTTGCTTGTGGAGAAGGCTATGTTTGCTTGTGGAGAATGCTATGTTTGCTTGTGGAGAAGTCTATGTTTGCATGTGGAGAAGGCTATGTTTGCTTGTGGAGAGGGCTATGTTTGCTTGTGGAAAAGGCTATGTTTGATTGTGGAGTGGGCTATGTTTGCTTGTGGAGAATGGTATGTTTGCTTGTGGAAAAGGCTATGTTTGCTTGTGGAGAAGGCTATGTTTGCTTGTGGAGAATGCTATGTTTGCTTGTGGAGAAGGCTATGTTTGCTTGTGGAGAAGGCTATGTTTGCTTGTGGAGAATGCTATGTTTGCTTGTGGAGAAGTCTATGTTTGCATGTCGAGAAGGCTATGTTTGCTTGTGGAGAAGGCTATGTTTGCTTGTGGAGAAGGCTATGTTTGCATGTGGAGAAGGCCATGTTTGCTTGTGGAGTGGGCAATGTTTGCTTGTGGAGTTGGCTATGTTTTCTTGTGGAGAATGCTATGTTTGCTTGTGGAGAAGGCTATGTTTGCTAGTGGAGTTGGCTATGTTTTCTTGTGGAGAAGGCTATGTTTGCTTGTGGAGAAGGCAATGTTTGATTGTGGAGAGGGCTATGTTTGCTTGTGGAGAAGGCTATGTTTGATTGTGGAGTGGGCTATGTTTGCTTGTGGAGAATGCTATGTTTGCTTGTGGAAAAGGCTATGTTTGCTTGTGGAGAATGCTATGTTTGCTTGTGGAAAAGGCTATGTTTGCTTGTGGAGAAGGCTATGTTTGCTTGTGGAGAAGGCTATGTATGCTTGTGGAGAAGGCTAAGTTTGCTTGTGGAGAAGGCTATTTTTGCTTGTGGAGATGGCTATGTTTGCTTGCGGAGAATGCTATGTTTGCTTGTGGAATGGGCTATGTTTGCTTGTGGAGAAGGCTATGTTTTCTTGTGGAGATGGCTATGTTTGCTTGTTGAGAAGGCTATATTTGATTGGGGATGGCTATGTTTGCTTGTGCAGAATGTTATGTTTGCTCTGGAGAAGGCTATGTTTGATTGGGGATGGCTATGTTTACTTGTGGAGAAGGCTATGTTTGATTGGGGATGGCTATATTTGCTTGTGGAGAAGGCTATGTTTGATTTTGGATGGCTATGTTTGCTTGAGGAGAAGGCTATGTTTGATTGGGTATAGCTATGTTTGATTGGGGATAGCTATGTTTGCTTGTGGAGAAGGCTATGTTTGATTGGGGATGGCTATGTTTGCTTGTGGATATAAATAACCTATTTTTTAGATACAACCAATATATGTAGAAAATATAATAAATAAAATGTATTTAAAAGATCAAAGCAATAATTAAAAAATTCCATAAGAAAATTTAAAAAAGGACCTCATACCTAAGACGGCGAAGCGCACGAAGCGTCTCACTTTGAAGTGGTGTCTCAATAGCTCTAGCATTCCTACATCTCCTGGAAGCAGCCGTATTCCTACCAAGTAAACGTCGGCTGTGGCGAGGCATATTCTGAAAAAAAAAATTAGATTGAGATTAATAACAAAAGCTTCAAAACCAGCAATTTCTAAACAAAGCATAAAAATTTCCTGTCTTTTTGTGGTAAAAATCAAAATTTTTAAATTTTTCATTCAAAATAACCTTCAGATATGTTAAAAAGATTTTTAAAAACTAAAATCATAATATTATATTACCAAAAAATTAATGTACAAAACCAGTTATCATTAAAAAGCTTCAAAAATAGACCAACGCTGGATACGGCAATGAAAAAGCATGCTTTTTTGAGATAAAAAATAGAAATAATTTGCTAAAATACAAAAAAAAACAACCCCTATATGTTTAAAAAACTATAAATAATCTAAATATAAAATATTTAATCAAATAAATTAAAATATCTTTAAAAAAACTTTGAAAAAGGACTTCAAAAAGACAAATAAATGAATCCGTAAAAGAAATTCCTTGCTTATTTAAAAATATAAATAACCATTTTTTTAGATACAACCCATATATGTAGAAAATATAATAAATAAGCTGTATTTAAAAGATCAAAGCAATAAATAAAAAATTCAATAAGAAAATTTAAAAAAGGACCTCAAAATGACCCATAATTGAACACAATGAAATTGCTTGCTCTTTTTTGCGATTAATAATAAAAAACCCAAATATTTGAAAAAACACAACACCTATATGTTATAAATACCACAAATAATTTGTATTTGAAAGATCTAAATAATTAAATAAAAAATTCTTAAGAAATATTTGAGAAGGGCCTCATAATGACAATCACATAAACATATCAATAAAATATCTTGCATCTTAGTGAAAAAAATAGAAATAACCCAAAATTTGTTCACAAAATAACCCATATATGTGGAAAACACCATAAATAATCTACTTTTAAAATATCTAAGCAATTAATTAAAATTTTGTTAAGGTCCTCAAAAACGACATAAAATTGAGCACATTAATGAAATTTCAAGCTTTTTAGTGAAAAAAAAAATAGAAATAACCCAAATATTTTTTACAAAACAACCCATATAAGTGGAAAACACCATAAATAATCTGTTATTAAAATATCTAAACAATTAATTAAAAATTTTGTTAAGGTCCTCAAAAAAGACATAAAATTGAGCACATTAATGAAATTTCAAACTTTTTTTGTAAAAAATAATATAAATAACCTTAGTCTTATAAAAATACTAACCACGTAAGTTAGAAATAGCATATATAATCTGTATATAAAATAAAAAAGAAATCAATTAAAATTAGCCTAAAAATTTATCTAAAATATAAAATTGATCTCATCAAGTAAGGCTTCAACTTTTTTTGGTATAAAATATGAAAACTATGAAATAAAAGTATCTTACCATGTATAAAAGTTATTTAAATATATATAAAAAAGATTAAAACTAATTTTCCAAGAAACGCAAAAAGTGTAAACACTTTAACTCTGTTGAATTTTTTTGGATTTTATCGATAACAGCAAAGTTATGTATGTTAAAGTTAGAAAAAATATTTTGATGTTAAGCAAAACCTGCTCCATCTCGTTTTACATAAATGTTGAAAATTAGGTTGAAATTGATGCATTGTAAAGAAAGTTTTTAGTGATCGACACTTATGAAATTTCCATTTTATTAATATAGATAATTAATTTTATTCTTTGAAATAAAATGATTTTTAGAATTTTCGAGATGGTAATAAAATTTTAGACCTTCCTTCTTGCATAAAAAGGAAGGGATAATTTATATACATATATACATATGTACATTCTGTACTTTCTCCATCTGGGCCTTTCTGCAGCGGGCTTCAGAATACAAGCCCAGAGCTAATTCAAGTTCTCCATCTCTTAATTCTCCTCGTCGTTTTCCTTCTGTGGAGGGTTGGTCAGTTTAGAAAGGGTCAGTGTCCTCTCCAACTGGGCGTCTTCCCCGGCTTTGGTCTTTGGAGCATCGTCGGCCATCTTCTCGGCTTTTCCTCGGTGGGAAATTCTCCATCTGGACAACAAGCACTTCGGCGAGACACTGTACATATATGATGTAAAATGTTTACATCATTGTTGGGTCTGTTTTGTGAAAATATGGCCCAACAATTGGGGATGGCTATGTTTGCTTGTGGAGAAGGCTATGTTTGATTGGGGATGGGTATGTTTGCTTGTGGAGAAGGCTATGTTTGCTTGTGGAGAAGGCTATGTTTGATTGGGGATGGCTATGTTTGCTTGTGGAGAATGCTATGTTTGCTTGTGGAGAAGGCTATATTTGATTGGGGATGGCTATGTTTGCTTGTGGAGAAGGCTATGTTTGATTGGGGATGGCTATGTTTGCTTGTGGAGAAGGCTATGTTTGATTGGGGATGGGTATGTTTGCTTGTGGAGAAGGCTATGTTTGCTTGTGGAGAAGGCTATGTTTGATTATGGATGGCTATTTTTGCTTGTGAAGAATGCTATGTTTGCTTGTGGAGAAGGCTATGTTTGATACGGGATGGCTATGTTTGCATGTGGAGAATGCTATGTTTGCTTGTGAAGAAAGCTATGCTTGCTTGTGGAGTGGGCTATTTTTTATTGTGTAGAAGACTATGTTTGCTTGTGGAGAAGGCTATGTTTGCTTGTGGAGAAGGCTATGTTTGCTTGTGGAGAAAGCTATGTTTGCTTGTGGAGAAGGCTATGTTTGCTTGTGGAGAAGGCTATGTTTGCTTGTGGAGATGGCTATGTTTGCTTGTGGGGAAGGCTATATTTGATTGGGGATGGCTATGTTTGCTTGTGGAGAATGCTATGTTTGCTTGTGGAGAAGGCTATGTTTGATTGGGGATGGCTATGTTTACTTGTGGAGAAGGCTATGTTTGATTTTGGATGGCTATGTTTGCTTGAGGAGAAGGCTATGTTTGATTGGGGATAGCTATGTTTGCTTGTGGAGAAGGCTATGTTTGATTGGGAATGGCTAATTTTGCTTGTGGAGAATGCTATGTTTGCTTGTGGAGAAGGCTATGTTTGATTCGGGATGGCTATGTTTGCTTGTGGAGAATGCTATGTTTGCTTGTGGAGAAGGCTATGTTTGATTGGGAATGGCTAATTTTGCTTGTGGAGAATGCTATGTTTGCTTGTGGAGAAGGCTATGTTTGATTCGGGATGGCTATGTTTGCTTGTGGAGAATGCTATGTTTGCTTGTGGGGAAAGCTATGTTTGCTTGTGGAGTGGGCTATGTTTGCTTGTGGAGAAGGCTATGTTTGCTTGTGGAGAATGCTATGTTTGCTTGTGGAGTGGGCTATGTTTGTTTGTGGAGAAGGCTATGTTTGCTTGTGGAGAATGCTATGTTTGCTTGTGGAGAAGGCTATGTTTGCTTGTGGAGAAGGCTATGTTTGCTTGTGGAGAATGCTATGTTTGCTTGTGGAAAAGGCTATGTTTGCTTGTGGAGAATGCTATGTTTGCTTGTGGAAAAGGCTATGTTTGCTTGTGGAGAAGGCTATGTTTGCTTGTGGAGAAGGCTATGTATGCTTGTGGAGAAGGCTAAGTTTGCTTGTGGAGAAGGCTATTTTTGCTTGTGGAGATGGCTATGTTTGCTTGCGGAGAATGCTATGTTTGCTTGTGGAGTGGGCTATGTTTGCTTGTGGAGAAGGCTATGTTTGCTTGTGGAGATGGCTATGTTTGCTTGTGGAGAAGGCTATATTTGCTTGTGGAGAAGGCTATGTTTGCTTGTGGAGAAGGCTATGGTTGCTTGTGGAGAAGGCTATTTTTGCTTGTGGAGAATGCTATGTTTGCTTGTGGAGTGGGCTATGTTTGTTTGTGGAGAAGGCTATGTTTGCATGTGGAGAATGTTTTGTTTGCTTGTGGAGAAGGCTATGTTTGCTTGTGGAGAAGGCTATGTTTGCTTGGGGATAGCTATGTTTGCTTGTGGAGAAGGCTATGTTTGATTGGGGATGGCTATGTTTGCTTGTGGAGAATGCTATGTTTGCTTGTGGAGAAGGCTATGTTTGATTCAAGATGGCTATGTTTGCTTGTGGAGAATGCTATGTTTGCTTGTGGAGAAAGCTATGTTTGCTTGTGGAGTGGGCTATGTTTGATTTTGGATGGCTATGTTTGCTTGAGGAGAAGGCTATGTTTGATTGGGGATAGCTATGTTTGCTTGTGGAGAAGGCTATGTTTGATTGGGGATGGCTATGTTTGCTTGTGGAGAATGCTATGTTTGCTTGTGGAGAAGGCTATGTTTGATTCGGGATGGCTATGTTTGCTTGTGGAGAATGCTATGTTTGCTTGTGGAGAAAGCTATGTTTGCTTGTGGAGTGGGCTATGTTTGCTTGTGGAGAAGGCTATGTTTGCTTGTGGAGAATGCTATGTTTGCTTGTGGAGTGGGCTATGTTTGTTTGTGGAGAAGGCTATGTTTGCTTGTGGAGAATGCTATGTTTGCTTGTGGAGAAGGCTATGTTTGCTTGTGGAGAAGGCTATGTTTGCTTGTGGAGAAGGCTATGTTTGCTTGTGGAGAAGGCTATGTTTGCTTGTGGAGAAGGCTATGTTTGTTTGTGGAGAAGGCTATCTTTGCTTGTGGAGAAGGCTATGTTTGCTTGTGGAGAAGGCTATGGTTGCTTGTGGAGAAGGCTATTTTTGCTTGTGGAGATTGCTATGTTTGCTTGTGGAGTGGGCTATGTTTGTTTGTGGAGAAGGCTATGTTTGCATGTGGAGAATGCTATGTTTGCTTGTGGAGAAGGCTATGTTTGCTTGTGGAGAAGGCTATGTTTGCTTGTGGAGAAGGCTATGTTTGCTTGTGGAGAAGGCTATGTTTGCTTGTGGAGAAGGCTATGTTTGCTTGTGGAGTGGTCTATGTTTGCTTGTGGAGTGGGTTATGTTTGCTTGTGGAGTGGGCTATGTTTGCTTGTGGAGAAGGCTATGTTTGCTTGTGGAGAGGGCTATGTTTGCTTGTGGAAAAGGCTATGTTTGATTGTGGAGTGGGCTATGTTTGCTTGTGGAGAATGGTATGTTTGCTTGTGGAAAAGGCTATGTTTGCTTGTGGAGAAGGCTATGTTTGCTTGTGGAGAAGGCTATGTTTGCTTGTGGAGAAGGCTATGTTTGCTTGTGGAGAAGGCTATGTTTGCTTGTGGAGAAAGCTATGTTTGCTTGTGGAGAATGCTATGTTTGCTTGTGGAGAAGGCTATGTTTGCTTGTGGAGATGGCTATGTTTGCTTGTGGAGAAGGCTATGTTTGCTTGTGGAGAAGGCTATGTTTGCTTGTGGAGAAAGCTATGTTTGCTTGTGGAGAAGGCTATGTTTGCTTGTGGAGAAGGCTATGTTTGCTTGTGGATAATGTCTCCCTCCTCGAGATTGAATTTCTGCAGCTCCATTATGTGGTTGTAGACGTTTTCGCTCGGAGAGGTTGGGTCGCCGCTCTACTCCACCACGTGTTGTGTGGGAGCCTGGAACTCACAGGGCCGTTTTAAGGGATGTAACCTTTTATTGGTGCCAGGGTTGGGGCTGGTCCGGAGATGCATCTTGTCTGTAGCTTTTTGGCACTCGGGTCGGTCCTTTGTAGGGTCGGTCGGTGCGGGTCGGGCCGTCTTCATTTCCCGTTGATCCAAAAAAAAAAGGAACTTGAGTCCGAAAAGAAAATTCTCTCCAAAATAAATAAAGAGAGCAAGCAAGAAAGTTGGTCCGTGGTCAAAGTGAAATTTCTAGCCGAACTCTGTTGCTCGATGACTCACAGAGAGAGTTTAAAATTAATTAAAATTAAAAAAAAATTAATTAAAATTTTTAAAAAATCAAAATCGTGAGCCTTACTAGTTAAGATAGCGGCGTGTGTTAGCCGCGCCCACGTGTCCGGCGTTTTTGTGTTAAATGTTAAAATATGTTTTTGCATTGTTGATTTAAACTTGTTGTTGTTTTATAATATAATGAAGATGAAAATTATATTGTTGTGTTGTTATTTATTATAGTTTGATTAAATAGAAAATTATTGAATGTGATGATGATTACAGAATGACTTTTTAAATTAATATACAAAATTCATTGAAAAAAAAAGAAATAATTAATTAAAAAATTCACAAACGTGACAATATAATTTTCATTTAATTATTAATTCGATGATGATAAAATCATTTGCTTTTTATCTACTTTTATTTAATTGCTCACCATGTGTAATTAAAAAGTTCATAATCATATTTAATATCGTAAAAAATATCCGACATATTTTTTATTGTAGAAATGATTATATTCTTTTTAAGTGTAACATTCACGAACAAAATAAAATTTCTCAAACGATATTCTGTATTTGCAACACTGCCATAAGCCATGTGTTTACTTTTGTAGTGTACGCAGGGCAGGAACCTAAAGTAACTAAGTAAGTACCAATTGCCTATCTCGAGATGAGTAGTACTTCGAGTAGCTATGAAATATTATTCTATGAAGATTATCTAATATCTTCCTATGTTGTGGATCTTCATGGATTGACGGTTCCTGATTCCAAAGAAGTCGTTGAACAATTCATTCAAGCCGAAAAAAAAGATATGACTTGGAAGGGAAGTAAATTACGAGGAATCATAATAATTACAGGGCAGTCCCTAGGACGTACCCCGCGTCTCCGGACAGAAATAGAGAAGTATTTGAAAGAAAAAAAATTAAAATACGAATTTGAAAACCCTGGGGCTATATGGGTCAAATTAACAAAGAGATACTATAGATAATAAAACTATGTTGATGATACACTGTGATAATTCATCAACAAAATGAATGAAGAATGCTAAAAAATCGACCCTTTATATAGCTTCAGCCCTGGCAATTTCATCATGGACCTAGAAGAACCCAAATACGACGCCTCATGAACAAATCTAAGTACGATATATATATATAAGTTGTTTAAAGATGAATATTTTTATGTACCCTCTCCCTCACTAACTAATGTAAGTATTAACATATCAATAAAAAGGGTCTTTAAAATATATAAAAGCAATCCTATTTGTTGTATATAAATAAACACTCAGCATTTACTATTCAATCCAATATATACTGAAGTTTATGATATTATATATTAATGATAATAATGATGATTAAGAAAGGGTTTTGAAATTTTCAAAGAGAAAAAGAGAAATGTACATTTATAAATATATATATATAATATATTTATTGTCACTTTGATTTTATATAAATATCTGGTGAGTAGAAGGCTTATATGTCTATTGAGTAGGGGATTTTGAGTGTTTCAATGAATATTCAAAATATAACTTTGAAACATTGTGGTTGCTGACAAGGTAATGACAAAATTATAAAGTCTTAATTTCCTTCTTATAAATCCTCTATATAAAATATAGAGGGAAATAAAAGAATATTCTTATAGGTAGAGGATTTATAAGAAGGAATTTAAGACTGTTATTTTGTCACCCAATCAGCCACCATAGTGTGTCAAGGTTTTTGTCAATTTCATAAGTATTATATATGTTTATTTTAATATTTACCAAACATAAAAAATATATAATATCATATATATACTGTATATATAATATAATAAATAAAAAGGTCAGGTGTTGATATTAAAAATAAAAAGCATATCCTTACCAATAGCACATGTGCTTTTGAGAAGTTTGATTTCTGTTCCACCAGATGGCCCTCTGGCTTCTGAAAGCACATGTGCTATTGGTCAGGATATGCCTTATATATATAAGAGGCATGATATTAAATTCCCTTTTCTTGAATAAAGCAATATCTTCAAAGTACAAGGAGAGAAAACATTCAATATATAATATTTTAAATTTAATTATGACCTTGTGGCTGCTGACAAAGTGATGACAAAATTGAGAGGAGTTAAATTTCTTCCAATCAATTCTCTTCCTATCAAAATTTAATTTATCTATATTTTTTGCGTGTGTTTATACAAAATATACTAATATATCAACACAAAGCAATAACGCGCCATCAATACATATAAATTGAAAGGATTTAAAAGAATGAATGTATCTTTTATACATAATACAAACATCCACTGTCCTTACTGCGATAAAAAAATATATTGTGAGGGCTTGGCTCATCAGTGGTGAACCCTCCCAGCGGTTTCGCCAATTTATTCCACCAGACCGTTTCTCAGAGCTCTAATACTGCATTGGAAGATTCTGCTTATATACGCAGCACTGTGAAGGGAAGAATCTCAGAAACGATTTTCAAGAAGACTATGGACATAAGCTTATAGGACAGTAGAATTAGATTCAAATATTAGCATCGAGCAATGCTCTTCCGCAAACAATAGAGACAAGGCCAGTTAAGCATAATTTAGCACAAAGCAATAACGCGCCATTATTGCTTTGTGTTAATTTATGCCTAACTGGTCTTGTCTCTATTGTTTGCGGAAGAGCATTGCTCGATGCAAATATTTGAATCTAATTCTACTGTCCTATAAGCTTATGTCCATAGTATTCTTGAAAATCATTTCTGAGATTCCACCCTTCAGTGCTGCGTATATAAGCAGAATCTTCCAATGCAGTATTAGAGCTCTGAGAAGCGGTCTGGTGGAATAAATTGGCGAAACCGCTGGGAGGGTTCACCACTGATAAGCCAAGCCCTCCCAATATATTTTTTCATCGCAGTAAGGACAGTGGATGTTTGTATTATGTATAAAAGATACATTCGTGCTTTTAAATCCTTTCATTTTATACTAATATATATATATAATTTATTTTTATATTACCAGTAATGTGTGAGTGTATTTATATATAAGGGGGGGGGGGGGAACAAACAATAGATGAATATTTGCAGAACAATAAAAAAATAATGAAATTTACACAACAACATGGGGAAATCCATAAATGAAAATAAACACTTAGAATTTGTTTTCTATTAGAAACAATATAGGTGAGGGTTAATATAAAGGAGAAATTGCATTAATGTTATAATTGTGAAAAAGGCTTAAATTTTTTGAAGAGAGAAATGTACACAAATTTATATTTATCCAAGAAGCTTGCTTACTGAGAAGATTTAAGAGAAACATAATGAG
Organism: Cordylochernes scorpioides; assembly: GCA_030710605.1. Lineage (NCBI taxonomy): Eukaryota > Metazoa > Arthropoda > Arachnida > Pseudoscorpiones > Chernetidae > Cordylochernes > Cordylochernes scorpioides. The sequence goes on along the minus strand of CP092863.1, from coordinate 197,884,251 downwards.
TAGAAGAAGTTTATATTTTATTATTACTGTTAAAGATTTTGAATGTGTCAATAAAAATTTCCCATTGTGAGTGCTGAGATAGTGATGGCAAAACCTCAATGTCTTAAATTCCTTCATATTTATCCTCTTGCTAAGTCTTAACTTCTTTCCATTTGACATTGTAGTTGCTGAAAAGGTCATTATAAAATTTCAAGGTGTTAAAATACTTCCTATAAATCTAGTTCCTATCAAAATATATTTTTATTTATCTATATTTGTGTGTGTTTATACAATAACTTTCTTCATCTTACCAGTTGTGTGTGAGTGTATTTATTTTTACCAAAAAAAAATAATAATGAGAAAAAATTAAAAATAATAAAATTTACTAAACAACATTAAAATAGATATATGGGGATTTTCATATGCCTATAAAAATCTTAGCATTTATTTTCTATTATATCTCCAATATGGAAAGAGTGTTTATATAAAGGAAGAATTGCATCAATGAAATTAGTAAATGAAAAAGGCTTAACATTCTTTGAAGAGAGAAAGCTACATCAATATAGCAGAGAAGCATGCCACTCTGATATTTTATAGAAATATGTAACAGAGAAGAGAAACATAATGAGTAGAAGGAAGTTTATATATTTTTTACTCTTGAGTGGATGATTTTGAATATTTCATCAAATATTTAAAATTCAATTTTCACATTGTGAGTGCTGAGAAAGTGATACAAGGTCTTAATTTCTTTCCTACCAATCCTTTACCTATCAAAATATACTTTTATTTCTCTCTATATATTTTTTGTTTATATGATAATTTTATTTTCTTACCAGTAAGGTGTGAGTGTATTTACCAAAGGAAAAAAAATAAATAAGTGCAAAACAATCAAAATTAATGAAAATCACAAAGCTAAATAAAATTAAATATATAAAGGGTAATCCATTAATATAAATAAGGGAAAATGGCATTTATGATATTAATGGTAAATAGAAAGGTTTAACATTTTAAAAAGAGAAATGAATAAAAATATATATCTAGCAGAGAAGCATGCACCTTCCAATTTTATAATAATTAGAAATTGAGAAAAGTAAGAGAAAAATAATGAGTAAAAGGTATTCATACAATTTTATTTCTGATTTACAGATTTTGATGTTACAAAAAATATTTAAAATTCAATTTTCACATTGTGAGTTCTGAAATGATGATTATAAAATAGCAAGGTGTTAATTTCCTTTCTATCAATTTTCTCCCTATAACTAATAGCTAATATTCCTAAGTAAATCTAACAAATTGCAAAACAAGAGATAAAGATAGAATACCTATATATACCTCTCTATGTACTTACCTCCATACCTTTCATGGAATTGATCTTTTGGTGCCTTTAAATGTATTACTTGACCATTTGAACAAAAGAAAACCAAGTATTTCTAAGTATTTCCGCGAGATGTAGACGTGGTAAGTTTGGAAAGGGGAGTATGGGATTACAATGGCGTTCCAAACTTCAATCTAATCTCTTGCCTTTTGATATCGAAACCGGACAATAGGCTTTCGTTGCTAGTTTCTATAAGAGGATGAGAGGACACTCACGCTAGAGGACACCTCTCTATAAAGGACAGTTTTCTTCACCAATACAGTAGAACCTCCATGAGAGGACACTCACGCTAGAGGACACCTCTCTATAAAGAACAGTTTTCTTCACCAATACAGTAGAACCTCCATGAGAGGACACTCACGCTAGAGGACACCTCTCTATAAAGAACAGTTTTCTTCACCAATACAGTAGAACCTCCATGAGAGGACACTCACGCTAGAGGACACCTCTCTATAAAGAACAGTTTTCTTCACCAATACAGTAGAACCTCCATGAGAGGACACTCACGCTAGAGGACACCTCTCTATAAAGGACAGTTTTCTTCACCAATACAGTAGAACCTCCATGAGAGGACACTCACGCTAGAGGACACCTCTCTATAAAGGACAGTTTTCTTCACCAATACAGTAGAACCTCCATGAGAGGACACTCACGCTAGAGGACACCTCTCTATAAAGGACAGTTTTCTTCACCAAAACAGTAGAACCTCCATGAGAGGACACTCACGCTAGAGGACACCTCTCTATAAAGGACAGTTTTCTTCACCAATACAGTAGAACCTCCATGAGAGGACACTCACGCTAGAGGACACCTCTCTATAAAGGACAGTTTTCTTCACCAATACAGTAGAACCTCCATGAGAGGACACTCACGCTAGAGGACACCTCTCTATAAAGGACAGTTTTCTTCACCAATACAGTAGAACCTCCTTGAGAGGACACTCACGCTAGAGGACACCTCTCTATAAAGGACAGTTTTCTTCACCAATACAGTAGAACCTCCATGAGAGGACACTCACGCTAGAGGACACCTCTCTATAAAGGACAGTTTTCTTCACCAATACAGTAGAACCTCAATGAGAGGACACTCACGCTAGAGGACACCTCTCTATAAAGGACAGTTTTCTTCACCAATACAGTAGAACCTCCTTGAGTGGACACTCACGCTAGAGGACACCTCTCTATAAAGGACAGTTTTCTTCACCAATACAGTAGAACTTCCATGAGAGGACACTCACGCTAGAGGACACCTCTCTATAAAGGACAGTTTTCTTCACCAATACATTAGAACCTCCTTGAGAGGACACTCACGCTAGAGGACACCTCTCTATAAAGGACAGTTTTCTTCACCAATACAGTAGAACCTCCATGAGAGGACACTCACGCTAGAGGACACCTCTCTATAATGGACAGTTTTCTTCACCAATACAGTAGAACCTCCATGAGAGGACACTCACGCTAGAGGACACCTCTCTATAAAGGACAATTTTCTTCACCAATACAGTAGAACCTCCATGAGAGGACACTCACGCTAGAGGACACCTCTCTATAAAGGACAGTTTTCTTCACCAATACAGTAGAACCTCCATGAGAGGACACTCACGCTAGAGGACACCTCTCTATAAAGGACAGTTTTCTTCACCAATACAGTAGAACCTCCATGAGAGGGCACTCACGCTAGAGGACACCTCTCTATAAAGGACAGTTTTCTTCACCAATACAGTAGAACCTCCATGAGAGGGCACTCACGCTAGAGGACACCTCTCTATAAAGGACAGTTTTCTTCACCAATACAGTAGAACCTCCTTGAGAGGGCACTCACGCTAGAGGACACCTCTCTATAAAGGACAGTTTTCTTCACCAATACAGTAGAACCTCCATGAGAGGACACTCACGCTAGAGGACACCTCTCTATAAAGGAAAGTTTTCTTCACCAATACAGTAGAACCTCCATGAGAGGGCACTCACGCTAGAGGACACCTCTCTATAAAGGACAGTTTTCTTCACCAATACAGTAGAACCTCCATGAGAGGACACTCACGCTAGAGGACACCTCTCTATAAAGGACAGTTTTTCTTCACCAATACAGTAGAACCTCCATGAGAGGGCACTCACGCTAGAGGACACCTCTCTATAAAGGACAGTTTTCTTCACCAATACAGTAGAACCTCCATGAGAGGGCACTCACGCTAGAGGACACCTCTCTATAAAGGACAGTTTTCTTCACCAATACAGTAGAACCTCCATGAGAGGGCACTCACGCTAGAGGACACCTCTCTATAAAGGACAGTTTTCTTCACCAATACAGTAGAACCTCCATGAGAGGACACTCACGCTAGAGGACACCTCTCTATAAAGGACAGTTTTCTTCACCAATACAGTAGAACCTCCATGAGAGGGCACTCACGCTAGAGGACACCTCTCTATAAAGGACAGTTTTCTTCACCAATACAGTAGAACCTCCATGAGAGGACACTCACGCTAGAGGACACCTCTCTATAAAGGACAGTTTTCTTCACCTATACAGTAGAACCTCCATGAGAGGACACTCACGCTAGAGGACACCTCTCTATAAAGGACAGTTTTCTTCACCAATACAGTAGAACCTCCATGAGAGGACACTCACGCTAGAGGACACCTCTCTATAAAGGACAGTTTTTCTTCACCAATACAGTAGAACCTCCATGAGAGGGCACTCACGCTAGAGGACACCTCTCTATAAAGGACAGTTTTCTTCACCAATACAGTAGAACCTCCATGAGAGGGCACTCACGCTAGAGGACACCTCTCTATAAAGGACAGTTTTCTTCACCAATACAGTAGAACCTCCATGAGAGGGCACTCACGCTAGAGGACACCTCTCTATAAAGGACAGTTTTCTTCACCAATACAGTAGAACCTCCATGAGAGGACACTCACGCTAGAGGACACCTCTCTATAAAGGACAGTTTTCTTCACCAATACAGTAGAACCTCCATGAGAGGACACTCACGCTAGAGGACACCTCTCTATAAAGGACAGTTTTCTTCACCAATACAGTAGAACCTCCATGAGAGGACACTCACGCTAGAGGACACCTCTCTATAAAGGACAGTTTTCTTCGCCAATACAGTAGAACCTCCCTGAGAGGACACTCACGCTAGAGGACACCTCTCTATAAAGGACAGTTTTCTTCACCAATACAGTAGAACCTCCATGAGAGGACACTCACGCTAGAGGACACCTCTCTATAAAGGACAGTTTTCTTCACCAATACAGTAGAACCTCCATGAGAGGACACTCACGCTAGAGGACACCTCTCTATAAAGGACAGTTTTCTTCACCAATACAGTAGAGCCTCCATGAGAGGACACTCACGCTAGAGAACACCTCTCTATAAAGGACAGTTTTCTTCACCAATACAGTAGAACCTCTATGAGAGGAAACTCACGCTAGAGGACACCTCTCTATAAAGGACAGTTTTCTTCACCAATACAGTAGAACCTCCATGAGAGGACAACCACGCTAGAGGACACCTCTCTATAAAGGACAGTTTTCTTCACCAATACAGTAGAACCTCCATGAGAGGACACTTACGCTAGAGGACGCCTCTCTATAAAGGACAGTTTTCTTCACCAATACAGTAGAACCTCCATGAGAGGGCACTCACGCTAGAGGACATCTCTCTATATAAAAATGAATGTTTGTATGTTTGTCTGTTTGTTGGTTTGTATGTCCGGTATACAAATTCGCAGTAGTTCACTAAATCAAACCAAAATTTCCATACATTGGTAAAAAATAACGGGGATGAACATAGGCTATTTTAAAATATATATAAATCATTTATTAAAACTATATATTCAAATTATTCTACTTAGCTCACGAGCAGCGCCCTCTAGAACACTCAGGCGTCCTGCCCGTTGGCTGCCGGCGAGCACGTGACTTCCCTGTGCGCGCGAATGGCGGGCGGTCGCGTGGGCTTCGCAGACAGGGAAGTCACGTGCTCGCCGGCAGCCAACGGGCGCGCGCCGCCGGCAGGTATATATTTTCATTTTTTGCTATAACTGATCTAATTCAACGTTCAAAATAACTGCTCTTGCTATATTTGCTATGTTTTATTTTGCTATGTTTTATGTGTTTGAATAATACATTTAATCGTGTAAACCCAGTCGTTGCCCGGGTCATTCGTCTAGTAGCTTATATTTATCCATTCTTGTAAGGTCGTTTTGTATAGATTGGTCTGCCGCAGTTTTACCGGAACACCATAATCTTTGACTTGGACTCATATAGTGCCATTAAGTTCTCATCGAGATATTCTTTCAGTATTTTGATCTTCCTTTGGAGGTTCATCCTGGACTCACCTATAATTGCTATGTCGTCAGCGTACAGCAATAAATGGATATCTCCAAATTCTGGCAAATTTACACTCGTCAGGTCTGAATTATTATAAATTTCGATTAAGTCTGTGATAAATAATATAAAGAGCAGTGGGGAAAGTGGTTCTCCCTGGAGGACTCCCGAGTTTATCTTAATACTTTCCGTAAATGATCCCTTCCATCTGATAGCTATAGTTGCTTGTTCGTAGTAACTTCTGATCGTACTTATGAATTGGTAACTTATGCCTAGGTTGTAAAGTTTTTTCCAAAGTATTGAGTGAGGTACAGTATCAAATGCCTTCCTTAGATCGACAAAAAAGGCATATAGTTTTCCTCTCTTTTTTCTTAATGATAGTTGGATTAAAGTAGTTAGTGTAAATATGTGGTCAATACATGATCTTCCTTTTCTAAATCCCGCTTGGTTTTCCGGTATAACCCTTCTTCCTTCGACCCATTCCTCCAGTCTTGATCTTAGGATTGAAGTGAAAAGCTCTATATTGCAGAATCGCATATCCCAATCGTCCATTCGAGTCTCTATTTTGGTAAGTCTGATGTCAATTCTCTCTCCTAGACTCTTTATTTCCGCCGCCATGTTTAAGATTAGTATTTTTAGCTCGCCATCTATTGATTCTCTCTCTCCTGAGTGTACTGGCGCAGTCAATGTAGTTTGCTTTTTGGTTGGGGGGCCTGGGTTTTGTTCAATGCCTGAGATAAATAATAGAGCCAAAATGATACATGGCAGTCTTTTTTGGTTACCAGATATATTCCCAGATGGTAAGTTTATATTTAGACCACATTGTCCATCATTATCCCTTCGTAATAAGATTTTTGCATAGTGCGTTACATTGAGTAAATTTACATATTTAGTGTTGCATACCACGAGTATTAAGAGTAACAGTATTATCCCTTTCATAGTATAAGGCAAATATACACTGAAATATTAGTAATATAAACTATATTTACCAGAGCGGTGCTGCAGGTGCTGCTTATTGTCCGGCCACCTAGCGGCGAATCCGATAATAATTATTATTATATTGCCACGTGGAAAATTAGGGAAGACAAAACTTCTGAGTTCTCATAATCAAATATCTTCAAGTAAAGATGGAAGCCATTACATATTTTAGCCTATAAGGGTTCCGGATATAATCCCGACAGCCGAAATTCTGACAACCCAAAATCCCGACAGCCGAAATCCTGAAAACCTAAAATCTCGACAACCGAAATCCTGACAACCCAAAATCCCGACAGCCGAAATCCTGAAAACCTAAAATATCAACAGCCGAAATCCTGACAACCCAAAATCCCGACAGCCGAAATTCTGACAAACTAAAATCCCTACAGCCGAAATCCTGAAAACCTAAAATCTGGACAGCCGAAATCCTGAAAACCTAAAATCTCGACAGCCGAAATCCTGACAACCTAAAATCGCGACAGCCGAAATCCTGACAAGCTAAAATCCCGACAGCCGAAATCCGGAGAACCTAGAATACCAGCAGCTGAAATCCTGACAACCCAAAATCCCGGCAGCCGAAATCTTGACAACCCAAAATCCCGACAGCCGAAATCCGGATTACCTAAAATACCAGCAGGCGAAATCCTGACAACCTAAAATCCCGACAGCCGAAATCCGGATAACCTAAAATACCAGCAGCTGAAATCCGGATAACCTAAAATACCAGCAGCTGAAATCCTGACAGCCCAAAATCCCGACAGCTGGAATCCTGACAACCCAAAATCCCGGCAGCCGAAATCTTGACAACCCAAAATCCCGACAACCGAAATCCGGATAACCTAAAATATCAGCAGCTGAAATCCTGACAGCCCAAAATCTCGACAGCAGAAATCCTGACAACCCAAAATACCAGCAGCCTAAAAACTGACAACCCAAAATCCCGAAAACTGAAATCCTGACAACCTAAAATCCCGACAGCCGAAATCCCGACAATTCAAAATACCGAAAACTCAAAATACCGACAGACCAAATTTTTTCACCAAGGCTGGCACTATTAATGACCTTGAAAGATCTGGTCGACCGCGCGTGCAACGAACGCAAGCAGCTATAAAAGCCATTCGCGAAAGAATTCGTCGAAATCCACGCCGCAAAAAAAAAAAAAAAAAAAAAAGACCTTAGCAAAGCAGATGAAATTAGCTCCAAGAACCGTTTCCAGGATAATCAACGACTGAGAGCTTTCAAACGACGCACAGGTCATTTGATATAACCCCTGCTCTTAGAGATATTAGAAGGGTTAGATCAAAAATGTTGTTGGCGCGGCATGATGGTCGGTGGCATGAGAGAATCCTTTTCACAGACGAGAAAATTTTCACTGTCGAGGAAAAGATTAATCGTCAGAATGATAGGATTTATGCTCGTAGCTCTCTAGAAGCTTCTTTGAAAGCCAGAAGACTTGAAAAAAGTCACCATCCTTCTTCTGTCATGGTTTGGTGGTTAGTTAGTTACCAAGGTGTAACAGATCTCCACTTCTGTGCCAAAGGCGTAAAAACTATCAAGAAGATATTTTTGAATAAATAGTAAAGTCTCTGAATACAAAAATGTTTATTAGAGAACATTGGATATTTCAAAAAGATTCAGCTCCAGCTCACAAAGCTAAGTCAACTCAACAATGGTTGGAGACGAATGTTCCGGAGTTCATAAAGGCCAATGAATGGCCCTCTGGAAGCCCTGATTTAAACCCCCTTGATTACAGTTTGTGGGCATATTTAGAGGAGAAGGTGTGCTCTAAAAGATATCATAATTTGGATCAATTGAAATCAGCATTGGTGAGAGCAATGAAAAAAATATTTTTAGAAAAGGTGCGTGCCGCCATAGATCAGTGGCCCGAACGTTTGAGATCCTGTGTCAAAAATAAGGGAGGACATTTTGAATGATTGTATATATTTAAAATATATGTCCTATTGGCTAATAAAATATGTATTTATATTCCATTAGTTTTTGTTCTTAATCATTTAATTTATAAAATTGTTTGTAACAGAATTTATGGCTAGACTGTGTATACAAGGTATACATGTATGTGTATCAGTGTTGGGCATTAAAAAAAATATTTTTCAATTAAATTGAAGTGCAATTAACAATTAATTAATTGTTAATTAGAAAAGTACAATTAACAATTGATTAATTGTTAATTGTGAAAATTACAATTAACAATTAACCAATTGTTAATCTTTAATAAATCATTTTAATTAATATTTGCCCAACACTGCCTGAGATAAAAAGTGTTTTTATTAAATACAACACACCTTTACCATCTTCAGCTGCAGTTGAACGCCTTTTTTCTTTTGCGACAATGACAAATCTGCCAAAGAGTCACAAATTGTCGGACAGCATGTTCGAGAAGAGAGTGGTACTGAAATGCAGTGTTGGGCATTAAAAAATTATTTTTCAATTAAATTGAAGTGCAATTAACAATTAATTAATTGTTAATTAGAAAAGTGCAATTAACAATTAATTAATTGTTAATTGTGAAGATTACAATTAACAATTAATCAATTGTTAATCTTTAATAAATCATTTTAATTAATATTTGCCCAACACTGATGTGTATATATGTATACTTGTATATATGGTATCCTGTCGATTCTCGCTATACTGTGGTAACCGAGAGGGGCAAACCTGTAGTAACCGAGAGGGACAGTCAGGGTGTGGAGAGTTTTCCAGTACCTCTTCGTGGAAGACATAAAAATATGGCTAAGGACATCGAACGTACCAAAAAAAGAATGGTCGAAGACACTGATGAGATACCTACCACAACGAGCCAAGGAATTCATCAAGTGCCGCTTCGAACCTACTGAAGACTTGGAAGTGATAACGGAAGCTATGGAAACCCTCTACCCAAAAAACGACAGCCAGGCGAGAAAAAGAGGCGAAGAATTAAGAAGAAAAAGAAGGCCTCTACTCACAAGAGGAATCTGGAGATACTTGACGGACCTGGTTACAGTCCACGCAACAGCGGGTAGATTCTCCCCGTTCGCCTCCAAGACCGACCTCCTAATGGCACTAGCCCCACGAGACTGCCTTATACTAGCGGCGTCATTAGGCAAGAAAGACGCGGAGGCGCTGGCCCCGTCGGTGGACTTCAAGGCAGCAAGCTTCCTCGACGCAGCTACAGAGAAGGAACTGAACGACGTTGAAGACAAGTGGGAAACCGCGGCGACACCGAGGCAGGACCGGAGGGAATACAGACCACGAGAGCAAGGATACGACCCAAGACCTCAACCACGGACGGAGACCCCGGCACGATGGTACACGACGCTCGACGGGACCCCAACATGTTTCACGTGCAACCAGCCGGGGCACATACACAACAACTGCCCCAGGACAAAATACGGTAAGAACAATTTTCGTATTGGCTCTGGGTACGATGACAACGCCTTCTACAACAACAAAAGTAATGCACGTACGGTTGAGGGGGTCGCGGACATCGGAGACACTAACGAAATCGAATTTATAGTAAGAGGGGAATCGCAAGGTAAACAAAAGACAACACACAAAATCCCACACGATAAAACCGTCAACAGAGAAAACGGCAGCGTCACAGAAATAGTCTGAGGGTAGGTTGTTGAACACACAGTAATAGGTTGATAAGTCTTTTGATATTTTTATTTGGAAGCCACTATATCCGTGGCTGTGGGCGGCATGGTGGTGATCTCCGGTCTCGCTCTGCTTTCCAGGTTTCATCTTCTTTGCGTTGTTCTCGGTATAATCCTGATAGATGTGGTGGGCAGGTACTAGCAGACCTAGGGCCAAAGTGGTTTCTCTACTCTTATTTTCAACCATCTATAACTGTTACACATACTCCGTCGCATCACTTTATCACATTTATTTTTCCCTTGCCAACACGGGCATATTAGCCTTCACTTGCCCCACCACCACCATGGCCGCCATATCGGCTTCCAAATCGACGAGCAGAAACCGCAGCTATAGTATCGCTGTCCAACTTACTCCAACATTACATAAGGACAACATGTCAGGCACCAACGCCAACACCTTACATCAATGTCTATATACGTATATACTTAAAGGTTGTCTTGGCTTGTACGTCCACTGTTCTATATGTTTTCTACTCTTTAGTATATATATTTAAATATTCGTCAGTGATGAGGTGGTCCAATGCCTAACTACTACTTGAATATATTTGTGCTTTGTACCATTTGCAGCTGAACCTAGCACAATAGTGTCCATTGATATCAATTCCAGTGGTTTCAAATCAGAGTTTGAGGTAACATATTCTCCAATGAATGGTTTATGACTGTATTTAGTTATTTGACATATTTTACATGAGCGAACAAACTCTTTGATGCATTTGATAGCATTCGGCCACCAATAAAATGGTGTTATCAATCGTACTGTCTTGTTAATTGAGGGATGGGAATGATTATCATGACATTTCTTGAGAATTTATTCTTGAAATGATTTCGGAACAACTGCTTTTAAAACTCCATTATATTTCACTATGATAAGATCTTGATGAATATGAGAATTCTTTACAAAGCTGAGATCCGCATTTTGTTGGTCTAAGATTGGGGATTGATGTGTGAAATGAGACTGGTGGTCTTGAAAATGCATCGACATGCGTTTGTTTTGATCCTGATCTGTGAACTATTTTCATTGACTTAGTCGACAATTCAAAAATCCATCTTAGAAATTTCACTTTTGGTTTCTTTATGTTGAAGAGCCATTCTAGAGCTGAGTGATCTGTAATAACTTCAAATGTGTTGTTCTCAAGATAAACCTCAAAGTATTCGACAGATTGAACTACAGCAAAGCATTCCAACTCAAATGCAGAATAGTTCTGTTGATGTGGTAGAATAATAGGAAATTACATGTTCTTGATTATCACTTTCAATTTGAGCTAAAATAGAACCAATTCCTAGTTTAGATGCATCTGTGTAAAGCTTACATGGCAATGAAGGATCATATGTAGTAAGAACTGGGTTTGTAGATAAATAGAACTTTAGTTTCTGAAATCATTTGTCAATTTCATTAGTTCATTTGAATAACTTATTTTTTCTTGACAGGCTTGTTAAAGGATCTGTAATTTCACTAAACTTAAGAATAAATTTCCTTTAGTAACTTGCTAAACCTAAAAATTGTCTTACTTGTTTCACTGTATTAGGCTGAGGAAACTCATTAATGCCTTTAATTTTTTGGGGTCAGGTTTAATCTTGTTGCGTCCTATGATATGTCCTAAATATCTTATTTTTGTTTTGCAAAGGAACATTTCTTCAACTTGAGTTTGATATTGGTTTTCTTAAGCTTGTGGAATATTTTTCTCAGAAGTTCAATATGATTTTTAATGGTTCTTGTGTAAATCAGAATATCATCTTGATAATTACAAACACCGTTCCAAAGAAGATTTCCAATAATATGTTGAATAATCCGCTGAAAAGTACTTGAGGCATTTTAAAAACCAAATAACATAAATAAAAATTCATAATGCCCGTCATTTGTAATGAATGCAGTTTTCTCAACAGTGTCTGGATGTAGTTCGACATGCCAATAACCCCATGCTATGTCAAGTGTTGTGAAATATTTAGCATTATGTAGGCGATCAAACATGTCTTGGATGTAAGAAAGAGGCTGCTTGTCATAACTGTGATTACATTTAGTATCCAGTAGTCAATGCACGTCCTCTGCGAACCATCCTTCTTTGAGACCAACACTACGGGGAAGGCCCAAGGTGACTGAGATTCTCTTATTAATCCCTTTTGACACAATTATTCAGCTTGTCTTTTTATTTAATTGTATTCAGCAAGTATGGTCTACAAGTGATGGGTGGATGTTCAACTGTATGGATTTTATGTTGAACAGCAGTCCTTCCTATGTCAGCTTCATGCTGGCTGAACAATGCTTGGTTTTCTTCCAGTAATTGGTTGAGTTCTTTTTGTTGTTCAGATGGGAGATGTGTTTCAGCAGATATGGAAAAGCATTCATTTTCTTTAAAATACACAACTCTGTCTTTTGTATCAATTATTAATCCAATTTTTACTGCTAAGTCCAATAATCAATGGATAGCTAAAGTTTTTCACTACCTGAAGTTTACACTTGTTTAGTTTAGAATGGATTTTCAAAGTTACTTCCACTGAACCTAAAGTATAGGTGTAACTGTTCACCTGTTTAATTTTAATTATATCATTTTTATTCAATTTTAAATTGAGTTGTTTTGAAAGTGGCCAACTCATTAATGAAATAGTGGAGCCAGTATCAATAAAAGATGAAATGAGAATATCATTAAGTGAAACTTCAACATTAACAAATTTAAATAGATTGGTGATATTTGATATACAAAATGAATCAGCAGTTGGTTGTTCAGTATCTGTGGTAGTTGGTTGATGTCTCTGCTGGTTAACATTATAATTTGGATCAAAATACTTACAGTGATTTATCCAATGTTTGAGTTGCAATCCTTTTTTTTTTAACAAATTGGGCACCATTATGGGCAATTTTTTGAGGTTGTAGATGTAGTCATATTAAAAACTTTGTTTTTGTTTCTCTGTTGCCTTATTTGACTATTATATTTTTTCAATCTCCATTGCTATTTACATCCAATGTGATGAATCTTTAGGCAGAGCTGCTACAAAATAATTTTTCCATTCTAATGGTAATCCATCAGTTAGCATTTGTAATTTTTCTATATTATTGAGGCTTGTTTGATTCAATAGTCTAATTTTCTCTCTATAATAATCTTCGACTGTTTCTTCTTTTACAAGTTTTCTTTTAGATGCTGCTACTATAGGGTTTTCAACTTTGTAACCGAAACGCTGGATTAATTTAGACTTTACAGTATCCCATTTTTTAATAGATGAATTGCCTAATATCTTATTAGGCATCTTTTGTTAAATAGTAAATTAAACTATTTATTCTTTCACTTTCATTTAGCTTGATAGTTTGTAATTCATATAGTTTAAGCCCCAGGATTCAGGACGAATTGAGCCATTCTCACCGTTAATTTTTTCCAATTTGTTTACGCCTGCCGCCATTTTACTTTTCTTGCGTCGTAGCCTTTTGTATGATATTGTTGTGTGGGAGCCTGGAAGTCACAGGGCCGTACTAAGGGATGTAACTTTTTATTGGTGCCAGGGTTGGGGCTGGTCCGGGGATGCATCTTGTCTGTAGCTTCTTGGCGCTCGGGTCGGGCCGTCTTCATTTTCCGTTGATCCAAAAATGGAACTTAAGTCCAAATTCTCTACAAAATAAATAAAGAGAGCAAGCAAGAAAGTTGGTCCGTGGTCAAAGTGCAATTTCTCGCCGAACTCTGTTGTTCGATGACTCAAAGAGAGAGTTTAAAATTAATTAAAATTTAAAAAAAAATAATTAAAATTAAAAAAATAATAAAAATCGTGAGCCTTGCTAGTTAAGATAGCGGCGGGTGTTAGCCGCGCCCACGTGTCCGGCGTTCAGGGTCACGCCGTGGTTACACAACACCTCCCCCCCCCCCCTTAAGGGCTGTCCCGGTCCTCTGGAATACCACCGTCTCTCGAAACAAACTCCTTTAGGCGAGACACGTGTGCCAGCGTATTTCTTTGGCGTGTATTAACATTACGTTCGCTATTGGCGGGTTGGAGCTTATACGTCGTTTCCTTGATTCGATCCGTTATTACGTACGGTCCTACGTATTTCGGCAGGAATTTCTCCGTTTTCCCTGGTTTCCTACGAGACGACTCCAGTAGTACCAGATCGCCCACTTCAAACTTCCGGAAGCGGTCACGGTTCGCAATGTCATGCTGACATTTTGTCATCATTGTCTGGTCTCTGTAGTTTTCATCGGCGATTTTTTTTAGTCTATCGTTTTCCAAGATGCGGTTGGGCACGTATTCGTCGTATGTTTTTACTGGCTCGTCGACAGTTGGTAGTCCTACGTCTAGGGTCGTCCTCGGTTCTACGCCAAATACCAACTTATGCGGTGTCACCTGTGTCGATGACTGAATGGACGAATTATACGCAAAAGTCGCCGTTTTTACGAATCTCTGGAGGAGTAGTCCGGTTTTTCTTTTCGTCTCGGGGTGTGGTTCCAGTACGCCTGCTGCTACGGTTGGTCTTTTTAGTCTAATCCTCGTTTTACCGCATGGTCGTATTTCCGTGTCGTTCATAAGGCAGAATTTCTGTTTACGTTGTCTAAGGTCGGGTTCGATTTTTTTTTATGTATTCGTGTGAATCGCTTACGTCATTTTCTTGTTTGGTATCGTCACCGTACGTCCTCGATAGCTCTACCGATTCGTCCTCGAATCCGATCTTGCACCCGTAGTCTGCCAGGACGTCTATTCCGAGAATTATTTTGTCCGTTCCGCCTGGTATTATTATAAATTCGCCTACCATGTAGAATCCATCTATTTTTATTTCTAGGGCCGTAACTGCCGTCGCTACTATAGGTTCTCCTACGCCCCGTATTCTCGTAATTGTAGGTCTTCTTGGGCAGTTAAGGATGTTTGCTAACCTTTCGTCGATGCAACACGAGCTCGCTCCGGAATCGAATATTATTCTCGCCCTATCTAGTTCGCTGAACCGTGTCGTCATGGTAAAGTTTTTCATTTTTGTCCAACGACGCTGGAACGACGATTCAAATCTTGAGACCTGGATGGCCAGTCCATTTTTTGAATTCCAGTGTCTTGAAGATACTGAGTTACCAGGTTCGCTCTGTAGGGACGTCCATTAACACAAAATCTGTGACTTATGTGTGAGCCAACGGAAGAACATATTGCTCTAGGATCTCATCACGATACCTTTGATCAGTCAGGGAACCTCCTTCAAACACATGCAGTTCGATGCACCCATTGAGAGAGATGCCTGCCCACACCATCACACCGCCACCGCCAAAGTTGTCTTACAGTTGATGGGCTATAATCGTGTCTCTCCATATCTTGTATCGTTGAGAATCACTCTGGAGGCTAAATCGGGATTCTTCTGTGAAGATACCATTGCTCCAGTCGTTGTCTGTCGTCTGTCCAGTTTTGATACTGACTACTCCAAATCAAACATGTCCTTTTGTGTAAAGGTGATAATGAGATACATGGAACTGAGCGTCTTGCATAGAGGACAACAGCATTAAGTCTTTTGGACACAGTTTGGACATAAATTTTCTTCCAATGACCGATTCAAGCTCAGAAATAAGCATCCTTCGTGATACCCTCTATTGCGTTTGGCAGCTATTGTCAAATTTCTGTCATCTTGTGGTGTTGTGACTTTTGCATGTCCTGTAACAGGTATTCTGGAGACATCCTCTGTATCTTGGAACTGTTTCCAGAGGCGTGAGTCCACCATTTTTGAAACATTCAGACGCCCTGCTGCATCAGCTTGTCTTAATCCCATTTCCATCCATCCAATATCACGCCACCTTAAAGAATCAGCTAAATGATGCCTAGAAGCCATTGAAGTGAAAAAGTATAAAATATTGTCGCGCGCGCCCCCTCCGGTTTTTCGCGACGACGCCGCTTCTTCCTTCGTGGATCACCTCCCCATGCTCCGTTGCTTTCCTCTGCAGACCACTCAAAGATCTTCGAGAACCACCACTCAAGTGGAACTCCTTTCCCCTGGCAGTATCTCTCGACCTTACCACTGCTGGGGGGACACGAGAGACTTACAATAAGAGTAGCGACTGTGGCTTTGGCAAGAATAACATCAGTACCGGCAAACAAGACTACAAATACTTCTTTTATTGTCATTTCTACTACACATTACATATAAATAGAATAACCATTAACTGGTATTTACATTACGTTACCTCCTAGGTCAATATAAACGTGTATTTGCAAACATTTTCCCCAGGAAACAGGACCACAGCAGTCGGCGATTCCCACACCAGTTTCAGATCGGAAACAGGCGAAAGCGCCATCTATTGGCGGAGGTTGTAGGCCTTTTCAGGCCTTATACGCCACGATATATTCGAAAATAAACGAATCAAAAAATTTTAGACAACAAAAAGCATCAGAGTCAGGCGAGAGATCTAGCCAAAAGAAACAATAAATCTATAAGTTGCCGTAACTAATTTGCATGTTGGAATAACTTTACATATTTTCTTACACATAATTCCATTTTTAATATGAGACTGCTGGTTTGTGCTTTTAAGTGCCTTGTTTTCAAAGTAATGAATAAAAAACCATATGTGTAACTTGGCCATCAGTGTATATTTATAAGTTTTATAGAGCCCTAAAACATTAGGTTCATTGTTTGCTAAAATACAATACGTAAGATTCCCTCCTCCATTGTCGCATATATAGCAGAATCGTCTAATACAGTATTAGGGCTCTAAAAGCTGTTTGGTAGATTAAATTAGCGAAACCGCTGGGAGGGTTCACCACTTAAACCCTCCCAGTTTTTTTAAATCGCAGTAAGGACAGTGTAGATGTTTGTTTTATTTTTAAAAGAAGATTTCGTGGTCAGTGGTTTTATTTGTTTTGTATAGATGGCGCGTTAATGTCTTTTAATTAACACTATAAATATGCGTCAATCATAGGTTAATATAAAAAAGAGCTTTTTTGCGCAACACTGGACATTGTAGTTCATTATGACCTGTGTGCTTTAAGGACTGTAAGTAGCACAGCGTTTTTACAAGTGTGAAATTTCTTTTGTTTCTTCTATAGTAGAAAGTTGAAATCAGATGGAGAAATTCTGAACAAGTGACATGCCACTTTGCCTATTCTATAACAATGATATTAATAATTTTATTCTTTACACTGCCATAATCCTTTTGTTTTTATAAATATGTGAGTAGAAGGACGCTTTCGGACAGATATGTTCACGGCTTTTCAATGAACATCGCACACCGTTTTCAAAATCGACATAAAATAAAAGTTAAGTGAGAAATAGAGATAATGCCTGAAAAAATCAAATGTGAGGAGCGTTTTTTATAAGTTTCCGTAATTTTGCAAAACATTGAAATCATTGTTTAAAAACAAAAACCTTTTTTTTTTTACAAAAATCTTAACGTGTCATCTACGTTTCAAAGGACTTATCCTTTGTACCCAGGTACTGACATACCTTTTGTGCCTCAATAAGAGAAGTATATCGCCTATCAATGGATTAAGGACCTCTATAGTTGGACCCTTCGTGCCCGGGAGACAAGGTTTTGAGCGTCACAAGATCTATAGATGGAGTCCTGGTTAATATTATAGGAGCTCTAAGTTGATTCAGATCTGATACTGGATACTATACATCATACCACCAACATCTAAAAACTGAGATGTGAAAGTAAAATGCCTAAAAATCAGATTTATTATCTCCTTCGGCCTCGATAGCATTCATGCACTCAGCGCAGTAACCGATCTGAAGGAGATACAATTCCAAATCAGGGAACTCCTCTCTAAGAATCTTCGTGATATTCAGGACGGAGTTGAGCCTGTTGAGGACGTTAGTTATCTTGGTCTCCAGATTTAACTTGGAGTTGGAAACCGTCGTGTATTCCTTGTGGAGCATGGCGTTTAACATCCTCAGGGCCGACTGCTTCAGTGAGAGGAGGATGACATTCTTGAATCTCTTCTCGCTGCTCTCGTTCACCCGCAGGCGAAAGTCCAACACATTCCTCTGGTGGGATTGAATTGAAGCTACCGCATCTTGATGCCTCTCCATCAAAATCATTCTTTCATTTTCTGATACCTCCTGTTGTTTCTTCTTTAAGCGAACTTGATCTCGAAGTGACTTAATGCGTCGTCTTAGGTTAAGTTTACGTCGCTCGACATCGGCCTTGTCTGATTTTCCAAGCATGCGGTGGAGATCGAGCTTGAGCGTAGTGTTGGCGTACTTGTCGATATGAGCCTGCTGCAGCCGCATGATGGCCTCCTGCTCTTTCTTAAAGTTGTCTAGCAGGTAGCGCTGCTTGTGTAGCTCGACCCGCAGCTTCTGCAACGTCCCGTCGTTTTTGTGGAGTAGCTTGATCATCGACAGCTTGGCTTCACGGATCTTCTCATATTTGATCTGGCAAAATATCATCTTCTTCTCAAAGAATAATGTTTTTTGAGCTAGGTTTTCGTTATATTTTTTAATCCTTGTTGCGTTGTTCTGTCTCTTAATGCATTCAACCTGAGCATCTTTCAATTTGGCTTCCCCATTCCAACAGAGGCTTCGAAAATCTAATTTCATTCTTTCGTTTAAGGCTACTTCACTTCCAAAAAGATTATTAAGAAGAGAAAAATCCTTTACCAAGTTTTCTTTCTTGATCTTTATCTTGATTATTTCTACTTCTTTCTGAGAAATCAATTCCTCAGTACGTAGGATACTTTCGTGGAAAATGTGCAATTTTTTCGACAGTTCGTGAACATCATTCGTTAAGTTACTCACTCGGCGGCTTTTGATGAGAATAAAATCTTGAAGTTTGAACCATTCGACGAGCACTTTGGAGATATTCAGTGTTAAGTTCTTAATCTCTGTTTTTAAATTTTCAATTGTTCTCTCAAATGCTCCTACATTAACATTACCGGCTTCTGATTCCTTCATCTTTACTTTAAAAGCAAGATAAATCAATGTATTCATCAATTTGTTGGCCAAAGGATAAAAGTTGGTATGTTCTTTTTCTAACTCTTTTAAAATAGCAATTTTTTGGTCGAATACGGGCTTTAGATCGTTTTCCAGGATGTTGGTCTTGCCTTTGATCTGCTCTTTGAGTGTCTCGTTATCACGCATGATCCTGGCGACGTTGTTTTCGTTTTGAAAATACGTCAGTTCAAGCTTTCGGATCCGGTCTTGTGATGTAGTGTTGAGGGTGACCATTCTCTTAGAGAACTTCTCGATGTTGACGCTGGCCTGTATGCGCTCTTGAATATCGGTCTCGATTTCTTGACGCTTCCTTGCCAAAGCTCTCTCTTCTTTTTCCAGCTGAATCATTTTGTTCTTCTTGTTCCACAATTCGTAAATCAAAGTTTCGCTCTTTTTAGTAGATGACATCAAGCTTGCGATTATAAAATTAATTTCTTGCACGAGTTCTTCCTTCTGTTTTTCGATAATGGTGAACTTGTGTTCAAAATGTGCATTATCCTTTGTTAACCTTTTATATCGCTTATCTAATATCTCGCCTTTTTCCTGTTCACGCCTTATATGGACATATTTGTACTGGTTGATTCTACTATGCAGCAGAAAGTTGCCGTTGGATTTCTCCATGGCGGTATTTCCTGTTTGAATTGCCAGGTTAGAACGTTCCGCTAATTTTTTTATCCATACATCCCATGTGTCTAATAGCTGCTTCTTTTCTAGTCTGATGACTTCCAGGGATTCTTCGGATTCGATAAGCTTTTCTTTTAATTCATTTTTTTCTTCTTGTTGGGAGTCGTGCACTTCCTTGCAATATCTGATCTTGTCGTTCAAGCCGTTTACATTCTCCACTATTTGGTTAATGTACAGATTTTCTACATTCAATAAAGCCATGTTATCCAAATTGTTCTTGATAGTTGACTCTTTCATGGCTTTCACATTTAGAGTTTGAGAGAGGGACTCTTCCTCTAGAGCCTTCAGATTGACCAGTGTTCTTCCAAGAGAATCTCTTTCCTTTGACATATTTTCTAGAATGTTGTTTTCTGCTTCCAAGTTCTTACAATGGGTACTGTAATCTTCCGTTAGGTCATGTAAGGAGTTGTTGCTTATTCCGATAGTTTCTGTTTTTTCGATGCATTTATTGTCCAGATCAGCGATGTCTGTGCGGATATTGACGACGTTCTTTTGGGCGACGCGGATGGCGTCCAGTGCGTTTCGGTTGGCTTCACGTTGAGTCGCAATGTCATTTCTCATTTCATGGAGGTACTTGTCAAGCTTGGCGTTCTGAGCTTGGTAGAAATTCTTCAGCGCCCCCTGGAACTTGACCAGCAAAGGGTCATCCGGCTGGGGTAGAAGCAGCTTGGAAAAATCCAAGCTTGGAGGTTGAGCAATCACTTCAGTCATGATGAAAGGAGCGATTTGCACTTCACTTATTCTACGAGAGAGGTGAAGCCAAGTGCAACTAATCAGAGGAGGAAAATAACTTAGCGTTAGCTCGAAAGGCTAATACTTTACAAATAACATTCGCAGTTTGAATGCTCGCTCTGTAGCTCGCGTGGAGGAGCCAAAGTTATCTTGTACGTTATTATTACATTGAATAAAATTCTTTCCTCTGGTGTGATAGAATATATAACCATTATATATAAATATATATATCCTTATATCTATAAAAATGAAATCCAAAATCGATGTTTGTTATCGCGTTGCGCAAAATCTACAAAATAAATCATTATTAAATTTCGCATGTAGGTTGCTGAAGATTTCCTTTAACATATAGGCTATTCAAAAAACTAAAAAGGTTAATGTGCTTTTTTTTTTAATATAAAACCAAAAAGCGTTAGTTCCATCCTTTTACCGCTTGGGCGCAGCACTGGTCGCGACGATAAATGAATTTGATTGGTTATTATATATATCTATATGGTACAACCATATTTTTGAATATATGTATTTAGATATATAAATGAAAATATACTCATATTTAAATAAAGAAATATAAAATCAGCAATCTGACCAATGAGGGATCCAGAATATGTTCTACTCATATTTATTGTGCAGATTTTTTCAGCAAATTATACTTTTAAAAAAATCTTCTTCCATTTGATTTTTTTAGTCAGTTGTTCTAAGTTTTCAATTTTTTTCCACTTCACTGAATTTTATGCATTTTTTTCCACATTTCAGAGGTCCTGATTCCTAGATTACCTATTATTCCAAATGATCTGCCTTTTAAGTTTAGAAGCTTGCAATTCCCAATTATGGTTGCCTTTGCTATGACAATTAATAAATCTCAGGGTCAAACATTGCAAGTAGTTGGTGTGCATCTTGAGTCTCCCTGTTTCTCGCATGGGCAACTCTATGTAGCATGCTCCCGTGTTTCCAGTCCAAGAAATTTATTTGTCTTTAGTAAGACGCGCAATATTGTTTATAAGAGGGCTTTATCTAGATTTTGACAATTTTTAAAGAGATTTCTTCGAATAATGATTTTGGGAAGCTTGACTTTTGTACATATATTTTGTCAATATTTTTTCATCATTATTGCTCTACTGTAGTTTCATCAAAAAAGCTTTTTTACCTCATTTTGTTTTCGCCCTCATTTAATTCATTTGCATAACTCTATTCTAGAGAATTGTTATTTTATGGTGTCAACATTTCAGGTTCAATATAAGTTTTTGTTAGCCTGCAACACACCTTATGATAGCTATTGCATTTACCAGGATAACTTTGCTGTTTTGAATTTTACACCATTAGTATTTTTATGACTCTGCAATATTGAACAGAAAGTTAATTCTGCATATTCATGGTATATACACAATTGTATTATAGTTGTTTCTATACAATTCTTCATTCCGTAATTTTTTTCATTATATAAGTTTGCAGAATTTATAAAAAATTTGGTTTGGGTTATGCACATTAAGAATTTGTAAAAAAATAAAGGTCAAAGTTTAACAAAAAAAAAATTGAACCACCATTTCTCTCCCATTTAATTTAAAAAACGCTTCATGTATGATTTTTAGAATTGCATTATTTTTAGGCATATTATTTTTAAAAATTATGTTTGCAAGACATGGAATGTTTTTAAGTTAATGTACTATTAAAAAAAATTACCAACCCATGAAGTGTTAGCTCCAGCCTTTTACCGCTGGGGGCAGCACTGTTAGAGCATACTTTTACATGATGTTTGATTTTAGACTAAATGTATTCTAATCAAGATAGCTTTTTTTTATACTTTTAAAAGTTAAGATTATATTTTTAACGTTTCATAATATTTTTCAAATTAAAGTCTTTGGAAATAATATTGCTTTTTTCCCATCCTGCAAGTCAACATTACACTGCAACATGCTATCATAACTCTGACTTTTGGCATTGATATTGTCGCGGAGATAAATAAAGCAAGGGCAAATTTGGGACTAAATAATTTATTATAAGGGATATTTATAGGGAGAGAGAGTTTGTACAACTTACCCCAAGTTAAAAGATAATCCTAATGAACGGCGTTAGCCACCGTCCCGTTTTCCTTATTTACAGATCAGCTTCCCAGAAGCCCCCACACCTGTGGTCCCCCCCCCCCCCCCCCCCCCCCCCCGGGGGTCCAGGGATGATTGACAGTTGTCCTATCTGGATGGAGATACTTGACATTACCCCCTCTTTAGAGAAAACAGCGACCCGCTGATTAGCTTGTCTCAGCCCTTGTTCTGGAAGGAAATCTATCACGGCCTGTGTTCCCTAGCAGAATGGAATGTTGTTCTTCAGGGTCCAGGTAGGGCTTCATCCGAATGACATGAACGATATCCTTGGATTTCCGTGATCGGGGAGACGGGTCCACGGGCTCTACTTCATACGTAACTTCTGAAAGCTTCTTGGTCACCTTGTAGGGACCGAAGTATCTCTTCAGTAGCTTTTCTGAGAGCCCTACTTTTCGGATGAGAGTAAAAACGCACACAAGATCATCCTTCTGGTTATAGACTGGAGTATGTTTCTGGTTGTAAAGTCTACGGTCTTTCGCCTGTGATTGTAGAAGGCGTGATTGGGAGAGTTGACGCGCTTCCTCAGCTCTGGTCACAAGTTCTCCAACGTAGTTGTCAGAGATCTCATCTGGTAGGTAGGGTAGTACGGCATCGATATAGGTCTCGGCCTCGCAGGCGTGGACAAGAAAGAACGGAGTGTAGCCGGTCGCCTCCTGTTTAGCAGTGTTGTAAGCAAAAGTTACGTAGGGTAAAACTTGGTCCCAGTCCTTCTGATCGACACCTATGTACATGGACAACATGTCTCCCAGAATTTTGTTGAACCTTTCAGTCAGGCCGTTGGTCTGGGGGTGGTAGGCCGTTGTAAATCTGTGCACAATTCAGCACAGAGCATTGATCTTTTTTATTACTTGAGAAATGAAATTTCTTCCGCGATCTGTTATCATTTCTCTAGGAGCTCCATGCTTCAAGATAACATCTTCAACCAGGAACTTAGCTGTTTCGATTGCTCCTCCGTCTGGGATCGCTTTCGTTATGGCATACCTTGTCATATAATCGGTGCACACAATGATCCAACGGTTTCCATCTTTAGAAACTGGAAATCTTCCAAGGAGATCAACCCCGACCTTATGGAATGGCTTTTCTACAGGTGGTATGGATACAAGTTGTCCAGCCGGACGTCGAGGTAATTTCTTCCTTCGTTGACACTCCCGACAATGGCTTACATATTGGCGAACAGTTCTATAAAGGCCAGGCCAATAGAATCGTTTCTTCACTTTATCATACGTTCGGGCGAAACCCAAATGCCCAGCTGTAGGAGCGTCATGTAAATCTGCCATAACTTCCGATCTTAATTGTTTAGGAATCATCATAAGCCAGGGTCTTCAAGTTGTGCTATAGTTTTTCTTGTATAAAATGCCGTTGATAATGCTGAATTCCTTTCTGGTGTAGCCTGAGTTTAAATTATCGATTATTTTAGCTAAATCCGGGTCTTTAGTCTGCTCTATATCGACGTTGGTTAGTGACATCACAGCACTTGGTTGATCGTTCTCAAGCGGGCTCCTTGACAGACAATCGGCATCCTTATGTTTGCGTCCGCTCTTGTAGATAACGGTCACGTCAAATTCTTGCAACTTCAGCGCCCATCTTGCCAAACGGCCAGAAGGATCTTTCTGTCGTACCAACCAACATAGAGAATGATGGTCAGTGACAACCGTGAATGGTCGACCAAACAAATATGGACGGAATTTTCTAATAGACCAGACTACAGCAAGGCATTCTTTTTCTGTTGTAGAATAGTTATGTTCAGCCTTTGTCAAGCTTCTAGATGCATAAGCTATAGGCCGCTCCTTTCCACCTTGTATTTGTAGAAGAACAGCTCCAATACCATGTCCACTTGCATCCGTGTGTAGATGGGTATCAGCGGATTCATCAAAGTGTCCCAAGACAGGCTCTGAAATTAGAGCTGTTTTAAGGACTTAAAACGCTTTCTCTTGAGCTGCATCCCAATAGAATTGTTTTTCAGTCTTCAGTAGGTCATGCAAAGATCCAGCTTTGTCAGCAAAGTTTTCAATAAATCTTCGGTAATAGGAACATAATCCAAGAAAGCTCCTCAGTTCAGAGATATTCTTTGGCCTCGGAAATTTAGAGACGGCTTCAACTTTATCTGGATCTGGATGAATTCCATTGGCGTCAACAAGGTGTCCTAAAATCTTTATCCTCCTTGATCCAAGAAGACACTTTTTGAGGTTCAAGCTTAGTCCAGCTTTCTGGATGCACCTTAATACAAGTTGTAGACGACGTAGATGTTCCTCAAAGGTAGGTGCGTAAACTACGATGTCGTCTCCAGGTAGCAAAGGCACATGTTCCATTTAAGACTGCCCAGAACACTATCTATCATCCTTTCAAACGTTGCTGGAGCGTTGCATAGACCGAAAGGCATTACTCGGAATTCATACAGCCCATCTGGAGTGATGAAGGTAGTTTTCTCCCTGTCTTTTTCGTCCACTTCAATCTGCCAATACCCGGACCGAAGATCCATCGTGGAGAAGTAACTAGAGCCAGCTAAACTGTTCAAGGCATCGTCAATGCGTGGCAGCGGGTAAACATCTTTTTTTATTATCTTATTTAATCGACGATAATCTACGCAGAATCTCCAGGTCCCATCTTTCTATCGAACTAGAATAACAGGAGATGACCAAGGACTTTCAGAGGGCTTCACGATCTGATTTTCAATCATCTTGTTCACTTCATCTTGAATTAGTCGTCGTTCACTTAGTGCTACTCTATAGGTCAGCTGTTTGATAGGAGAGTGGTCTCCTGTGTTTATCTTGTGCTTCACAGTACTGGTGGGCTTAATAGGAGTTCCCTCGTCAAGGCATGAAACAAGCTGTAACCTTTGAATTTCAGACAGCCCTGGATCTAGAGTAAGGTTTAGCTTCTGTGACCATTCACGTCCTTTAGCTGCGTTTCTTGTAACTTATCGCTGGATTCGATAAGACTGCAGATATTTCCATTCTCATAACTTTCCATGGTGCACATATTAATTCCTGATGGAATCAGTTGCGGCCAAGACGCTCCATTCGCAACCCAAATGCTACCTCGGCCGTATCGAAATGTAACCAATGAGTTTGGTATAAGAACTTCTTTTCTTAATAATAAGTCCTTAGAAGTTGAGACTGAAACATCTCTAACACCGCATACTTCTTCGTTTATCACACTGATCTTCTTTATTGATTTAGGTGGGATGACAAAGTCGTCGGAAGCAAACAATCTCTGGTTTTCCTCCTCTCGAGATTCCAGGACGGAGGTTTCCCCGAGATGGAGTTCATTTCTGCCACAATCAATGACAGCTTCGGTGGCCTTGAAGAAGTCCCATCCGAATATGATGTCATGGCTGCATTCCACCATAACAACGAATTCAAAGGATATCTTCAGACCATTAACTTCTATGTTCAGGACACATTTTCCTAGGGTCTCTATTAAATTTTTATTTGCGGCTTTAAGAATGGGACCTGGTTCTTTGAAGAGAGGTGTCTTTAGTTCGCGTCGAAATTTGTCTGAAATAACAGAAAAGTCTGCTCCTGAATCCACCAATGCTTTAATTTTGCGTCCATTTATTTCGACCACAACAAATTTTATTTTAATTTAGAGGCGATATACCCTGGAGGAGATTTTCCTCAATGGCGACCTCACCCCCGGTAGAAGCCGCTCCACCTAGTTTTTCAAATTCTGAGGATTGGGAAAACGGCTGAAACGACGGGCTGGCGACTGGGATTGTCTTCGCGCTAGCGACCTTGCACGGCTTGGATGTGGGGAAGAGCTCCGGTAGAAGTACTTCGAGGTTTGGGGCGTTACATAGTCGTCGTCGGCGTCATATCTCGGGGATCGACTCGAAAACCCAACATTTCTTCCTTCTCCGCCATTCCTTGACCTGGCTTCAGCGAAGACCTGCCGTCGTTCCCTACAATAACGGACGACATGTCCGGGTCGTCCGCAGTGGAAGTAGATTGGTTTGTCGTCGTAGGTTCTCCAATGTTCCGTCTTCCTGGGTTGGGTTGGTCGGTCGATATTATAGGGCGTGCGTGGTTGTTGTTGTACCACGTTGATTTGTGCTCTGGTAGGTTGGAGAACACGGCTAACTTCTTCCCTCACAGTCTGTTCCAGGGCGTTCACTTCTCGGAGAGGATTGACCACTTCAGGTGGTGAGAGGACCTTTTGTATTTCTTCTCTAACGATGCGGCGAATTAACGCGGCCAAGTCGTCTGAGTCGTCAACACATGAAATGGGCATTACGTTTGATAACCTGGCGAATTTCGTACGGCCGATCCTGCGCTGCTTGACGGTTGTTAGATGACGGCAAAACTTCAGGATTTCAACTACCGTCTGTATGTATTTCGCCACCAATACCTGGTATGTGTCCTCCGAAATTCCCTTTATAATGTGAGCAACTATCTCACCTTCTTCCATGCGAGGGTTCACCTGGTGGCAGAGACTAAGAATCTCCTGGATATATGACTCGCTGGATTCCTCGGCCTTCTGTGCTCTTGACTTCAGAATTTCCTCGGCAGTCGAGCAGAATCCTCCTGCAGTCCGAACACACCGCGGAATGCGTCTTCAAAGCTTCTCCACGAGTTGAGTGAATCTTCGTTATTATCAAACCACCTTCTAGCAGTTCCGTTCAAGTAAAATACGATGTTGGCAAGCTTCATGGTGTCGTCCCATCTGTTGTGCTTCGACACTCTCTCGTACTCCTTCAACCACTGTCCAGGGTTTATATTTCCATCTCCAGAAAAGGTAGATGGATCTCGTTGGCGCTGACAAGGGAGGTAGGATCCGCTAACAGTAGGTCTGTGGTCGTCTTCCATTTTTATTCGTTGTGGCAAAAGTTCAATAATTGGTTTACGTCCCTGTAGACGTCGACTTCTTCGAAGTTCCGGCACGTTACCCAGCGTCTCCGCCAAAATATGTCGCGGAGATAAATAAAGCAAGGGCAAATTTGGGAATAAATAATTTATTATAAGGGATATTTATAGGGAGAGAGAGTTTGTACAACTTACCCCAAGTTAAAAGATAATCCTAATGAACGGCGTTAGCCACCGTCCCGTTTTCCATATTTACAGATCAGCTTCCCAGAAGCCCCCACACCTACAACCCCTATATGTTAAAAAAAACTATAAATAATCTAAATATAAAATATTTAATCAAATAAATTAAAATATCTTTAAAAAAATTTTGAAAAAGGACTTCAAAAAGACAAATAAATGAAATTTCCTGTCTTTTTGAGGTAAAAATCAAAATTTTTAAATTTTTTATTCAAAATAACCTTCAGATATGTTAAAAAGATTTAAAAAAACTAAAATCATAATATTATATATTACCAAAAAATTAATGTACAAAACCAGTTATCATTAAAAAGCTTCAAAAATAGACCAACCGCTGGATACGGCAATGAAAAAGCATGATTTTTTGAGGTAAAAAATAGAAATAATTTTCTAAAATACAAAATACAACCCCTATATGTTAAAAAAAACTATGAATAATCTAAATATAAAATATTTAATCAAATAAATTAAAATATCTTTTAAAAAATTTTGAAAAAGGACTTCAAAAAGACAAATAAATGAAATTTCCTGTCTTTTTGAGGTAAAAATCAAAATTTTTTAATTTTTTATTCAAAATAACCTTCAGATATGTTAAAAAGATTTAAAAAAACTAAAATCATAATATTATATATTACCAAAAAATTAATGTACAAAACCAGTTATCATTAAAAAGCTTCAAAAATAGACCAACCGCTGGATACGGCAATGAAAAATTAGTCTTATAAAAATACTAACCACGTAAGTTAGAAATAGCATATATAATCTGTATCCCTATATATAGTCACGACCGTCATGGGCCGGTTCTGTCACGGATGCGCGCACATCATCATTATGATCATTATCATTATCTAATGATAATAATAATAATAATAATAATTATTATTATTATTATTATATTATTATTATTATCCATCCCTATATATAGTCACGACCATCATGGGCCGGTTCTGTCACGGATGCGCGCGCACAGGGAGGTCACGTGCTCGCTGGCAGCCAACGGGCGCGCGCCGCCGGCATTACGTCATAGATTATAAACACAAGGTAATAAGGCCAAATAAAAAAATAGTGTGTGATAAGGCACAATTTGGATTATCTACTTATATAATTGCCTTATTCTCTCTGTGTGAAGTTCACTGTGTGAAGTTCACGGATAGATTTTGGTCAGAATGGATAAAATAAAAAAAGTGTCAAGGGATGGGAATCGAGCCCACGACCTTCCGCTTACCGGGCAGATGCCATGACCACTAGGCTACCCTGGACATATTTTTCCGTTCACATTTTTATTTTTATATTTTCAAGACACACACAGTTTGGGGCGGGACGTTTCACAAGAGAGACATCCACGGCGCCAATTTATAATTGTAACAAATAGTATTTTAATTAAAACATTTTTAAAATATATACGCACTCGGGTAAAACCCGGGCGTTGCCCGGGCCATTCGTCTAGTATAAAATGAAAAAGAAATAAATTAAAATTAGCCTAAAAATTTGTTGGAATAATCAATTTCAACATTCTACTCTTCTTTTATTTTTTTTTTTTTGACCAATTGACCGCTATATACACAGTAAAACCCCTCTATAGTGAACCCCAATGGGACAGAGCTTTTGGTTCACTATAGCCACGGTTCACTATAGCCACGGTTTGGCTATTTTTTTTTACTTTTCAAAAATTTTAGACTGTATAATTAAAAAACAACCATACACACAAGTAGAGGCTGCCTCTTAATAGTGGCTTTTAATTCCCTTAATTGACTAATTTCCTTATATTAATACTGAATAATAATAGAAATCCTTAGATAATAGGTTCTTCTTATGATTAACATACATGTACCTCTATGTCTAAGTTAAAAATCAAGACAAATCCTAGGCAAAGTTTTATTAAATATGTATTCAAAGATATGAAATGATTTTAAAACATCATTATCACATTATATAATACAATTTTTACTTGAAAAAATGGCTCTAATACCTTGTTGTTTCAAAGCATTCTTCCAAGCATTGCACCATTCAAATAAAGATGCATGATATCTTAAGTGATACATCCATTTTTCACCAATAACACCGCAGGACAACACCACAGCAATTAGAATGTTTAGAACCTCCTTATTACGTTTGAAAAGATCTAAGCATATATCACAGGACCAATATTCTACCTTCATCTCCAACCTTAACAGCAACGCTTACATCTATGGCCTACCTAAAACGCATAAGCCCTCAGTTCCCCTACGCCCAGTTATTGCTTACCACCAATCACCCGCATATGCTGTTTCCAAATTCCTCTCAAATTTTCTATCTCCTATCCTCCATTCGAAACCTGGTACACATGCCATTACTAACACCCCAAGCTTTATACAAGAAATTACTAAGTTAAAAGTACCTAAAGACCATATTATGGCTTCATTTGATGTGAAATCCCTCTATTTATCCCTTCCCCACCCACTCATTATAAGTGAGCTCGGAAAACTTTTATATAACATACCAATTGACACCCACACAGCCGATTGCATTATTAATTTAACCTCCCTTTGCTTGGATATGAACATCTTTACATTTAATCAACAATATTACAAACAAATTAGGGGCTCCCCTATGGGAAGCCCACTATCATCCATCGTTGCAGAAATTGTAATGGTGTCTTTGGATGAAAGGATCAATCAACAGCAATCCTCTAGCATATACTTCTGGAAACGTTACATAGATGATATATTCTGCATCACAAAAATAGACTCGGTTAGCCATATACTTAAAGACCTAAATTCATTTCATCCCGATATCTCTTTCACATACGAAACTGAAACCTCTCTTGTCCTTCCCTTCCTTGATATCCTAATAATCCGTACCAATAATTTCTTTCACACTACCGTTTACTATAAGAACAACTCACCCCCACACTACACACATTATAGCTCCCACTGCCCCATTACCCATAAAATAAGCTTAGTGAAGACCCTTACCAAGCGGATCTTCACACATTGTTCACTTAACATATTCCAAAACATAGAGAAATCAAAGATAATAGCCCATTTGACAAATGCCAATTACCCAATTTCATTCATCAACAGACACTTTTACAACCCAAATTATATAAAACCAGCACAAATAAACAAAGGTCACTGCACTCTCCCCTACAGTCCACAGTCAGTTGCTATAGCTTCACTACTGAAACCATACGGCATCAAAACATTCTACCACAATAACCCTAACATCGCATCCATAACCAGAAACCCTATAACCCGATCTAACAAACCCACCAACAATTGTAATTCTGAAGGCGCGGTCTATGCCGTCCCATGTCGTCAATGCTCCGCCATTTACGTGGGGGAAACGGGTAGATCTGCGGCCATCAGAATGAATGAACACAGCAGGAACATAACCAATAAGACCATAACATCCCAAATTTATACCCATATCTCAAATACAGGTCACTCGTTTGATTTATCCAATCCAACCATCCATTATAAGAACATCAATAGCAAATATCAAAGATTGATCCTGGAGGCCATGATATCATTACAATGCAATAGTATCAACAGACACATCGATATACCTGACTCATACCATATTCTGTTGAAATAGTACCTTATTCAAATCCACCCGTCATCATGCCTTCAATATCAAATACATAGTTACTTTCTTTCTTTCTTATCCCTCGCAATCACAATAGTTTACGCCGTTGATTTTAATTCACATGTAAATATGTAATATTGGTTGATCTCTGCAATATGTTAATTTAGATGTATACTTTTAATTTCCAATATGTAAATTAGTATTTCTTAGCTCTATATATAGTCGTTTACACTTTCATTCTATAGCCAGTTGAAGGACGTCACGGTCCGAAAGCTCGCGAGTATTAAATTTAAGAAACTCCTCTTCTGTCTCGTTTATTTGTTTAATTATCTAAATTTCGAAGAGTTGATTTTGTCGATTTAAAGTTAGTGTTTTTCTTCCATTTCATGTTTCCCCATATTCTTCCAGGTCAAGATTTCGTTTTCTTTTTTTAACCTGCCATGCAAAACATTGCTGACTTTAAAATCACCATAGTTAATGGCATAAAAATAATTTTTGTTTCATCACGGGACCGTTTATTTGGACTTTTTTTTTTTAGCCCTAAAACGTACGATCGCGATCGCGGCAAAAGTTGAAGTTGATTCCTCTTTGTAACAATTTTTAATAACTTTATATTTTATCTTTTATAATAGAAAAGTTATATTCTCTTATTTTAATATGTTCTTAACATTTTGCCTATGTTGTTTCACTTTGAAAAGTTCTGAAA
Organism: Cordylochernes scorpioides; assembly: GCA_030710605.1. Classification (NCBI taxonomy): domain Eukaryota; kingdom Metazoa; phylum Arthropoda; class Arachnida; order Pseudoscorpiones; family Chernetidae; genus Cordylochernes; species Cordylochernes scorpioides. The sequence goes on along the minus strand of CP092863.1, from coordinate 197,852,236 downwards.
ATGGCCTTTTTTTTTTTAATAAATAATGCTTTGTTTTTAAAATGCCTTTGTTTTCTTCATTTTGGAAGCCATTTGCATTTTTTATATTTCAAATTTAATGGATGCAAAGATATTCTAATTAATAAAAAGTATAATGTGTAAAAATTTATACAACATACAGCAAAAATAAAGTGCAAAAATCAAACAAACAATGCCGCTAAATTTATTGTTTTGAAATCGCGATCCGCGAGCTTTAAACATGCTCAAAATATTGTTTTTTAATTTTTTTTTAAATTACAATTCTAAGTTTGTTATAAGCATAGTATTTTTAATAGATTTTATCATTTTGGGATTCGAAATAGGTTCGTTATAGGGGTAGTTCGTTATTCTAAAAATCGCAAAGTTCGTTATAACGATGGTATTTTCAATGGAATGGAATTGGGAATCGGCGTGGGTTCGTTATAAGGGAAGGTTCGTTATATCCAGGGTTCGTTATAGCGGGGTTTTACTGTATATGATAATTGCTGCCATTGTGTTAATTGAGTATGTAAAGTAAGATGCTTTGAGTTTATCTAAAATTTGAGTATAACTAATTAAACTTTCTTTCTTTAAAAACATTTCCCGGCCTTCTCCTTCCTTTTTTTCAACAGGTTATGGGCCCAGAACTGATTGTCTAAGAAAATTAAGAATCAAGAATGTCCAGTCTATATCAAATTCAGAAGTTGAATAAGCAAAACTTTGAAACATGGAGGCTTCAAATGCAAATGATTCTTATTCACTCTGATCTGTGGAATTATGTTAATGAAGCCAATATCAAACCTGAACCCGGTAACCAAGAGTTTACTAATTGGCAAAATAAGGATCAGAAGGCTCTCGCTACAATTGTATTGAGCTTGAATCCATCAGAACTAATACATGTTAAGAATTGTAAGACTGCCGAGGAGGCCTGGAAAAAGATAGAAGAAGTTTATCGACCAAAAGGACCTGCGACGAGAGTTTCCCTGACCAAAAGGCTAATACAGATGAAAATGAGACCTAATGATGATTTGAAAGGTTACCTGAGTAAATTTACTTCATTGGTGGACAATCTAGGTGAAATTGGGGCTCAAGTACCCGAAGACTTTTTAGTTATACTCTTGTTGTGTAGTCTTCCAGAATCGTATGAAGGATTCAGGACTGCAATAGAAACCAGAGATGAGCTCCCAAAACTTGAAAGGTGAAGATTATAGAAGAAGATCAAAGACAACGTGAAATGGAGGGAACTTCGTCTGGAGAACAGAATGCCTTTTTTGGAAATCCAGAAAGAAAAACTACTAATTCCACTAAACCATCAAATCGGAAGGATTTTAAATTTAACTGCTATTACTGTGGCAAGAAAGGCTACAAAGCGGCTGACTGCTGGTCAAAAAGGAACTCTAAAAGGAACAATACTCGAATGGCTGCTTCTCTGGGTATTAGAGATGAAAATATTCTTGATGTTGACGAGTGGTGCCTGGATAGCGGCGCAACTGCACACATGTGCTGCTTAAGAAAAGCATTTTCAAACTTAAGAGAAACAGAGCCAATAGCCGTTAAATTAGCGAACGACCAAAGCATAGAAGCTTTAGGTACAGGAACGGTAGAATTGGAAGTTTTCGAACATGGTGAACCATTTTTATTAAAATTAGAAAATGTGTTGTTTGTCCCAGGACTGAAGGGCAATTTGTTTTCAGTCGGCACCTGTGCAGAAAAATCATTCTTTGTAAAATTTATGAGAGGAAAAGCGAAAATTGTGAATCCATTGAGGAAAATTTGCATAGAAGCTTACAAAAGAAACGGACTTTACATATTGCGTCAAACTAAATATGCAAAAACACAATTTACCAGAATGTGTATAGACAGAAATAGCAGTGAAATTTGGCATAGTAGATTTGGTCATCTTAATTTTGATGACCTTAAGAAATTGCAGAGAGAAAATTTAGTCAATGAATTACCCAAGGGTGAATTTAAAAGTATATCAAGTTGTGAAATTTGTATTAGGGGTAAACAGACTCGATTGCCATTCCCAGAAGTCTCTCTGACAAAGTCAACAGAGCCACTGCAACTTATTCATTCTGACATATGTGGACCGATGAGAACAAAGTCATATGGCGGTGCATTGTACTTCGCAACTTTTATTGACGATTTCTCACGAATGATAATCACTTTTGTTATGAAGCGAAAAAGTGAAGTTTTCAATGGATTTAAAGTCTTTAAAAGATTTGCTGAGAAACAAACTGGCAAGAAAATTAAAGCAATCAGAAGTGACAATGCAGCAGAGTATTTGAGTACAGATTTTAAAAAATATTTATTGGAGGAAGGAATTAGACATCAGCTCTCAGTTGAATATTCTCCGCAACAAAATGGAGTTGCTGAAAGAGCGAACAGAACTATGGTAGAAATGACTAGATGTTTCATAATTCAAGCGAACCTCCCAGATCCACTTTGGGCTGAACTTGTGCATACATCTACATACATCAGAAACAGATGCCCAAGAACAAATGAAAGTCGAACTCCGCATGAAATATTTACAGGAAGAAAACCAACCGTTTCTCATTTAAGAATGATTGGATGTAAATGTTTCGCTCTTGACAACCGTCCGAGAAGAGGAAAATTCGCTCCTCGTAGTGAAGAATACCGACTGGTTGGCTATTCTCCCGAATCAAAGGCGTACAGATTATGAAATCCTGGGACAGGCATGATGATAAAAAGTCGAGATGTACGTTTCCTCGAATCTGAAAACTCTACCTTAAGGAATGACGTGGTGCAAATTGAAGCTATACCACAGAAAAAGGAAGATTTATTATTGGAGGAGGAAAGTCTTCAGGATGATGAAAAAACTTTGCCCGGAACTGATTCGGAGTTTTTAAGCGAACCATCAGAAACAATGGAAGTCATCTCGCAGAGAGGAAGAGGAAGACCAAGAATTTTACGTACTGGAAAACCGGGAAGACCACGAAAGGAATACGTTGAAGCTAATTTGTCTAAGGATTTTAGACAGAACACCAGTTTGCCAGATCCAAAGGATTTAGATCAAGCCTTGTCTAGTGAAGATTTGCATCTATGGACAGGGACAATGAAAGAAGAGTACAGTTCCCTTTTGAAGAATGGAACTTGGGAACTTGTCGATCCTCCTATAAAAACAAAAATATAATAGGAAATAAATGGGTCTTCCGAAAGAAATTTAGAGCCGACGGCTCTATTGAACGGTATAAGGCTCGACTTGTAGCAAAAGGTTATTCCCAAAAATACGGTATTGATTATGAGGAAACCTTTGCACCAGTTGTACGCCACAGTACGATCAGAACAGTTTTAGCCTTGGCCGTTGAATATGATTTACTAGTCCATCAAATGAATGTTCAGTCTGCCTTCTTGAATGGTGATGTCAAAGAAGAAATTTACATGACACAACCAGAAAATTTTGAGTCAAAGAAATATCCAAGAAGGGTATGTAAACTAAAGAAGGCTATATATGGTCTGAAACAGGCTGGAATGACTTGGCATGCAAAGCTCGATTCAGTATTAAAAGAAATGGGCCTAGAACAGATGAAAACTGATAACTGTGTCTACATTAAAAGAGAAGAAGGAGTTCTTCTGGTTGCAATATATGTTGATGATATGATTATTGTCTTGGGATACGGGTACAGAGAGGAGTGGATGGATCTATATCTCTCGATCAGGAAAGATACATTGAAGAACTTCTAGAGAAATATGAGATGAAAGAATCAAAACCAATCTCTACGCCCATGGACCCTAATTACAAAGTGACAAAAATATCACCTATAGATGGTGAGAATGAGCCAGTAGATAAGGTAGAGTATCAATCTTTGATAGGATCACTGATCTACCTATCTGTCTCAACAAGGCCTGATATTGCCTATACGATCAGTACTTTAGGGCAATTTAGCAACGATCCTAGAAGACAACATTGGAATATTGCAAAGCGTGTTCTCCGCTACTTGAGAAAAACATCGGGCCTAAAGATTACTTTCAAAAAATCGATGAAGGGACTTTATGGTTATGTAGACGCGGATTGGGGCGGAAACCTCATGGACAGAAAGTCTCATTCATGATTTGTGTTTTACTTGGCGGGCGGTCCAATAGCGTGGGAATCCAAAAAACAACAGACTGTTTCCCTTTCAAGCACTGAATCGGAATACATCGCACTTTGTGAAGCTGGTAAGGAGGCTGTTCACATGAGGATGCTTTCAGATGAATTGGGATCTGGTGAAATATTGAAAGGACCTACAGTTTTGAGGACAGACAATCAGGGAGCTCGGCAATTGACAAGGAATCCTGTGTACCATGCGCGAACGAAGCACATTGACATCAAATGGCATTACATCAGAAATATTTATAATGAAGGTCTTGTCGAGGTCGTCCATACACCAACCCAGGAGAATGTAGCGGATATCTTCACCAAGAGTCTGACAAAGGTCTCTCATGAGAAATGTATTCATGAATTAGGAATGTAGAAATTGAGGGAGGGTGTTGGAATAATCAATTTCAACATTCTACTCTTCTTTTATTTTATTTTGACCAATTGACCGCTATATATATATGATAATTGCTGCCATTGTGTTATTTGAGTATGTAAAGTAAAATGCTTTAAGTTTATCTAAAATTTGAGTATAACTAATTAAACTTTCTTTCTTTAAAAACATTTCCCGGCCTTCTCCTTCCCTTTTTTTCAACAAAATTTATCTAAAATATAAAATTGATCTCATCAAGTAAGGCTATGAGAGCGCAAAAGTGTAAACACATTTTGAAAGTGTAAACACTTTAACTCTGTTGAATTTTTTTTGTATTTTATCGATAACAGCAAAGTTATGTATGTTAAAGTTAGGAAAAATATTTTGATGTTAAGCAAAACCTGCTCCATCTCGTTTTACATAAATGTTGAAAATTTGGTCGAAATTGATGCATTGTAACGAAAGTTTTTAGCGAACAACACTTATGAAATTTCCATTTTATTAATATAGATAATATTCGGGAACACACAGAATATTATGATAATAATGATAATTATATTTGTTACGTCATATATTTATATAATATAGCGGATGTACCCGGCTTCGCCCAGGTTTTTCTCGAGGGAATGTTTGTAGTCTAGTAAAAAGAAAATATACTACACCTAAAAACTATCAGAGAAAAGAGAAACCACGGAAGGTGAACAGAAAAGTGCTTACAATGGATGTATATGTTTACGATATCAAGTTAAATAAAAACAAAGATAAAATTTGCATATGTTGGTCACTATAAATTTGTATATTTGTTAGGCGAAATTAGAAACATGATAAAACAATATGAATATTTTTTAGATTGAGATTATTAGCTAGTATGTAAAAAAATTGTTGAAATTTAATTTTGTATTTATATATAAATAAAATTAACTCTGTTGATTTTTTTGTATTTAATCGATAACAGCGAAGTTACGCATGTTAAAGTTAGGAAAAATATTTTGATGATAAGCAAAACCTGCTCCATCTCGTTTTACATAAATGTTGAAAATTTGGTCGAAATTGATGCATTGTAACGAAAGTTTTTAGCGAACACCACTTATGAAATTTCCATTTTATTAATATAAGATATAAAAGTCAATGTCTGTCTGTTTCGCGATAAACTCAAAAACTACTGAACCAATTGGTACCAAATTTGCATGTCGCTTTTTATAAACCTGAGAAAAGTTTTCAGCTACATTTTGATTAGTATTTTTGGCTATTTCTTTTTTTCATTTGAAGAACTTTTTTTTTTACGCGGAGTAATCCGGAATGGAATGAATACCCAAATATGGCCATTTTTTATAAGCTTCGGTGGTTCAGTGGTAGAATGCTCGCCTGCCACGCGGGCGGCCCACGTACGAATCCCGGCTGATGCATTTTTTTTTTTTACAATTTTTAAAACTCATTTATATTATATACTAGCGGGTGTACCCGGCTCCGCCCGGGTTTTACTCGAGGGAATGATGGGCTTGAAAAGAAAATATTTAAAAAAGATATTTATTGAAACTTTTGTAATACCACACCAAATATGCATATTTACAGTTACAACAGTTGCAGATCTTATTAGCACTTTAAAAGGGACAACCATATATGAGCAAAGCATCTATGTACATTAGAGGACATTAGAAACATAGTGAAAAAAATATAAAAGGTAATGAATAAATTTTTTGCTAATTGAGGAAAGAAATACCTTAAGAAAGACCTTCTTGATAAACAATATTTTTTGTGCTGCCATTAGGTGCGAGAATAAAAAGATTTTTGGAGGAACTGACGCGTGAGCAGGCAACATAAAGCTGGCCATGGGAAAAACATGGAACTTGAAGATCAATTCCAGCCCATTTCAATGTTTGACCTTGTGCTTTGTTAATTGTCATTGCAAAGCACAACTTAACAGGAAATTGAAGTCTTTTAAAATGAAAGGGCAAATCTGAAGATATAATGGGAATCCTAGGAATCATAACCTTCTCACCAGTGCCGCATCCAGTCAAAATAGTCGCCTCCAGAAGATATCTGTGTAAGCTGTTAACTTGCAACCGAATACCATTACACAATTTTGGGGGATTAAGATTTCTTAACAATATAATTGGGGCGCCAACCTTTAGGGTAAGACTGTGCACAGGCATTCCAGGCGGATTAATTGAATTTAAAAATTCAATGGGGTAATGCACAGAATCATTCGGATCTACAACAGTGTCTATTGACAAATAAGTTCTTGAAGGAGCGATAAATTTACCGAGGATATATTCATTTATCTTGTCCACAGCATCATTTCTTGGTGCTAATAAAGCCCTTCCATAGCTACGAACATAAGTCATTACATCTTGGGTACGCTCATGCAGATAACGGGGACCACCAGTAAATGATGATGGCAGTATGACTATTTGGCCTATATTGGCTAAATTCTCATCTGCTCGCAGAGCATCTTGCAGGTGAATATAATTTTCTGTCCGAAGCTTTTTCTGATTGCGTCGTATGAAGGAAAGCTTTTCTGATTCAACCTTAGCATACATATCAACCCAGAATTGATTTGTAAGCATGCCATAACGCAGTAGTGAGTTAAATTCCCCAGCACGAGCCATCATTCTGTAAGCATAAAAATTCATGCACGATACAGTCTTCTGCATTATTTCTCTAGTGGATGGATTGACTTGAGGTAGCGAAACAGAATAACCGACCTCACCCCTGCAAAAAATTAACGGGTATTGTAGAGGATCATATGCTTGATGGATCTCGGATATCCTTTGTGTCAAATTATTACAACAATGTAATACAATATCTCTTGGCCCAAATTCCTGACCTACCATCAGCAGAGCTACTTCATTGGTCATGGGCGCATTGTAGCGACGCTCATGCTCTTCTGGTGGAAGCTTATCAGAGTGTATAATAACCCGGTAGTCAGCGTGATTTTGAGGAAGAGTTTCTAAGGCTGCTTTAAAGGATTGAATATAATGATTGTGCGCATGCAATAAATCTTGCAAAGAGCGAACTAAATCTCTGTTCAAGTTTGCTGTCATGTTGCAACGTGCAGTAACCTGAGACTCATAATTATCGATAAAGTATATCTGCAGGAATTTGTGCTCACTATCAGGTTCTGGAAGGAGACTACCAATTACGTGGTAAACTTGGCCTTGGACTTTGAAAGTAGGCATATAACCTTGCTCCACAACTTGTCTAGCACCAAAAGATGTCATTTGGAATATAGAGTTATATCTACGGATATGCAGCAAGAAGGACTTCGATAGAGGATGTAGGCCAGAGAGCAAAGAGAAAATAGGTTCTGGAGGGGACTCAATAGCAGGTAGAGAAACTCTACCTTGTTTACAACAGAGGCCAAAGGGTTCATCTTTAAATCTCAAAGCAGAGCAAAACTGGCATACCCGAGACATTTGGCCTATATCGACAGATGAATCAGCTTTATAATCAATATGGGCATTATACTGCAAACCTGAAAATGGCTTATGAGTCCAAAGCTGAATACGCTGACCAGGAACTTGCATAGTTTGTGTAGCTGAGACGCGGGCTTCAGAATACCTATGACGGCGAAGCGCACAACGCGTCTCACTTTGAAGTGGTGTCTCAGTAGCTCTAGCATTTCGTAATCTCCTGGAAGCAGCCGTATTCCTACCAATTAAAGGTCAGCTGCGGCGAGGCATATTCTGAAAAAAAATTAAGATCGAGATTAATAAAAAAATCTTAAAAACCAGCAATTTCTAAACAATGCATAAAAATTTCCTGTCTTTTTGAGGTAAAAATGTAAATTCTTAAATTTTTTTATTCAAAATAACCTTCAGATATGTTAAAAAGATTTCAAAAAACTAAAATCATAATATTATATATTACCAAAAAATTAATGTACAAAACCAGTTATCATTAAAAAGTTTCAAAAATAGACCAACCGCTGGATACGGCAATGAAAAAGCATGCTTTTTTGAGGTAACAAATAGAAATAATTTTCTAAAATACAAATCAAATAAATTAAAATATCTTTTAAAAAATTTTGAAAAAGGACTTCAAAAAGACAAATAAATGAAATTTCCTGTCTTTTTGAGGTAAAAATCAAAATTTTTAAATTTTTTATTCAAAATAACCTTCAGATATGTTAAAAAGATTTAAAAAAACTAAAATCATAATATTATATATTACCAAAAAATTAATGTACAAAACCAGTTATCATTAAAAAGCTTCAAAAATAGACCAACCGCTGGATACGGCAATGAAAAAGCATGCTTTTTTGAGGTAAAAAATAGAAATAATTTTCTAAAATAAAAAATACAACCCCTATATGTTAAAAAAAAACTATAAATTGCCACGTTTTTATTTTAAAACGCTAATTTTCTGTTTTGTAAAACTTTAATTTTAAAGTTCATTATTTTAAAAGTGAAATGTTTGTTAATGGAATAGACATTTTACCTCAACTCATTTTATTCCGCTTTTTGTTTACAAGCCATTTTTTTTATATATATCGTTTTTATTGAGTTTTTACTAATTTTGCATGTACATCATTGACTTTTAATGAATGAGAAAAATAAATTGAAAATAAACATATGAAAAATTAAAGTAACACCTTAAAGGAATTTATGTACAATTGAAAATTGTTTTTTGTAACGTCTCAAAATAATCTAAATATAAAATATTTAATCAAATAAATTAAAATATCTTTAAAAAAAAATTTGAAAAAGGACTTCAAAAAGACAAATAAATGAAATTTCCTGTCTTTTTGAGGTAAAAATCAAAATTTTTAAATTTTTTATTCAAAATAATCTTCAGATATGTTAAAAAGATTTTAAAAAAACTAAAATCATAATATTATATATTACCAAAAAATTAATGTACAAAACCAGTTATCATTAAAAAGCTTCAAAAATAGACCAACCGCTGGATGCGGCAATGAAAAATTAGTCTTATAAAAATACTAACCACGTAAATTAGAAATAGCATATATAATCTGTATATAAAATAAAAAAGAAATATATTAAAATTAGCCTAAAAATTTATCTAAAATATAAAATTGATCTCATCAAGTAAGGCTATGAGAGCGCAAAAGTGTAAACACTTTAACTCTGTTGAATTTTTTTGTATTTTATCGATAACAGCAAAGTTATGTATGTTAAAGTTAGGAAAAATATTTTGATGTTAAGCAAAACCTGCTCCATCTCGTTTTACATAAATGTTGAAAATTTGGTCGAAATTGTTGTTAATTTTCCAATAACCGAGGATCCAGAGCACATTCATGCATCAAAAACACTTTATTTCTCTAACTCTCACAGGTTCTATATCTATATATATAAAAATGGATGTTTGTTGGTCCGTCCGTCCGTCCGTCCGTCCGTTTGTCAGTGATAATCTTCTACATCGCTCAACCAATCGTGATGAAACTTTGGGAAGATGTTTAGTATACTACCGGGATGGTTTATGGCTAATTACTCTTTAGAAATAACCTTTCGTTGCATTTTTATTTACAATAAAACGTAAATTCACTCGCAATCTGCACCCCTCTCGCGGCAGACGGGGGATGGCGGCGCGCGACGATTGGCTGCCGCCGCAGCACGTGACCTCCCTGCCTCCCCCCGCCGAGTAAATGAGATCTCCCGGCCGACGGCCGAGCAGCGCCCTCTAGAACGCGTTACGATTTTGACGGCGCGGGGCGCTCCCGGTTGGACAGTTGCGCGGGGGCAGAGTGACCTCGCGGGTGCCCTCCGGGAACTACGTCCATCTTCCATATGTAATATACATTTAATCGTGTAAACCCGGGCGTTGCCCGGGTCATTCGTCTACAAATTCGCAGTAGTTCACTAATTCAAACCAAAATATCCATACATAGGTAAAATAATACTGGGAAGACTGACATTTATTAATGCAGTGATTATAATCAATGATTACAATGAAGGGCTATATTGTCTATATATATATAAATCACTTTCAAATATTAACGTAACGTTCCATTCTCAATCCCGTTGGGCTTTAGATCGGCTAAAACATTTAATTCTTTATTAGTGAATATTAACTTTACTGTACTGAATAGTTTAGTATAATGTTAATTCAACATATTACAATTTAGCCACAGCAACGCGTGGCCGGGTTCGCTGTGTAGTATACTATCAGGACGATTTCTGGCGAATTATTTTAGAATAATATTTATAGCAATAAATATAGCGCAATTAAGACGTAGTGATTATATTCTGTGTTTGTGCATATATAAATATTTTACAGAAAATGTGAGAACGTTCTATTAGAATATCTCGAAAACAAAAAACAATACATATAATAACATATACAATATACAATACATATATATTTTATCTTTATAAGTGAATATTGACTTTACTGTACTGAATAGTTTAGTATAATGTTAATTTAACATATTACAATTTAGCCACAGCAAGGCGTGGCCGGGTCCGCTAGTATATATCTAAAAACAAATAAAATATGCAAATATATATACAAAAAACAAATGGTTATGCAAATCAAAGATTATTATCTTATTTTTTTCTTTTCCTCAATATGTAAATATCTTTTTATTAAATTCCTTCCAACAAATCCCCCCTTATTTAATAAAAAGTTTTTTCTCTTTTTCTCCCCTTTTCTCTTTTTCCCTTTTTTTTTCCTCTTTTCCTTTTGCAAATATTCAGGCTTCTCTAATTTATTTTGGATTTTGGAGATTTCTATTATTGATATACTTTTTGCTCATTCTGTAGAATACTTTCATGGTCTTTAGCTTTGCTTTCGTTCTCTCCGCCATCTATATGAATTCTTGCAACAACTTTTGCTAATGCTGAAGTACCGTTATTTCTACCTCTCTTCTCTCGAATCTTTTGTCCTGTACTTTGTACCTCTAGAGGATTTTCCAAGACTTGTTCAGTTTTAGATGCTTTACTATAATCTCTATCTTCTGTGGGATGTGTCAAGTCTACGGACATTTCATCATTTTCAGCTTCTTTGGCAATAATCTTTATTTTAACCTTGTTATTTCTTTCCATTCCGCGGTTAGTTTTATTCTCCTTTGCTGGAATTTCCTCTCTCTTTATAACATTTTCTTCGCGGACAGCACTATCGATTTTTGCATTATGTCCCATTTTCTCACCTTTACGTTTCCGTTTTAATGTTACTTCCCTTTTTGTTGCTTCTTTCTTTAAATATGTTGCATCCTTTGTTTGCCTATTTTTAAGATCCATTTGTGCCTCCATATTTTCTTTTATTTGTTCTAAACTCATTTGGATTGATGAATTTTCCTTATACTGCTGCGCCAATTGTGAATCCAATTCAGATATCTGTTCATCTTTCTTGAAATTTTCTTCTTGCAAATCAGCAACCTTAGAATCTACATTGATTTTTTCCATTTCGATGCTTTTTAGTTGGTTCTCCAATTCTTCCAGTTTAACTATATAGCCTTTTTCAGTTTCATAAAAATTCCTTTTTAAACCTATTAAGGTCACTTGATGACTTTCTTTAAGTTTTTCAACATCTATGTATTTGGTCTCTTTGACCAAGTCATCCTGAATAATATTATAATCACGTTGCGAACTTCTCAATTTTTCTAAGAGAGTAGTGCTTTCTTTACGATAATGTTCCAACTGTGATTGCAAATGGGCAATTTTTTCATCTTTCTGAAAAGTTTTTTCTAGAAGTTGAGCTACTCTAGAATCAGAGGTTTCCATACGAATTAGAGCTTCTTCTTCAAGACGAAATTGTAAATCTTCAATCTTCCTTTTATCTTGCTCAATTTGTTGGAGCAAAGATTCTTTTGTCTTGACATTTTCATCAATTAATGTTTTAACCTGTTGGTCTAGTTGTTCTTTATCTCTCTTTAGTTCCTCAATGGTACGCTGCTTCAGTCCTGCTTCCAGGGCTTCGTGCTGTTCTCTCTGTCTCCTTAGCACCTCCCCTTTGCACAGTTCCATGTTCTGTTCTTCCAGGTGTCTCAGGGTGGTATCTGAATTCTTCAGTCTGTCCATAAGACTTTCCTTCTCCTGTTCATGTACCGAGATCCTGGCCTTGAGAGTGGTAACTTGTGTCTGTAGCTCTTGGGTCTGGGACTCCTTTTCTTCCATCACCTTACGGGACTGCTCCAAGCCCAGTTCTGCATTAAGTGCAAATTCTCTTTTTGAATTAGATGAATGTCCTTGAGTCTCTGACAAATTAGCTTCTTCTCTATATTTTGGTGAAAATGGAATTCCTTTTGATCTGTTACTATTGTATCTATTTGATGTCCTTTTGTTTTCGGGATTATGCCAACATTGTTTTTGGTGATGGCCAGGTTTGTGGCATATATAACAGGTTTTAAATATTTTCTTTTCCTGTGCCCCATAGGCATTGCTGCATTTAATATCCTGTTTTCCCTCGAAGTCAAGAAGGACTTGTCTTAAATTTCGTACAGGAATATTTCTGTTCATGATTAGGGCTGCAGAAATACCAGTGTAATTATCTGGGAGTCCTTCAGTTATGTATCTAACCAATTCTCTTTCAGATATGACCTTCCCGAGCTGTGATATTTGATTGCATAGTCCTTGGGCTCTAGTTATATAATTTTCTATATTTTCATTGTGCAGTTTCTTTAATTTAGTAAGTTCTAAGAAAAGATTCATTGCCTTATCTTCTGTTTCGCCCTCATATCTTTCTCTCAATGAATTCCAAATTTCTCTGGCATTCTTTATTCCTTTGTAGATAATTGCAATCTCAGGAGACATACTTAAGATCATATATCCAAGGATTTCGTTATTTTTTCTTCTCCAATCTTCAAAGTTTTTAATGGATGTTGGATCCCTTTCATTTTTAGTTGGCATTTGATTGGCAATCACTTCAAAAAGTTGCTTTGCTTCAAGTAGCGCTTCCATCCTCATGCTCCAAATAGCATAATTTCGATCATTCAAATATTCTATTTTCGTGCTGTTAAACACGTCCATTTTTGAATTAATAAATTTTATTTCAATTTCACTTTCCAAAAATAAATGCAAACTTAGTTAGAAGTCAAGCCTGTCAGAACTTGCTTCTTTTTAACCGCGATCAGCTACCAATCTGTTGTTAATTTTCCAATAGCCGAGGATCCAGAGCACATTCACACATCAAAAACACTTTATTTCTCTAACTCTCACAGGTTCTATATATATATATATCTAAAAACAAATAAAATATGCAAATATATATACAAAAAACAAATGGTTATGCAAATCAAAGATTATTATCTTATTTTTTTCTTTTCCTCAATATGTAAATATCTTTTTATTAAATTCCTTCCAACAGAAATTGATGCATTGTAACGAAAGTTTTTAGCGAACAACACTTATGAAATTTCCATTTTATTAATATACTAGCGGATGTGTACCCAGCTTCGCCCGGGTTTTCCGAGTGAAAGTTTGCCTAACGAATATTATATATTATGAAGTATAATAAACAATGTTAAAGATTAGTTTTAATTATTAATCAAGATTGTGTGTGAATATGTGAGAAAGATGTAATATCGTTGTTGTTTTCTTTGTCGACTGTTTTACATATGGTGTTATCTTAAAATTGCTTGTTTTGAATATTTTTTTAGATTGAGATTATTAGCTAGTATGTAAAAAAATTAACTCTGTTGAATTTTTTTTTGTATTTATATATAAATAAAATTAACTCTGTTGATTTTTTTTGTATTTAATCGATAACACCGAAGTTACGCATGTTAATGTTAGGAAAAATATTTTGATGTTAAGCAAAACCTGCTCCATCTCGTTTTACATGAATGTTGAAAATTTGGTCGAAATTGATGCATTGTAACGAAAGTTTTTAGCGAACAACACTTATGAAATTTCCATTTTATTAATATAAGATAGATAAATAAGATATAAGATAATAAGATAATATTCGGGAACACACAGAATATTATGATAATAATGATAATTATATTCGTTACTCATATCTATATTAATAAAATGGAAATTTCATAAGTGGTGTTCGCTAAAAACTTTCGTTACAATGCATCAATTTCGACCAAATTTTCAACATTTATGTAAAACGAGATGGAGCAGGTTTTGCTTAACATCAAAATATTTTTTCCTAACTTTAACATGCGTAACTTCGCTGTTATCGATTAAATACAAAAAAATAAACAGAGTTAACTTTATTTATATATAAATACAAAATTAAATTTCAACAGAGTTAATTTTTTTACATACTAGCTAATAATCTCAATCTAAAAAATATTCATATTGTTTTATCATGTTTCTAATTTCGCCTAACAAATTTACAAATTTATAGTGACCAACATATGCAAATTTTATCTTTGTTTTTATTTAACTTGATATCGTAAACATATACATCCATTGTAAGCATTTTTCCGTGGTTTCTCTTTTCTCTGATAGTTTTTAGGTGTAGTATATTTTCTTATTACTAGACTACAAACATTCCCTCGAGAAAAACCTGGGCGAAGCCGGGTACATCCGCTATATTATATAAATATATGACGTAACGAATATAATTATCATTATTATCATAATATTCTGTGTGTTCCCGAATATTATTATCAATAATATTCGTTAGGATAAAACCCGGCGAAGCCGGGTACACATCTGCTAGTATTTATATAATATAGCGGATGTACCCGGCTTCGCCCAGGTTTTTCTCGAGGGAATGTTTGTAGTCTAGTAATAAGAAAATATACTACACCTAAAAACTATCAGAGAAAAGAGAAACCACGGAAAAATGCTTACAATGGATGTATATGTTTACGATATCAAGTTAAATAAAAACAAAGATAAAATTTGCATATGTTGGTCACTATAAATTTGCATATTTGTTAGGCGAAATTAGAAACATGATAAAACAATATGAATATTTTTTAGATGGAGATTATTAGCTAGTATGTAAAAAAATTAACTCTGTTGAAATTTAATTTTGTATTTATATATAAATAAAATTAACTCTGTTGATTTTTTTTGTATTTAATCGATAACAGCGAAGTTACGCATGTTAAAGTTAGGAAAAATATTTTGATGTTAAGCAAAACCTGCTCCATCTCGTTTTACATAAATGTTGAAAATTTGGTCGAAATTGATGCATTGTAACGAAAGTGTTTAGCGAACACCACTTATGAAATTTCCATTTTATTAATATAGATAATCTATATATATAAAATTGAATGTCTGTCTGTCTGTTTGTTTGTCTGTCTGTTTGTTTGTACTCTATAGATTCAAAAACCATACATCCAATCGCCGTGAAATATTATTAGGTATATCACCGGGAAGGTTTTAGAAAAATAATTTCATGAATATCTTGAATATCCTTAGAGTTATTTGCAGATTTGTAGATTTAACTCGCAAGCAGCGCCCCCATTGTGACGATGATAACAAGTTTTCTTATCACTAAGTTTGTTATCTTAAATATTATTTATCAAAAGTAAGATTATCTCAGGATGACACGGCAATGTGACACGGGAAAAAATGTTCACTAGATAAAACTATGATTTTCTATATGATATAAAAAGCCAACAATGAAGAGTGAATGTAATATAAAAAGCCAACAATGAAGAATGAATGTAAGATAAAAAGCCAACAATGAAGAGTGAATGTAATATAAAAAGCCAACAATGAAGAATGAATGTAAGATAAAAAGCCAACAATGAAGAGTGAATGTAAGATAAAAAGCAAACAATGAAGAGTAAATGTAATATAAAAAGCCAACAATGAAGAATGAATGTAAGATAAAAAGCCAACAATGAAGAGTAAATATAATATAAAAAGCCAACAATGAAGAATGAATGTAAGATAAAAAGCCAACAATGAAGAGTGAATATAATATAAAAAGCCAACAATGAAGAGTGAATGTAAGATAAAAAGCCAACAATGAAGAGTGAATGTAATATAAAAAGCCAACAATGAAGAATGAATGTAAGATAAAAAGCCAACAATGAAGAGTGAATGTAATATAAAAAGCCAACAATGAAGAATGAATGTAAGATAAAAAGCCAACAATGAAGAGTGAATGTAATATAAAAAGCCAACAATGAAGAATGAATGTAAGATAAAAAGCCAACAATGAAGAGTGAATGTAATATAAAAAGCCAACAATGAAGAATGAATGTAAGATAAAAAGCCAACAATGAAGAGTGAATGTAAGATAAAAAGCAAACAATGAAGAGTAAATGTAATATAAAAAGTCAACAATGAAGAATGAATGTAAGATAAAAAGCCAACAATGAAGAGTAGATCTCTATATCTCTATATCTCTATATATATATAAAAGTCAATTTCTGTCTGTCTGTCTGTTTCGCGATAAACTCAAAAACTACTGAACCAATTGGTACCATATTTTGCATGTCGCTTTTTATAAACCTGAGGAAAATTTTCGGCTGCATTTTGATTAGTTTTTTGGCTATTTCTTTTTTTTTTCATTTGAAGAACTTTTTTTACGCGGACTAATCCGGAATGGAATGAATACCTAAATATGGCCATTTTTTTAAGCATCGATGGTTCAGTGGTAGAATGCTCGCCTGCCACGCGGGCGGCCCGGGTTCGATTCCCGGCCGATGCATTTTTTTTTTTTTACAATTTTTAAAACTCTTTTATATTATCTTAAATATATATAATTGAATGTCTGTCTGTACTCTATAGATTCAAAAACCATACATCTAATCGCCGTGAAATTTTGGGATATTATTAGATATATCACCGGGAAGGTTTTTGAAAAATAATTTCATGAATATCTTGAATATCCTTAGAGTTATTTGCAGATTTGTAGATTTAACTCGCAAGCAGCGCCCCCATTGTGACGATGATAACAAGTTTTCTTATCACTAAGTTTGTTATCTTAAATATTATTTATCAAAAGTAAGATTATCTCAGGATGACACGGCAATTTATTTGCGACAAGAATAATGATACAATTCCAAGGCGAAGATATTATTCCTTTAACTTCCAATTACCGAGGGAACCAATTAATATTGATTTTATTCAACTTATCGAGTATTTCTCAAGGGACCGGGAAAAAATGTTCACTAGATAAAACTATGATTTTCTAATGTAGAAAATTAGGAAAGATAAAATTCAGGATGACAAGGCACACAGGGACCGGGAAAAAATGTTCCCTTTATCGAGAGATTCAAATTTACGAGTTTCAAATTATCAAAATATATCTTTTTTATTTTTTAATAAGTTTTTAGAGAATTGTTTTAACAAATGTTCGCTAGACAAACCTTTACTCGGGTAAAACCCCGGGCGAAGCCGAGTACGTTTTATAAGTTTAAAGAGAATTGTTTTAACAAATGTTCGTTAGACAAACATTCACTCGGGTAAAACCCGGGCGAAGCCGGGCGGGTCCGCTAGTATGAATATATATTATTATATCAACTATATTAATTAAATCAAATACCTAAACATTAATATAATACAATTTTTGCCATCACACACACTTTTTTCCTGTAGTTTATGTGTTACTTCTGTATTGCTATTCTATGGCACTTCTAATATTTATTATTGATGTACTTTCAGTAAGAAGGAAATTGCAATCGGGGAATTCTCGGGCGAAGCCGGGTCATACGTCTATATATATATATATCGTAATTTAAACAATGTGATATGTAAGTAATAAAGTATGACGTATTTTCTAGTCGGCTAAAAGTGACACCAGCTGGCCACCGGACACCCGGGGATCCAGGGAGGGACAAAAAGGGCGTTGGTCCGGATGTTGACAATTAGTTAGGTTACAGTGGATATTTTCGGACATGGCCCGCTCAGTGCTAGATCTCACGGCGGCCCTTGTGGCCGCCGTTTTGGCTCCTCTCTGCCTCCGCGGTTTCATGCAGAACGCCGAGCTTTCCCCAGTTAATCCTCAACTTCCCCCTGGTCCTGGTGCCACTTGAGACGTACTGGGAGAGCGTTTTTTGATCCCAAACTTTGTTTTTACTGTCCCGTGCGGACTTCCCACTCTGCACGCCTTGCCACTCAACCACGACTGCTTCCAACTCACTTGTTGGCTTACCCGGGTTTACGACAGGATAATGATGGCGGACAGTGGACAAAGGACTATGGACGAGGACGTGGAACGCTACGTGGACGCTTCTGAGGTGCCCGCCACTTTCATCCGGCCCAGCGTGGACACCTTGGTAGACAGACTGACCAAGGCCCTCCAAGAAGTGACGGCTCCACGTGCCTATGTCCCCCTATGGCACCTATCCGCGGAACACTTCTTCCGGCAACTGGAAGCCGTGCGAAACGACATCGAGTACGGGTCTGCAAAGCTTCACGAGCTCCTCAAAGGTGAGCCCCTTTCGCTCTTCGATCAGCTCAACTCGGTCTCCCGGTCCTATTACCAGAACAAAACATCTTCGTTAATGCCATCCATCAAGTTATCACCTTTTTTTATATTTGTATGCTATATGTCTTTGTTTTATTTTTCTATACATCAACCACTCAGCCATTATAAACCAACCAAGCCCAGATTATTATATAGATATTATTGTCATTGGTCATTATATCTTAGAATATTCAACCATCAGCAATCATTTGAATTATTACTATTTGACTATTTTTTCATCTGTCAGAAAATATAAATTCTAAAACTTTACAATATCAAGCTTTTTTAACATCATTTGAGTTTTTTTTATATGACATTTATATATTTTTTAAATACCTTAAGATCGTCTTATTTCTGATATCATTGTTTTTATTAGATTATTATTATTATTTCATATTGACGCCTCTCTCTCTCTCCCAATCTTATCTTCCCATCCTTTATCACTTACTAACACCTATTTAACCAATTTCCTCCCAACCTCATACAGTCTCCCATAGGGTTCCTGTTGCCGCCCATTTTTTATTATTATTTTTTAATTAATTCATCTATTGGACCATCCTTCCTCGGTATACAATTCCCGATAACGAGTTCAGGAAATCCAAAGATTCTTTCTTTTTTTTTTTTATCCATCACCCGACGACATGATTTATTACATTCAACAATGTTGGGTTGTTCAATCATCAATAGCAACAGTACCCTTTACCTTCCACAATCCTCACCTTTCCTATTTCCTAGAGTCAAGAGTCTCTTGTTCGCCAAACAATTTTTTAAAAACTATTTTCGATTCAACCAGCTGGCTCAACCTTCCTCGCTGTACATTTCCCAACAGTGAGCTCAGGCGACCAGTTCGATTTTTTTTCTCTCTCAATGCTCGCGGATCATCATTACGACCATCATTTTTATCATTTTATTATTATTTTTTCCATTTTCATCCGAGCTCAATCATCATTGGCAACAGAGCAACTCTTGACTCCACCTTTCCCATTTCTCCACTTTCAACTTACCTACCTCCCCTGTCTGATCTAATGTAGATTATGGAACGTCTTGGGAGTTCGATCAATGAAAACAATACCTCACTTACACAGGCACGTATTGCATTGCCGAACGCCATTGCAAGAATCGACTCGGACTTCCTCTCTTTTTACCACTGCGTCACTCTAAACCTTCAGATATCCATTATAAGTTTACTTGTAACATTTTACTATTTTTTATAAGTTCGTTCTCCTTTTTCTCTCTCTCACCATGTGAGACGCCTCTGAAATTATAATTATGAAAAAATAAAAACAAACCATAATGGCATTTCAATTTATTTACCACTTTTGACTTTTCCAAACATCGTCTAATTTGCGTTTATAGGCATTGCATCACGTGAGGAACCCACTAACCTAAATACTCACTATATATTTCAATCTTATTCATTTATATTTTTACGATCCTTTATGTGTGCCATTTTATATTGTAGAATGAATCCATATATTTTTGGATATTTCTTTTATATTATGATACTTCTTTTCCTTCCATCCCTAAACAGCTAAAACCATTAGCCAACCTATATAAACATCAACTGAAACCTTATATTCTTTAACATCATTTGTTTTAATTTTCCATAGCCTACATCTAAGATAATTTAACTTTTAAAATTTTGTTTTAACAGTGACGCCTTTCTACCAACTGTCCCTTCTCATATCTTGATCCTTCCAACTCTGCCTTCCATACTTCTCTCGTCTCTTGATCCTTTTCCTTAGGCCTTCTATGCCTTCGTTCTAACCACCCCTCGTCCATCGCAGATTTCCTGTTAGCCGACTTTTTTTGTTATTGATTCGCCCCAGTGGACTACTCCTTCCTCGCCATCCCATCATGAAGGTGTGTTCAGGAAACTCCATGGCTTATTTTTATTTATTTATTTTTATTTACACCCGGGTCACCGTCCCAGCATTCTTCATTTCATTCTTTTTTCCTCAAACCCGAGTTCAATCAATCAATGGAAACAGTCGAATCCTGTTTTCACAATCTACCTCCATCCTATAACCTCTTCAACGGTTCCTGAGACTCCTGCTCGTCAACAATTTTTTTAAAAATGATTCATCGACCTGGTACACTCTTCCTCCCCATGTTAACTCCACACGGATAGCTTGGGTAACCAGCGAGATTTTTTTTTTCTCTCACGCTCGACCTATCGCCATCATCAGCATGATGCGCCCACTCATTTTTCTTCAACTTTTATTTTTTATCTGGTCGAGCTCAATCACCGACAGCAGCGCAGCTCTTGAGCCTCCTTCTCTTTTTAACCTCTCTCAGCAAGCTTTTCCCCCCCCATATTCTCCCATTACCTACCTCTCCTTCGATCTTCACGCCTTTTGTCCATCTAATCTAATGCTACTTACAGGGAATCTTGAGATCGCTGAACCCTGAAAGCAATACTTCGCTTCTAAGCTAGAATTGCAAGGCAGGACTCCTGAGATGTCCTTTGCAGAAACCAATTCAGACCCTCTTCCTTTATTCTTCACTGCGTCACTGCCCATCCCAAACCTTTTGCTTAAGTCAATTTTCTTTTATATTTTATGTTACTTTTATTATCTCTACTTCTCCTCGTTCCTGTATTACATCCCTGAAACTATGTTGTAAATACTCATGGCACCTTAAGTAACAAAAAACTGTAAATAGTATATTTAACTTTCCCAAATATTTACCCTCGCTATTGTGTGTGTTTACTTTAAATTTATCCTTCCTGTGTACTCCTTATATTTTTTGTATTTTTATAATATTATATCAGTGTGTAACCACTACTCCCCTTTATCTTTATTTTTATTCTAGTAACTAATTTGTGCCCCAAATTATTTCCCTTTTAATAGGTTTTCTAGCTTTTCGCTCCATTTTATTTCACTCCCCTAATCAAACCTTTCTCACCGGGGGCACATTCTATCGTAATTTAAACAATGTGATATGTAAGTAATAAAGTATGACGTCTTTTCTAGTCGTCTAAAAGTAACACCCGGGGGATCCAAGGAGGGACAAAAAGGACGTTGATCTGGATGTTGACAGTTAGTTAGGTTACAGTGGATATTTTCGGACAGGGCCCGCTCAGTGCTAGATCTCACGGCGGCCCTCGTGGCCGCCGTTTTGGCTCCTCTCTGCCTCCGCGGCTTCATGCAGGACGCCGAGCTTTCCTCAGTCAATCCTCAACTTTCCCCTGGTCCTGGTGCCACGTGAGACGTACTAGGAGAGCGTCTTTTGATCTCAAACTTTGTCCTTACAGTCCCGTGCGGACTTCCCACTCTGCACGCCTTGCCACTCAACCCCGACTGCTTCCAACTCACTTGTTGGCTTACCCGGGTTTACGACATATATATATATATATATATTAATGTGTGTGCTGTCTGTTCTCAATAGATTCAAAACCCACACATCCAATCGCCGTGAAAATTTGTGAAATTATTAGGTATATCCCCGAGAAGGGTTTTTAGTCTCTGCTTTATGGAATTTTTCTCGAAATAATTTTGTATCTGATAATCAAACATGATACAGCATTATTTTCATCATCATTTTATGACAGAAAAACAAAGACTTTTGCCCAGTACTTGTTCAATTTCGATTTTTCTTCGCTAAAAATGCGATAATAAACTCTTCCAGATTTTTCTCTATGTCCTGTTAAAATTTCAGCGAGATGAGGTCCTTATTGAGGATTTGTATAGCTGACAAACATATATATATACTGACTTTAATATATATATAATAGATAGATTATTGGGAAAAAATAGTACAAATGTAATATTGTACTGGGATAAGGTGCATAAATTAAGAAAAAGGCATCTACTTATCGTGCAACTGAAAGTTGCTGATGGCTTGCGCCATCTATCGGAATAAATATCAACTATTCTCGTTGATTTTTAATTATTCCAGAATTGGCCAAATACCCATTCTTGATTAATCAAGAAAAGCTAACCACGGACGCGTTTCGGGCTGTTGGCCCTCATCAGCGTGGTGCAAGCTGTACCTCAACGACCGTTTATATGTGGTTTAACGGGCTACTAACCAAAAGTAATGATTTTTGAGCCCATACGCGATGTGAGGAGGCAGGGAATAGGAGGATGTAGCGGTAGGAGAAGACTCGCAGTGAAGTGGAAACGTTGGGAAAGCAGGGGAACAGCGCCTGGGAGAAGTGAGGCAGGGGTCCAGTAACCAGTAGAAGGTGGCGGGAGGAGTTGGAGGCATAGGGTTTTTGAAGCCTAAAACGTGCGGGCCTTAGACTTCAGGATGGGGCAGATTGAGGCTCTCGCCTCGTGGTTGTCTGAGAGGCCTTTTTGGCAGCAGTTGGCACATTTTGAAGTGTGCTGGTCAGCTCTGGTTGGGCAGGAGCGGCCTTTATGGCCGTCTTCACCGCAGTGGAAGCACTTGGGAGCTCTGGAACAGTGGGTGGAGTTGTGGCCGAAGCCACAACAGCGGAAGCAGACGCGGGCGCGGATGGACGCCTCGAAGTTGAGGATCACACCGTCAACCACGATTCTTCCGCGGTTGCCCAGGGCTCCAAAGGTCTTGAGGTCCACCTCGATGAAGGCGGTGCAGGTCCCGTTTCTGAGTGCAGAACGGTGCGCCACGCGCACCACTTTGTTCCCGGGGAGCTGTCTGACAGCGGCGGTTGCCAGGAAGGTCTCCTCGATTGTGGAATTGGAGGTCTCCTCATCCACTCTGAAGAGGCAGATTCTTGGCAGGATCTCCTTCTGCTGGCGGACCTTCATTCCCGTTAGCTTGCTGGCCAGGGAGGTAGTCACCTCAGGGATGATGTTGGGATTGCTGGAATGGAGGACCAGCTTCCCCTTGGTGCGCAGAGAGGCCCAAACACCTTGGGGTAGGGTGTGGGCAGCGCGGACAGCCTTGTAAATGTCCCTGGGGTCAGCCTGTGGGTCGTCAGAGACGACCACTGTGTGGGCCGCCGATTTTTCCCCATGGAGGACCACTTGGACGGCCGCAGGCTTGGATACGCGGGATGACGCAAGTTTGGTTGGACCTTTTAGGTTGGGTCTTTTTGCGGGCGGGTTGAGAGCCTCAGGCTGCTTCCTCTTGGTTGCAACAGGAGCAGGTAGGGTGGAGGCAGGCTTGTCAGCAGGAGAAGGAGTGGCAGGCTTGGTGGGGTCAGTCTGGGTGCTTTGGCAGGCAGTCTGTGGCATGATTTCGTCCAGTTCCTTAAAGGACGCGAGGGTGCCAGAGAGGTTCTCTACCTCGGCAATGAGGGCCTGGATCTGCTCGGTCCGTGAACTGGTGATATTTGTAATGATTTGGCACAGGTATTCTTGGGACTCAGGGTGAGGATAGCGTAATGCAATCTCGACGTCCTCCATAAACTGGCTATTCTCCAGCTCTAATAGGGCGAGGGTTACGAGGGGCTCCTCGGCATTCTTCTTATTCTTCGTAGAGGGAGCCATGGCAGGAGCAGGTGAGGGTAAGTATGGTAAGTATGGTAGGTAAGTATGGGCCAGCGGGGGATAAGTATGGTAAGTATGAACCTCAACGACCAAAAAAAATTGGTCATTAAGGCATCCTGAAAAATCATGAAACGGGTAGTTAAGGCCAGAATTGCGTGAGAACGCTACAAAATGGGAAAAAATAGTACAAATGTAATATTGTACTGGGATAAGGTGCATAAATTAAGAAAAAGGCATCTACTTATCGTGCAACTGAAAGTTGCTGATGGCTTGCGCCATCTATCGGAATAAATATCAACTATTCTCGTTGATTTTTAATTATTCCAGAATTGGCCAAATACCCATTCTTGATTAATCAAGAAAAGCTAACCACGGACGCGTTTCGGGCTGTTGGCCCTCATCAGCGTGGTGCAAGCTGTACCTCAACGACCAAAAAAAATTGGTCATTAAGGCATCCTGAAAACTCATGAAAAGGGGTAGTTAAGGCCAGAATTGCGTGAGAACGCTACAAAATGGGAAAAATAGTACAAATGTAATATTGTACTGGGATAAGGTGCATAAATTAAGAAAAAGGCATCTACTTATCGTGCAACTGAAAGTTGCTGATGGCTTGCGCCATCTATCGGAATAAATATCAACTATTCTCGTTGATTTTTAATTATTCCAGAATTGGCCAAATACCCATTCTTGATTAATCAAGAAAAGCTAACCACGGACGCGTTTCGGGCTGTTGGCCCTCATCAGCGTGGTGCAAGCTGTACCTCAACGACCAAAAAAAATTGGTCATTAAGGCATCCTGAAAACTCATGAAAAGGGGTAGTTAAGGCCAGAATTGCGTGAGAACGCTACAAAATGGGAAAAAATAGTACAAATGTAATATTGTACTGGGATAAGGTGCATAAATTAAGAAAAAGGCATCTACTTATCGTGCAACTGAAAGTTGCTGATGGCTTGCGCCATCTATCGGAATAAATATCAACTATTCTCGTTGATTTTTAATTATTCCAGAATTGGCCAAATACCCATTCTTGATTAATCAAGAAAAGCTAACCACGGACGCGTTTCGGGCTGTTGGCCCTCATCAGCGTGGTGCAAGCTGTACCTCAACGACCAAAAAAAAATTGGTTTTTTCATGATTTTTCAGGATGCCTTAATGACCAATTTTTTTTTGGTCGTTGAGGTACAGCTTGCACCACGCTGATGAGGGCCAACAGCCCGAAACGCGTCCGTGGTTAGCTTTTCTTGATTAATCAAGAATGGGTATTTGGCCAATTCTGGAATAATTAAAAATCAACGAGAATAGTTGATATTTATTCCGATAGATGGCGCAAGCCATCAGCAACTTTCAGTTGCACGATAAGTAGATGCCTTTTTCTTAATTTATGCACCTTATCCCAGTACAATATTACATTTGTACTATTTTTTCACATTTTGTAGCGTTCTCACGCAATTCTGGCCTTAACTACCCGTTTCATGATTTTTCAGGATGCCTTAATGACCAATTTTTTTTGGTCGTTGAGGTACAGCTTGCACCACGCTGATGAGGGCCAACAGCCCGAAACGCGTTCGTGGTTAGCTTTTCTTGATTAATCAAGAATGGGTATTTGGCCAATTCTGGAATAATTAAAAATCAACGAGAATAGTTGATATTTATTCCGATAGATGGCGCAAGCCATCAGCAACTTTCAGTTTCACGATAAATAAAAGATAGATTATTGTTTATTTTTAGAGATATATGCTCCTTTTTTATTCCAGGAGCGTACAAAAGTCGCCAACTACCCAGGCCCTTATTTTATAGTATATGTCACATATCTTCCAATTAGTTAGAGCCGATACCTTATAAGATCCTACCCTTCTATTAAAATGTACACTTTCTATTTACTACCATTCCATATTTTGTATATAAACTATTTGTATTTAAACTGAAAATGGTGAGGTCAAAATGAAGATCCAAAGAGCGGTCAGCTGGGGACAGAGGAGGAAAATGCCAAAGCCCAGACAGTTGGACCCCCCACCAGGGACTTTTGATAGACGACCCCTGAAAACAGGACAGGTTTTGGCAGGGGGTCAGCAGCAGATGTTCTAGGGTGTGGCCATCGGCAGACCGCTCCTGTCTCTCTCGGGCTCTCTCTCTCTCCATGTCTCGGTGATAGGCATCCAAGTTTGTGTCATGGCCTCTACCTCTGTCCCGTGGGCTGTCCCCGATCACTCTCGGTGCTAACATCTAGCCCTGCCTCTGCTTCTTGTTGTCCGCATGTGGGAAGAACATCAACACTCGCCTCACGTACACGACTGCCAGTTTATCCATACGTCGGCAGGATCACATTTGCAACAATATTACATATATATGGTTCTTTATCTGTGCATTTGTTCAACTTTCTCGATATGTGAGTAGTTTATACATATTACTCTAACTATTCAAGTGTTATGTTCTCCTTTATCGAACAAGAACATTTTTGTAATAAACATCCAATCTGGAATTGGTTCAGGATGCACCTTATAGCATGAACAACCGCTTTATACATAGTCGTGGGGCAATGTTATTTTTATAAATAAATTGTAAGTTGTGAAGTTAGTGTTCCTCTCTATGCAGTATCACTGCTATGTTCACTGTTGTCTAGAAATTTTGAAGAACGTCGTCTTCTTCCTGACTTTGGTTTAAAGTAAAGGTGTATTTGTTAGATGTCTCTCTCCTTGTTTGTATTCGTAAACGATATATGTGTATATTTTCGTCTCTGGTAAGGTTGTAAACGCCTTATTCTCAGCGTACCACAAGTGTACATTTAAAATATGAAAAAATAACTCTTTGTAACTATAACTTTTATTGTCAAAACGTGATCGCTTTTTTTCACACAACACAAAATATAAGCAGTGTTTATGATAATAAGTAAATGCAGTGAATATATTCCAACATAGAAAATAGGTTATAATTTTATATATATATATAAAACTAAAAATTGTCTAACTGAACTAAACACCAATGTTTATTGTGTGTTGATATTGACTTTTTGGGTACTTTTCCTATATCTTAGGCCGAGAATTTCTTCTTGCCTATCTGTTTATATCTGTATATATATTTTTATAAATAGAATTGGATGAAAAATACATTCTCACTCCTCCCTCTATATTCATCTGACTGGCTGTAGTAGTCATTCTGTCTCCAAGTTTATGGGGAAAAATCAAGATAATAATTTTCTTAAAGGTTGTGTGTGTTTTCAGGTGGAGGATGGTCCCACCAGGATGGTCTCCTCCTCATCAGGCGACTTCAGCTTGAGGTTTCCAGCAGCCGACTGCACAATCTTCACTGCCGCATGCCGTAGTCATAGTGGGACTGGGAGGAGAGCTGCTCCGAGCACAACCGGGACGTGGTCTCAATATTTAACGCCAGGGCCTGCGCATTCAGGAAGCCAAAAAAGTACAAGCTGATCTCAGCGATCATGGCGTAGTCCGGCACCATCATAGCCAAAGTCCGAATCAGCACCTTGAGGCAGCTCGGACCTCCCGGCATAGCTCGGATTCATGATGATGATGACAGAGCAGTTGGAGTTGAGGGCCAGCCGGGTGCCCTCGAAGATGAAGGCTTCCAATTTGGCTTGAACTGCCCTCACATTGTACAGGATCTGTTGTGCAATAACAGACTCCAGTTCAATCCTGTTGAACTCGTCAAAGAAAACCCAAGCTCCGGAAGCAGCCAGGCCCTTGAAGAACTTCCCCATGGCTAGAGAGAAAGAATTAGAATTCTTGTGGTATTTCATTGATCCAACTAAAGTCAGCACCGAAACTGAACAACGTCGAAATCGGTGAGAATATCTTGATGGCTCTTATTCCAGGTGTCGTGGAGAGATATATTTAAATAAAAAGTATGAAATATATAATTTTAAACTTTTTGCAATACAATTACACACACGATACTAGTGGCTTCTTGTTCTTCCTTCCATGCCACGAGTTTGTCCGAGGTTTACTTCTTCGTGTACTTCAAACTCATTGAAATTTGTTTATTTTTCATTAAAAATTATTTATTTAACGCTCTTACTATAATTTTTTAAAGTACAACACTTAACCGGGTAATTGGCGACTTTAGTACGCTCCAGGAACCAGGGTTATCTAAGTAAATAATACAAGATTTAAAAGTTTATTATTCGTTCACAGTGTTGGAAAAGAAGACGTCCGAAGCAGCCAATGGGAGGCCGGCGGAAGCGGCTACGGGGATGCAGCGGCTAAAATGAAAAAACAATAACAGAAGACCTGTAAACAACTTTCGAACGCTAGAATTTGCCTTGATCTCCGATTCTTTTAGTGTAAATATTTAAATATATAATTAATTAAATAATACTTTACTTATTTTCTTAAATTGTAATAAATATAATTTCCCTCCTGTTTTCGTCTAATATTTTAATAGTGCTATAAACAGCGACGCCTTAATCTTTGAACCTTCAACCCCGTCGACCAAGAATAGAGGTGAGTGACTACCTCTATAGAATTTAGATCGTCGTCACAACACAGAGTGGCGGTGAAAACGCAATACACAGGATAGTTGAGGACTTTAGTACGCTCCAGGAACCTGGGTTATCTAAGTGAATAATACATGATTTAAAAGTTTATTATTCGTTCAGGATAGTTGAGGACTTTAGTACGCTCCAGGAACCTGGGTCATCTAAGTGAATAATACATGATTTAAAAGTTTATTATTCGTTCAGGATAGTTGGGGACTTTAGTACGCTCCAGGAACCTGGGTTATCTAAGTGAATAATACAAGATTTATTATTCCTTTAGGATAGTTGGGGACTTTAGTACGCTCCAGGAACCTGTGTTATCTAAGTGAATAATACAAGATTTAAAAGTTTATTATTCTTTCAGGATAGTTGAGGACTTTAGTACGCTCCAGGAACCTGGGTTATCTAAGTGAATAATACATGATTTAAAAGTTTATTATTCGTTCAGGATAGTTGGGGACTTTAGTACGCTCCAGGAACCTGGGTTATCTAAGTGAATAATACAAGATTTATTATTCGTTTAGGATAGTTGGGGACTTTAGTACGCTCCAGGAACCTGTGTTATCTAAGTGAATAATACAAGATTTAAAAGTTTATTATTCGTTCAGGATAATTGGCGACTTTAGTACGCTCCAGGAACCTGGGTTATCTAAGTGAATAATACAAGATTTATTATTCGTTTAGGATAGTTGGGGACTTTTGTACGCTCCAGGAACCTGTGTTATCTAAGTGAATAATACAAGATTTAAAAGTTTATTATTCGTTCAGGATAGTTGGCGACTTTAGTACGCTCCCGGAACCTGGGCTATCTAAGTGAATAATACAAGATTTAAAAGTTTATTATTCGTTCAGGATAATTGGCGACTTTAGTACGCTCCAGGAACCTGGGTTATCTAAGTGAATAATACAAGATTTAAAAGTTTATTATTCGTTCAGGATAGTTGGGGACTTTAGCACGCTCCAGGAACCTGGGTTATCTAAGTGAATAATACAAGATATAAAAGTTTATTATTCGTTCAGGATAATTGGCGACTTTAGTACGCTCCAGGAACCTGGGTTATCTAAGTGAATAATACAAGATTTAAAAGCTTATTATTCGTTCAGGATAATTGGCGACTTTAGTACGTTCCAGGAACCTGGGTTATCTAAGTGAATAATACAAGATTTATAAGTTTATTATTCGTTCAGGATAGTTGGGGACTTTAGTACGCTCCAGGAACCTGGGTTATCTAAGTGAATAATACAAGATTTATAAGTTTATTATTCGTTCAGGATAGTTGGGGACTTTAGTACGCTCCAGGAACCTGGGTTATCTAAGTGAATAATACAAGATTTAAAAGTTTATTATTCGTTCAGGATAGTTGGGGACTTTAGTACGCTCCAGGAACCTGGGTTATCTAAGTGAATAATGCAAGATTTAAAAGTTTCTTATTCGTTCAGGATAGTTGGGGACTTTAGTACGCTCCAGGGACCTGGGTTATCTAAGTGAATAATACAAGATTTAAAATTATTTTACAATGCACTAGCGCGCCATCTGTTATCAAATTACAAAACTATTCTAGGCCCTCCCATTAATTTTTCCATTGCAGTAAGGGCAGTAGAAATTGTTTTATTTTAAAAAGAACATTACGCGTCTAGAATAGTTTTGTAATTTGATACAAGATTTAAAAGTTTATTATTCGTTCAGGATAGTTGGGGACTTTAGTACGCTCCAGGAACCTGGGTTATCTAAGTGAATAATACAAGATTTATAAGTTTCTTATTCGTTCAGGATAGTTGGGGACTTTAGTACGCTCCAGGGACCTGGGTTATCTAAGTGAATAATACAAGATTTAAAATTATTTTACAATGCACTAGCGCGCCATCTGTTATCAAATTACAAAACTATTCTAGGCCCTCCCTTTAATTTTTCCATTGCAGTAAGGGCAGTAGAAAT
The DNA here is from genome assembly GCA_030710605.1 of Cordylochernes scorpioides. Classification (NCBI taxonomy): domain Eukaryota; kingdom Metazoa; phylum Arthropoda; class Arachnida; order Pseudoscorpiones; family Chernetidae; genus Cordylochernes; species Cordylochernes scorpioides. Next base: position 197,821,626 of record CP092863.1, on the reverse strand, counting down.
TGTTTTATTTTAAAAAGAACATTACGCGTCTAGAATAGTTTTGTAATTTGATACAAGATTTAAAAGTTTATTATTCGTTCAGGATAGTTGGGGACTTTAGTACGCTCCAGGAACCTGGGTTATCTAAGTGAATAATACAAGATTTATAAGTTTATTATTCGTTCAGGATAATTGGGGACTTTAATACGCTCCAAGAACCTGGGTCCATCGAGAGAGAGTTTATTTGTTCTCATATACGTTTATTTTATTCCAATACTCCTGTTATCATGTCTCTAAAAACAAGTTTTCAAACCATACATTCAACAATTAAAAAATTAAATTCATACCTTTTTTAATACTACATTACCTTTTACTTTACACAATATTTTTTCTTAATATTTAAAATGACTTAATTTGGCTATTTCTATTTTTTAATCAACTTTCAATGATTTTTTTAATGAAAACATATTTACACAAACCCGGTTTCATGATGATGTTGATATATAATATCTTATTTATTTATTACAAAACACACAATATATCCTATGTGAATATTTGCGTGTAAATGTTTAAAATTATTTTATGTACATAGTTTCAAAATATATATACAAATTATTTCTAGTTTTAGAGAGAGGTGGAAAGTTATTTAAATTTACATTTTTAAGCAATAATTATACAATAAATAAAGTTTATTTACACATATATAACATCAGAAATGTTTAATTTATTGTTAGAATTAACCACTTTAAATTAATGGTTTAAATATAAATTATTTTATAATAAAAAACTATACTAATTAAAGCTAGAATTTTCAATTCATTAGTGTAATATAGGTCCACAGCAGTTGAGATAATCTGCAGAATTTGTTAAATTTTCTATATTATTCTTTACTGGAAACCATTTAGATTAAACTAGAACTGTTCATTTGACATTGTACTCTCAAATCTGCAACAAGTGGGCACCGGATTAAAATAGGCTCAGGGTTGTGATCTTCTTAGAGACATAAGCAGATTGAAGAATCATTTCTGCATAAGTATGTGTTAAAATCTCCATGCTTCGTAAAAAGTGTATATTATAAAAATTTGTCTGGATAAAATTTGGTAATCTTGAGTTTTCAAAAAATCCTAATAATAAAAAAGAGATAATTTTTTCAAAAAGCCGTTGTGTCAAAACAATATTCGATGGGCAAACATTCACTCAAACAGAACCTGCCCGGGTCATTCATCCTTTTTTATTTATTTCGTCTCAATTTACAGGTGTTACATTCGAGCACAGCTCGCGAGTCACCTTGTCCTGGCTATTTACACATGGCGAGTTGGTGGAGTAGAAGTGGTCCCCCTAGGCCTTGCAGGAGGGCAGCTGTTGGGCGATGAGCTCTTGACTAAGTGTCAGGGCCGGGTCGTCGGAATCGGGGATTGATATCTCCTTTATTTTGTAGAATATCTTGTATGGTTGGATTATTTGAATTTTGCATTTGAAGGTATAATTTCTTAACGGAAGTTTGGTACATATCTTCTAGATCGGGTTGGTTCAAGTCCTCCTTCAGTATCTTGTTTGATAGGTTGAATGGAGCTCCTATACTTGTCCGAAGGCAGATTTTCATAAATGCGTTTATCCTGTTTTTGTTTGTGGTTGTAATATATTTACACCAAATTGGGAGTGCGTATGTTACTATCGGGAGGATACAACTTCTGTATAGAGTAAACTTTTGTTTTGTAGTCAACAACAACAACAAACAACCCCATTAGGGCATCCCGCCCTGTACGGATTCTCCGTGGAGTTACAGACAATATTAACCATAAGAGAACAGGTGAAGATAGAGTATTTACAATTAAGGTATGGCAAACAGGGTGACTTTTTATTCTGCCCCTGTTCTTCTCTCTTCCACGAGTGCAATTTTATTTCCAACCGCTTTTTTAAAGTTGAACAGTTCAATTGCCCAACTTTTCTTATCTGAAACAGTTTTTATTAGCTTTATTGAGTTCAAATGCGGTCTAGGAAGACTTTTCAGGATCTTTTTTCTCTCTCCTTCCAGATCACCGCATTCAGCAATAAAATGGTATATTTCATCAGTTATCTGACTTCCACATAACCCACAGTACAAATCTTCTTTCTTAATTGCGTAAATTTGTTTTGTAGTCAATTTGCTTCTATTGTTGAACAGGCTTGATAATGTTATTTTTGAGATTTTTGCTTTCTTTATGACATTTTTGACATGCATGTTGAATTTCAACTTGGAGTCTAAGGTAACTCCAAGATATTTAACGCTGTCAGTCCAGTTAATAGGGCTCTGGTTTACCTTCAGGATGGATTGTGGCTTGAATTTTTTATTGTCTAGTGGAGGAAAAATTATTGCCTGAGACTTTTTTGGGTTGATGTCTAATTTCCAATCATTGCACCATTTGGTTATACTTTTTATGTAATTTTGGAGTTGTGTAGTTATTATTCCTATTGATTTGGAGTTTGATAAAATTGCTGCGTCATCTGCGAAAAGTTTCATTTGACATTTTGGATGTGGAGGGAAATCGTTGATGTAGATGTTGAATAGGTAGGGTCCAAGGATAGAGCCTTGAGGGACTCCAATCTGGGTTGGTTTTGCCGTGGTTATATAATTCCCTTGCTTAATTGAAAAGGTTCTGTCCTGGAGATAGTTTTTCAAGAATTTGATAAAATCCCTTGGAAATTGATTTTTTGTTATTTTTGCTATCAAGCCATCATGCCATACTCTATCAAAGGCTTTGGTAAAGTCTAGAAAAACAGCACCTACTGCCTCCTTGTGGGACTTTCTTATTTGGATGTAGTCTATTACTGTGATTAGCTGGTGGGTTGTGGAGTGTCCTTTTCTGAATCCAAATTGTTGAGGAATGATAAAGTTAATAGAATCCATGTATGACTGCAATCTGCGAAGAACGATTCTCTCGTATACCTTACCGATGGTAGAGAGAAGGCTGATTGGTCTGAGATCTTCAGGTGATTTTTTTGGAATGGTTATGATAATGGCATGTTTCCATGTCTTCGGGAAGTAGCACAGGTGTAATGCAGCATTGAAGATCCCAGCGAGGAAAACTATCCATTTGATGGGGAGGTTTTTAGTCATTTGCGGCGTAATATTGTCGTGGCCTGGAGCTTTGTGATTACCTAGGTTTTTAATCACTTCCTTGACTTCATTTGGCGTTGTCATTGATAGTATATTATCTTGGGGATGATGGCAAGTGTTATCTGTTAGGTAAGACGGAACCTCATCCTCCGCCTTGGAAAAGTGTTTGGAAAAATGCTCTGAAAGATCATTTCCAATTTCTTTGTCGGTCAGCAAGGTTTTTCCATTTTCATTTAAACTAGTGATTTTGTCAGTTTTTTTTTTCTAATGGGTTTTGTTTTTTTCCATAAGTCTGTTGGGCTCGATTCAAGTTTGCTTAAAAAACTATTCCTATTTTCAGATTTCTCTGCTTCAAGGGCTTGATCTACCTTTCCTTGAAGATTGAGGTAAGTAGCTCTATGAGCTGGATCCCAGGTTGATTGCCATCTTTTCCTAGCTTTATTTTTCTCCCTTATTAAGGCTTTGGTTTTTGGGTTCTTTATTAATTTGGAAGATGAGACTATGGTGTTTTTCGAGTAGCTATTATTAATTTTCTCGTTTAAAATTCCAACTGCTGAATCAATGTCTACTTCAGTTTTCAAGGGGAGTCTGGGGGGCGTGGTGGAGATTAGATCTTGTTGAAAATGAACCCAATTAGTTTCTCGGCTGAGATGGGTTGTGAATTCATCCTTTGGGCAATTCAATTCAAAGATTACAGGGAGAGGGTCAGATGATAAATCGTCGGTGTCATTCATCCTTAGTTACTATTCCAAATATATATTGATTCACCCAAAAATTGCAAAGATATTGCTGAATCATGTCAATCAAACATGATGCAGCAATAAATTTATTTAAAAAATCAATTTCCAAGAGATTTTTTCAAATTTTTGAAAAACTACCTTCAAGACAGGACCTTTTCTATTAAACAAAGGGATTTTATAACCATGTCAAAGCCAACCCAGATTGGAGATCCTCAAGGCTCTATCCTAGGACCCTATCTATTCAATATATACATAAACGATTTCCTTCTACATCCAAAATGCCAAACAAAGATTTTCGCAGACGACGCAGCAATACTAACAAATTCCAAATCAATAGGACTACTCACCACACAACTCCAAAATTACATAAACATTATAACCAAATGGTGCAATGATTGGTGGTTAGACATTAACCCCAAAAGACTCCACTAGACAATAAAATATTCGAGCCCTATTAACTGAACTTACCATGTTAAATATCTTTGAGTTACCTTAGAATCCAAATTGAAATTTAACATGCATGTCAAAAATATCATAAGGAAAGCAAAGATCGCAAAATAACGCTATCAGGTCTATTTAACTATAGAAGCAAATTATCTACAAAACAAAAGTTTACTCTATAAAGAATTTGTATTCTCCCGATAATAACATATGTAGTTCCAGAGTTTGGTGCCAATATATTTCAATCAAAGAAAAAATAAACGCATTCATAATATTATGCCTTCGGACAAGTATAGGAGCTCCATTCAACCTATTAAACAAGATACTGAAGGAGGACTTAAACCAACCCGATCTAGAAGATATGTACCAAATTTCCGTTAAGAAATTATACCTTCAACTGCAAAATTCATCAAATCCAACTATACACTACATTATTCAAAATAAAGGAGATATCAATCGCCGACGACCTGAGGCTTAGTTAGGAGCTCCAACAGCTGCAAGGTCTGTCACCTCTACTCCACCAACTGGCCATGTGTAAATAGCCAGGACAAGGTGACTCGAATGTAACACCTGTATATTGAAAGAGAAAACGAAAATATAACGTGGTGAGTTTATTTTTATTAAAAATACAAGCTTTCAAGCAAAACGCTTTTCTTCAGGTAATCCAAGAAAATATGCGGAGAGGTATATACACCCAACTAAGTAAGATTTGAATATTGAAGCGGAATTGGTACGAACAAGCACGTATCAACACACCTAGATCGGGAAAACACTTGATGTTAAAATTCCTTATGCGGGATCCATGCTATTACAAAAAGCTATGTACTGCGGGGGTAGTTCAATTTTTCTATTGAGGCTCGGAATTTTATTGGAAACCAAAGCCTCCAGGACCAGTCGTTGATATTTTCCGCTTATGTTACTGTAAATACATTGGGTGTCTGTGAAATCAAATGAATGCTGTGTTTCTGCCATGTGCTGATAAATCTGGGAACGGCTGTCTTTGTTCATGATGTTTCTATTGTGTTCTTTAGTCCTGATTTCAATGGTTCTGCCGGTTTCACCAACATAATGTAGTTCGCAATTTGAGCATTTAATTTTGTACACTGCGTTAGAGGCGGATAGTGGGTCCTGCTTTTTAGAACTTTTCGTGATGGGATGTCGGAGTTTGAGTTCGACGGAAGGTGAATTACTAAAATATGTGCGAACACCGTATTTTCCCAAGAAACGGGCAATATCGACGTTGGTTTCAGAATACGGAAGAACGCAAGTCGATTAGTAAACGGTTGGGATTGTATATGTACGTTGTTGGTACGTATGGCGCCGGATAAAATCTATGGGATAACCGAAAGACAAAAGGTTACGATAAATGTTATTTCTCTCGACCGTCCTAAAGATTTCTAGAGAACAATGAGTAGAGATCCTTTTTGTTAGTGTTTTGATAGTTGTGATCTTATGAGATGCAGGTGCATGAGAACCATAATGAATATACGTGGGGTTAAATTCTGGTTTGTAGTTGTACCGTTCCAATTAAAAGAACGAGTAAGAATTAACACGAGGAGATCTATTACATTAGAAAAACCCAACTTTATTACTCTCTTGACCTATATATATATATCGCGCCACTCGCGGATATGCAAATATATTCACCTATCAAAAGAAACAACATGTAAACTATATAAAACAAAACAATACTATGCAAATGTCGCGAGGTATGCGACATTAAAAATAAAATTAGCATATGGAACCATTACAGTAGTATACCGTGGTTTCTATGCTGCTGCCGGTATTGATGACCAGCACATCCAGAAATGGGATGACACCATTCTTGTCCTGGTTTTGGGTGAACTTTAGGCATTCGTGATATGAGTTGAGGGCATCTGTGATGAGGGAGTTATTAGCGTTGGGATACATGCAAAATGTATCTCACCACGTTATATTTTCGTTTTCTCTTTTAACTTTTAAAACGTGGCTAAAGTATACCTGTATATTGAGACGAAATAAATTAATTAGTAGAGGAAAATATCTCATCCAGTGACCCTATTTGTGAATCTAAAAATGACATGAAGGGAAAAAGCTATATTTAAAATAGATAAACAATTTTTATTATTTATAGATTTAGCAAAGCATAGTTACAACTGATAACAAGAATGGGAGGATAGGTTCCAGTTTGGTTGACGCAGACACATGATTTTTAGATGAGCTGGCAAAAACTGAGGAAATTGTTTCTTACCTCACATTCCAGGGTGACATCTCTCGTGATCTACAGTACTGGATTTGAAATGTTATAAATTTACAATATTTTCGATGGATAACTGATTTATATTCATGTTTAAACTTCTAGGTTTTTGTGCGTTTTCCAACTGTTTTTTTTTTTATAAATAATCTCAAAATCTCTCATTCTACAAGTCTTGCATTAAAAAAAAATTTCATAGTTTCAGAAATAATCTCTCTTAAATATGTTATCGCAAATTATGAAACATCCTAATTCGTTTCTAAAATAAAATAATTTTTGTGAATTTAATCAATAAATATTTTAATAAATTATGAAAATATATTCGACCTTCAGAATGTATATTCACAAAATACTAATAATTTTATTTATAACAATAAAATACAGATACGAATTTACACTTTTTTAAATGTCCATGTTCAAGGTTTGTACATACAGTTTGAAGATATATACAGCTTGTAGATCTAGCTATGAAATATTTATCTGGCTTTTTCACATGCAATCCTTTCTTTTTGTAACTTCGCAATATGCTCGTAGTGTTTCTTTCTATCAGAATAAGAACGGTTGTCTCTGTTGAGATTTTCGAAGAAAGTCGTTTTTTCAGGATCCTCATCAAAATAGATATCTTTCATTTTTTCTAAATCGTATCCTGAATGGTCAATCATAAGCCAGGCTAAATTATCAGTGTCTTTTTCAAGAAGAATTTGCAAATATCGCCTTGAAAAGAACATTATTTCAAATACACCAGCGGCTATATACATCATAGCAGAACTTTTAAAATAGATTGACAATAGGTTGTAAAGAGGAAGACATAATAAAACATATCGTGGATAATAGGCAAACATTTTCTCATCGTTTTTCAAAATGGCTCTGGATATGTAATAGGACAATGTGAATAATACATCTTGCCTCCAGATACAGTCGTCTGCTATGTAGACAGTGTCACGAATAGCATAACAAATTTCTGGCTTTAATTCAGTTTCGAGTACCTTCAATTTCAAATTTTTAATTTCATCTACTGGTCCAAAAGTTTTACAAAATTCATCAAAAAGTTCTTGTAACACCTTGCATCCAGGTTCATCTTTGGAACAGAACTTGTAAGTCTTCTCCAATTTGGGTTCGAGGTAATACCTTCTGTATAAATCATATAAATAAACGTTAGGTACAAAGTAGCTTCTTTCTTGGAACACGTCTTTTTCTCTATAAAGTGCATGAGTACCTATACCAATCCCTAGAGCCAAGGTATTTATAATTAGCTTCTTCTTATTGGCCATTGTATTTAACCAAGTATGGGGCTTTAACATTTTATCTTTGATATCGCTGGTTTTAAAATTTCCTGTAGTAGCATTCTTGAGAAAATTTCTTAAAAATCGCATCATCTTGATTCTTCTTCGTAACATTTTATCTTTGATATCGCTGGTTTTAAAATTTCCTGTAGTAGCATTCTTGAGATAATTTCTTAAAAATCGCATCATCTTGATTCTTCTTCGTAAAATATGCGTGAAAACATCTTTTTCTAAAATGTAATACTGCAATAGACAACAATGTGTAGCAATACAGCAATAAACAACAATGTGTATGCACACACAGACTCATACACAGAATATATCCAAATTAAAATTTCAATTTTTATTTTAGCACAAAATATCTAAAAATATTAATTTTTAAATTGTTTTATTCAAATATTATTTCAATAATATACATATATGGTATATAGTTCCTCAAATACAATATTTTCATTCGTATAAAGTTTTAAAGTTCGTAAATGCCCTTAAATATATGAAAATACTCGGACGTCTCCATATGCCATAAATTGGAAAAGGCAATAATGGAATATTAAAAGAATTGCACTACAAGTAAAAAACGATATTTTGGAAAATGAAAGTTAGTAAATGGGTAGTTTTAAAAGATGTAATTTTTATTTGTCCAATGTAGTCTTCATAATTAGCTACAATAGAAACGAGGCGAGTGCAGAAAGAACAGGCCTTAGCGACGATGACCTTGTCCATTTGGGTGATAAGATGACCTTGTCCATTTGGATGATCATGGTGTGAACGATGGTGTTGTGGGGAGCTTCACTGACATCTCTCTAAACAGCGCCCCAAATCTAGTAATCGAGAGGTTTGCAGTCTGGAGGCATTGACATTTGAAAATATTTTATTGACAATTAGTCAATTTTTACAAAAAAAAAAGAAAATAAAAATGAATAAATGATGATAATGTACAATGATTTTAGGAGCTAGGGAAGCTCCACCACCTTGATAAGGTCCTCCTCCAGACGAGGAGGGGGTCTTCTTGGACTCCCCGCATCTCCAGGCCCTGGAAGTGCTTGTAGATGCGGGTCTTAGCAGATGCCATGATGGCCAAGGCGTCATCCTCCAGGTCATGCCCGAAGATCCAGCTCTGCAGGTCAGGGGGCCGCTGGATGATGGTGAAGGCCTCCACGATGACTGGCCTGATCCGCCTACAGGACCCCCGCCTATGTCTGGGAACGTTAAATATCATTCATGCCTGTGTCTTCTTTGTCTTATAGGCTGGAGCTGAGTCCTGTTAGAAGATATAATTCTTTCCTGCGGCCACCATGTCCATCCTACATCTACGACGGTCTCCAAATACTCATGTAAGTGCCATCCTTTCTTGGTTTAAAAATGCGACAAAACCCCTTCCATATTTTACTCTATGTTCGGTTAGATTTTCAGCCAGATTAGTTACATATTGAGGACGTCCATAGCCGACAAACATATGTATAAATATATGTGGTGATGTAACTCATCCTATAGGTAGGCTGTAGTGTGGTGACTATAGTGGTATGGTTGGTTAGATGCAGTCGTGGTAGTCACAATGGTCAGAATGATTTCAGGCGTTGAGTCCAGACCAGAACTGCGACTGTGGACAAATACAAACAATGCACCATATCCTAAGGGACTGTCCTCGAAGATTCTTCCAGGGAACACTTGGGGATATCCACCGGTGCACAGAGGAGGCCCTGGAGTGGATTCGTCACCTCGACATTCCACTCTAGAGAAACTTGCCAACATTGTTGTATTGTGCTGTAAAAAACAATATCATACGCAATATATATTTCAGGCGTGAATGGCACAAAAAGACGAGGCATGTCACCTCAGAGAGAGAGAGAAACCAACGCCGGTCGAGGATGCTCTGATCTATTCTAGAGCCATATGGGGTCCGACTACGTTTTTCCGAAGACCTTTCTCCTGTCTGGGCGCCGGCTCTCTCTCTCACTCAGATAGAAGACGCTGTTGTCTCCCCTTCTAACAAGGGGGACGTTCTCGAGTACATGACGCCTGAGCAGAGGTCTGTCCTGAAGCTATTCCTCGACATGTCAGGGAGATGTCCAATCTACGCGGAACGCTGTCCGACTTCAGGACGGAATGTGACATCATACCAGACGATTCTCAGTGGGATTCGTCTGATGAAAACAATATTTGAGTTAATTTTTATAATTTAAAAAAAATATTATTAGCCCTATTTCATTTTATATGTACGATTAATAAATCAGTTTCAATCTCTCTCTCTCACTTTATTATTCCGTTTTATATTACATCATGGCCAAACTGGCGAGTTTTATTGTGTCTACAATTTAGGCTGTTACACTATAGCTATATTACATATGGATATCAAGTATATATTGAAATATATTGCAACATATATATAGAATGAGATATATAAAATCAAAATATATTTTTATATCCTTCCTTATATATATAAAAATGAAATGCGAAATCGATGTTTGTTATCGCATCACGCAAAATCTACTGACTCAATCATTATGGAATTTCGCATGTAGGTAGCTGAAGATTTCGTTTAACATATAGGCTATTCAAAAAACTAAAAAAGTTAATGTGCTTTTTTTAAAAAATAAAAAACCAAAAAGCGTTAGTTCCAGTCTTTTACCGCTAGGGCGCAGCACTGGTCGCGACGATAAATGAATTTGATTTTTTTAAAGCATCGGTGGTTCAGTGGTAGAATGCTCGCCTGCCACGCGGGCGGCCAGGGTTCGATTCCCGGCCGATGCATTTTTTTTTAACAATTTTTATAAAACTCATTTATATTATATCTATATTAATAAAATGCATCTATATTAATAAAATGCAAATTTCATAAGTGGTGTTCGCTAAAAACTTTCGTTACAATGCATCAATTTCGACCAAATTTTCAGCATTTATGTAAAACGAGATGGAGCAGGTTTTGCTTAACATCAAAATATTTTTCCTAACTTTAAAATACATAACTTTGCTGTTATCGATAAAATACAAAAAAAAATTCAACAGAGTTAATATCATTTATATATAAATACAAAAAAAAAAATCAGCAATTCATTCAACTCAATCTAAAAAAATATTCAAAACAAGCAATTTTAAGATAACACCATATGTAAAACAGTCGGCCAAGAAAACAACAACGATATTACATCTTTCTCACATATTCACACACAATCTTGATTAATAATTAAAACTAATCTTTAGCATTGTTTATTATACTTCATAATATATAATATTCGTTAGGCAAACTTTCACTCGGATAAAACCCGGGCGAAGCCGGGTACACATCCGCTAGTATCTTTATAAAAATCGATTCAGTAGAGAGTGGATGTTTGCTCTTGAAAAATATTTTTAGATATTTATAAAGATATATAAAAATACATATTGACTTTTATATATATAGAGAAAAAAAAAAGAATTTTGTTCCTGACAATCAAACATGATAGAGCGATATTGTCATCATATTTTGACTAAAATAAATTGCCAGTTCTGTTGAAATTTCAGCCAGATTAGCTACATGTTGAGGACCTGCATACCGACAGACAAATACATACATTGACTTATATATAGATAGATATAAGAGATATTTAATATCCTTATATATATAAAAATGAAATGCGAAATCGATGTTTGTTATCGCATCACGCAAAATCTACTGACTCAATCATTATGGAATTTCGCATGTAGGTAGCTGAAGATTTCGTTTAACATATAGGCTATTCAAAAAACTAAAAAAGTTAATGTGCTTTTTTTAAAAAATAAAAAACCAAAAAGCGTTAGTTCCAGTCTTTTACCGCTAGGGCGCAGCACTGGTCGCGACGATAAATGAATTTGATTTTTTTAAAGCATCGGTGGTTCAGTGGTAGAATGCTCGCCTGCCACGCGGGCGGCCAGGGTTCGATTCCCGGCCGATGCATTTTTTTTTAACAATTTTTATAAAACTCATTTATATTATATCTATATTAATAAAATGCATCTATATTAATAAAATGCAAATTTCATAAGTGGTGTTCGCTAAAAACTTTCGTTACAATGCATCAATTTCGACCAAATTTTCAGCATTTATGTAAAACGAGATGGAGCAGGTTTTGCTTAACATCAAAATATTTTTCCTAACTTTAAAATACATAACTTTGCTGTTATCGATAAAATACAAAAAAAAATTCAACAGAGTTAATATCATTTATATATAAATACAAAAAAAAAAATCAGCAATTCATTCAACTCAATCTAAAAAAATATTCAAAACAAGCAATTTTAAGATAACACCATATGTAAAACAGTCGGCCAAGAAAACAACAACGATATTACATCTTTCTCACATATTCACACATAATCTTGATTAATAATTAAAACTAATCTTTAGCATTGTTTATTATACTTCATAATATATAATATTCGTTAGGCAAACTTTCACTCGGATAAAATCTTCTATATAAATGGAAATTTCATAAGTGGTGTTCGCTAAAAACTTTCGTTACAATGCATCAATTTCGACCAAATTTTCAACATTTATGTAAAACGAGATGGAGCAGGTTTTGCTTAACATCAAAATATTTTTCCTAACTTTAAAATACATAACTTTGCTGTTATCGATAAAATACAAAAAAATTCAACAGAGTTAATTTTATTTATATATAAATACAAAAAAAAAATTCAGCAATTCATTCAACTCAATCTAAAAAAATATTCAAAACAAGCAATTTTAAGATAACACCATATGTAAAACAGTCGGCCAAGAAAACAACAACGATATTACATCTTTCTCACATATTCACACACAATCTTGATTGATAATTAAAACTAATCTTTAGCATTGTTTATTATACTTCATAATATATAATATTCGTTAGGCAAACTTTCACTCGGATAAAACCCGGGCGAAGCCGGGTACACATCCGCTAGTATCTTTATAAAAATCGATTCAGTAGAGAGTGGATGTTTGCTCTTGAAAAATATTTTTAGATATTTATAAAGATATATAAAAATACATATTGACTTTTATATATATAGAGAAAAAAAAAAGAATTTTGTTCCTGACAATCAAACATGATAGAGCGATATTGTCATCATATTTTGACTAAAATAAATTGCCAGTTCTGTTGAAATTTCAGCCAGATTAGCTACATGTTGAGGACCTGCATACCGACAGACAAATACATACATTGACTTATATATAGATAGATATAAGAGATATTTAATATTATATATATATATATGATATCAATAATGTTTATATATTTGTTTAATGATTTCGAGAGGTTTTCCTTAAGGTAAATAAGTTCTGATGTGGTGTTGGTTAAAATCCGATGCCGTTCATACCTGGGCTCGGGGAGAATCACATTGCAGTCAGGGCTCTCTACAGCTCGCTGCTGGTAAAACTAGGATCGGACTTGGTCGCGGGTGGGTGATGCATCTTTTTTTTAATTTTGTGGAATAGAGCCATAGTAACCATCAAGAGTTCGCATGAGGGTATCCCTCGGATTTTCAATAAACCTATCACCATCTAGGAGGGATATCCTCAACGGCGAAGCACGCGATCTACGTATTATTCGTAGATCGCGAAATAAGTGGTGTCGCTGGAGACCCGTTGGCAATTCTCCACCAAACTCTGCAGCGGTGGCAGAGGCGCCATATTCATTGTATCTAGTGTCATATATATATATATATATATATATATATATGAAACGATTCTAAGGTTTCGCACACGCCAATATGCAGGGACTTATTGTTTGCGTGAATGAAGAAAGAAACGTTGCAATCTTCTGACTCAATTTATTTCAATCACGCGTCTCTTTTATATAGTTACAAATATTTACATAAATCCTAACAGCGTAAAATTTACATCTACAAATAATTTATAAGCAGAATGTGACAAACCCCCCTACTAAAAAAAAAGATCTCAGATTTATTTACACAAATGGAGGTTGGGAGGGGTTGGAAGGTTAGGAAGAGAGAAAAAAAAAACATTCTGCAGAGAGAAAAAAATAAATAAATAATAATAATAATAATAATAACAATAATAATAAAGGTATTATCACTATGGCAGTAGGGCAGTCGGACCTGATAGTTGGGGTATCCAGGTGCGTACCTAATTCACTGTATCGCATAGTGACCATTTTACTAGAGATCCCTGGGGTGACCGGCCTGTTAAAATTTTTTTTTCTCTTTCCCAGGCGTGTCGCTTAGAACATATGTAACAGGGCTGTATTGTCCATTATTAGCTGAGTCCTTCAATGTTTGTAGAGAGAATTCAAGCCCTACCATTGAAGTAGAAAAACCACATGGACGCAAAGAAACATTTTGCGGTATTAAGCAGCCCCCCCCCCCCCCTCAGAGAGTGGAAACTCCTTTCGAACGTTTGGCCGTGGTCAGATTAAATACATCCATTCAAATCCTCCACATCTTGGAAGGGAAATGGATAATTCCGTATGCCTTCATTCGAGGTTGAAATAGGGTCCCATAATTTTAATTTAGATACATTAACTATTGTGCTGGGCTTATTTTCAGGCTGGCACGGTTTATTTATTTCAACTATGTGAGGGGATGGGGTAGAAAGAACGGTGTATGGGTCTGGATAATAAACTGGTGACAGTTTGCCATGGCCTACCTGATGAGGGATTCGATACAAAACCTTATCTCCAATTTTTAAATTCGGGAATCTATGAGAACTATTGTATCTTTTAACTAACCGTTTATGTAATTCCTCGGTTTTTTCATTGGCAATGGTTCTGGCCCTTTCTACTGGCGGATACGGATTAGTAAGATCAGACATGTAGGAAGGGAGGGTCCCGTACAGCAAGTATATCGGAGGGAATGTAGTCGTAGAGTGGGGTGTGTCTCTATATTCTTCCAGCGTTTTTTGTAACAATTTTGGCCAAGGGGCCCTAGGGTTACCTTGATGTTGTATTTTTAACCTTCCAATCAATGTTGCATTAGCCCGTTCTACTAGTCCATTACACTCTAGATGGGACGGGGAGGTCATCACGTGCTTTATACCTTTCTCCTGAAGAAATTTATTGAATCTCTTCGAGACAAACGAGGGATGTCTATCCGTGACTAAGATTCTAGGTTTTCCTATATTTAATAATTGGTTTATGATATTTATGTACGTCGCGATGGATGTGCCTTTGGAAGCATAACCCCAGATATATCGTGAATGATGGTCGATAACGGTATGGACACAATTTTTAGCACTATTATAACCTCCTAGGCCCAAAACCGTTTCAAAGCCACGACATCGAAGGGTTTTGCCGCCCTAGGCAATGATCCCATCAGTCCATAGGAGGGCTGGGTGCTACTTTTTATTGTTTGACACTCCTTGCAGTTCTTAACATAATTCTTTATCTTCCCTATCATCCCCTTAAAATAGTATTGAACGGACAGTGCTCTGATCATAGCACTGATGCCTGGGTGTCCTAAAGATTCATGGGCTTTCTGAATCAGGTCATCTTGGAGCTCCGGGGGAACAACTACTCTATCCTTGTTATTAAGTCTTATATAAGTAATACCATCCACTATAGAGTATAATTTTGAAGGTGGTATCGATAAATCACCCTGGTTTTGTTTCAAGGCTTGAGCTGACAAAAAATAAGAGTATGGAAGTCTGGAGAGCATGTCGGCTTCGTGATTTTCACAACCCTTGTTATAATTAAAATCCAAGTCATATTCGGACAACTTCAAAGACCATCGGAACAGTCTCCCATTGGTGTGTTTGAAGCTATTCAGCCATATCAGCGCCTTATGATCCGTGTGAACTATGACGTGACTGCCGGATATGTAAGGGTGGTAGCGCTTACAAGTCTCGACCACCGCGAGCAGTTCTAGTTCTGTTATCGTATATTTAGACTCGGCACCTCGCAAAGCCCTACTGAAATAGGTGAACGGCTTTTGCGTGCCATCAGGATATTCCTGTTTAAGCACCGCTCCTATACCCGAGGTACTGGCATCACAATAAATATGTGTAGCCAAAGAAGGGTTAAAAAGTTGAAGTATTGGTTTGGAGCATAGCGCTTCCTTTAAACCCTCAAAGCTTCTCTGACATTCCTCCGTCCAGATAAACCGGGAGTTTTTCTTGAGAAGCTCATTCAAAGGGGCTCTTAGGTTGTTAATATTCTTTATAAATTTCGCGTAATGTGTCACGCTTCCCAAAAAGGATCTTAAACATCGCAAATCACGAGGTGGGGGCAATGATTTGATAACATCGACATTAACGCCCGAAGGCGAGATCTGGTTCTCCGAAATTTCATAGCCGAGATAAGTTATCCTTTTCATAAATAGTAGACATTTATCTCTCCTCAACTGTATGCCTTCTTTTTTTAAAATCTCGAATATTTATCCGAGGTGTTTTAAATGGGATTCCTCGTTTTCTGAAAATACTAAAATATCATCAAAATAAGATGTTACATTATCAAGTTTGTATTTCTGCAGAATGGCAGAGAGCTTTCTATTAAATATTGCAGGGGCGGTCTTTAATCCAAACGGCAATCTACACCAGACATAAGAGCCCTCAGAAGTTGAGAAACATGTCATCTCCCCATCTTTTGGATGAAGAGGGATTGTCCAGTAAGCGCTCAAGATATCGAGGCATGAAAATACTCTGGCGCCCTGTACCTTCTGAACTATATCCTCCATTAACGGAATAGGGAACGAATCCGAAATTATTTTCCTATTTAGGAGTCTATAGTCGATACAAAGCCTAACCCTTCCCTCGCCCTTCTTGGGTGCGAGCGTCACAGGTGCGCTGTATGGGGAAGACGCAGGTTTGATTAAACCGTATTTTAACAATTGCTCAACTTGTTGTTTTATCAAGTCCCGATCTCTCAAGCTATGACGATATGGTCTAACACAGACAGACTTTTTGTCACTCAGTCTCAGTCTTGGAGGCTGGATGTTTAATGGTTTTATATTAAATTTGTTTTCCCCAAAGATATCTGCATAATTATCTAATAGTATTTTTACCATAGTGAAAAGTTCTATATTATCATGTAAAAAACAATCATTCGTGTCAGGCAGTGGCAGAGGTTTTGCATCTGGTTGATACACTGGCTTAGATTTTAATACATAAGGAACTGCTCCACTGTCTGGCACGGAACAAACAAAATTACAAACATTATCTTCAAGCAAGTTTTCAACATTTCTATAGAATAACGAATCTCTAATCCTAAGCCATTTTCTATTTACTTTTAAACAATTTACATGATGATTGCAATATTTGGTTCTACTAATTTTAGCATAATAGTTTTGAATGTTGTAAAATCTCTGTATAGCTTCTAATTCTCTGCCTGAAAAACTGTAATTAAACTGGCCTAATTTTCTATTATTCTGTTTAATGTAACTATTATTAAAATCAATTTTCACCTTAAAATAGGGTAAGTACTTGGCAGATAAAATACCAAAATTAAGACTTCCACTCTGAACTACATGAAACAAAAGATTGAGCGACTTATCTCCTATGGTAGTATTTAACTCAATCTCGCCAACAATGGCGATACAATGGCTAACCGATTTTAAAGATTTAAGTTTGGGTTCCTTAATTAATGTAATAAATTCCGCCGGCACTAGATGCCTGGGAAGGACATTTATTTCTGATCCAGAGTCTAAAACAAAAAGTAACTTAAAATCCACCCCGTCTACACGATCCCTCAACAATACGTGCAGACTGGGTAGGCGTCAATCGCCTTGTTCGGGTCTCCTGATAGAGGCTGATGACTCACCCTCGTGATCTTGAACGGCGGCAAGGCTCGTGGTTTGGCTCCTCGTTGGCGGAAGGTGGGTCCCGGGACGATCGTTCCTTCCCTCTCTCCAGTTCCGCGGCCTAAAGCCCTGTCCTCCCTGCCAGGAAGTAGACGGTCGTTGTCGGGCAGGATAACCCAACTCCATTCCCGAGGCTGAACTTGTGGTTCGGCAGTGAGATACCTCTATGGCCTCGGCAATCTCAAGCCAGCGTTCCAGACTTGTCGGTGAGGCAGCGATCAAAAAGCGCTCAAACTCCGACTCGATGCCAGAAGTTAATCCCTCCAAGATCAATTCCTGTGACAGTCCCAATTTGGTAGCGAGTTTAACCTTTGCAAAGTAATATTCTTTTACGGATTGTTCTCGTCCTTTTCTTACTTGCCAGAATTTTCGATGTAATCCATGTTCCGGCTCATGAAAAAAACACTTCATCCTAGAATGAAGTTCCTCCAATGAGGATATATCCCTGCAGATCTAAGCATACATCTCCAGAGCTTTACCCTTGAATAACATTGGCATCATGGACAGGGATTCTTTTGATGAGAGACCTTGTTGTTGTGCCTGATGGTCAAATAAACTTGACCAGTTATCGTAGCTAAGTCCATCATCAGGATCATATCTCGGGATCAGTTCAAACGGAAGATTCATATTTCTTCTTTCTTCTAGTGGGTATTCCTTCGATGAGGTGCTTGCTCTCTTCCTTCCCATCGCGGGTCAAAATCCTGTCGACTTCTGAAACGATTCTAAGGTTTCGCACACGCCAATATGCAGGGACTTATTGTTTGCGTGAATGAAGAAAGAAACGTTGCAATCTTCTGACTCAATTTATTTCAATCACGCGTCTCTTTTATATAGTTACAAATATTTACATAAATCCTAACAGCGTAAAATTTACATCTACAAATAATTTATAAGCAGAATGTGACATATATATATTATCTTTTTAAAATAACGCAGACTGTGTACTTTTGCATGTATTGACAAGATGTCATTAATATTATTTTAATTGTCAAATTGTCTAGAAGGGATGTGAGGCATGCTTTTCTGCTTTCAATTCTCTAAATTCTATATACAGTATACCAAGGAGAGGCGTTGCCGTTTGAGCAAACGGCCTTGTGCCTTGGGTTTTCTACTTTCCCTTTGGTATCTTCTCTTCAGACGTTTGTGTAAGATCTATTACACTCTTTTAGAGGGTATCTCGCTTTGTTCTTTGCACAAGTGCTTTAACTGTGGCCTTCTTCAGTACGTTCAGATCTGGTTTCCACCAGGATGTTGTTCGGTAAGATGGGTCTTTGGTCGAGAAGTATCTTTCGTACGCACGACTGGAATGAGGCTTATTTGATTACTGGGATGACGTAATCAATATTCTCCTCGCTTTTGACATTCTCCAGTAGTACTTCAATAAGTTCTTGGCTCGTTTTAAAATCATCAATAAAACTATCCAAGTTTTCTTTTAAGAATTTGAAGTTGCCATTATTAAAGTTTTCAGGCTTAGGCATTAACATCTTTGCGTACTTCTTCACTATTATATAAGGGCCGGTCAATAAGTAATGCACAATATCTTATAGAAAAATGTTTAATAAAATGATCATAATAAAAATAATGTTGTATTATTAAATGAACATTCCTCTTTTCATAAATTCAAACAAGATTAAAATATCTTTTGTTTTGCTTTTTCAGATTTGCAGCCTGAAGTAACCACAAGGATCCAACAACGGTGCGTGCTGGAGTTCCTGTTTAAGCCCGGAGATATTTCAACCACTGTAATACACTCGAAGTCTGTGTATGAAAACGAAGCCACATGGATAGAAGCACAATACAAAGATGGATTCAGCGCTTCCAGACTGGTTATTTTAATATTAGTGATAAAGAAAGGCCAGGTGGACTAACCTCTGTCTGTAGAGACGAACCAAATTTGTGTCTAACAGAAGAGTTAATCAAGAATAACCGAACAATGACGACTTATCAAATAAGGAAAAAACTCTTCCTGTCGAAAAATGCCCTCCTAAGCTTATTAATGATTTTGGATATCGGAAATCAAACTCAAAATAAATGATAAAACTTCCAGCGAGAGAAATGATTAAAAAAAATCGGAGATATTTGTTAGATCTCATGAAGACCTTTTTCTGGAGAACCTTCTTAGGTGATTGAGAAAGTTTGATAACGTGTGATGAGACTTGGATTTATCGTTATGGACCTTCTTCAAAACTCCATTCAAGGCAATTGACCCATAAAACCTCACCAGTAAAGAGAAAACCAAGAAATGTTTCTTTGCGATGACAAAATTATGATTTCTTTCTTTTGGGAGACCAAGAAAGGCTGAGATTCACGGACACTTTTGAAACAAGGAAAGATATTTGCGGATATTTAGAAAAGCTATAAAAATCAATTGAAACAACAAGACCCAACTTTTAAAAAAACACAAAAAAAAAATTTCATCATGATAATGCGGTGCACCTGACTTTGGCAAAGATTGCAGGGAATGAGTGGATTTTGATGCCTCATCCTGCATACAGCCCTGATATGACACCTTCAGACTTCTACTTGTTTTGAAGATTAATGAATTTTTTTACATGGTAAAACATTTGAAAGTGATTTAAATTTACTCCAAGCTGTGAGAGTGTGGTTCAGAGAGTTGGATAAGGCGTTTTACCAAAGTGCTTTTGTAAGTTGGAAGCAACGCTGGATATCAAATGTACACAGAAGGAAAGCGGATATATTGAATGATTCAGAGGACTGTTAGAAGTTCTAATATACAGAGTTTCAGTTTTAAAGTTTGTCAATAAAATAGTTATTACTGATTGTGCTTTATTTATTAACCAAACCTTATTCAAGTGCATTTATACACTCAACCTTTTACAAATACAGTCGAACCTCCCTTTAGAGGACACCCCGCTAGCGGACACCTCTCCACAAAGGACAGTTTTCATTTGCAAAATTACCATTTTTACAATTTAGCAACTCTCTGGTAAGAGGACACCTCTCCCTAAAGGACAATTTGGCTATGCAATTAGGTGTCTTATACAGGGAGGTTCTACTGTACTCGTATTTAGGGATTTTCCCCTTCACTTTCTATTTACTTTATTTTGTCATGTATAAAATACAAATCTCAGAACTACACATGGCAATTAATTTTATTGGAAAATAATTAAAACTTATCAAATATAGAAGAATGGAAGATTCAAAGACCCGGTATACATCACAGCTAGTCCTCTAAGTCTTTATTCCTATTTCCTTTTCTCTTAATAAGGAATAGTATTGTAGTACGAAGTTTGACAATTATACCGCAAATGTTTCTTTTGAACGAAAAATCGAAATTTATTTTAAGGAGAAATAACGATTATTTCTAACCTTGGGGATGAAGTATGATAGGATAAATTGTAAAGAGTAATGATAAACGGAAATATAAAGTGTCCAGGGATGGGAATCACAATTTATCCTATCATACTTCATCCCTAAGGTTAGAAATAATAGTTATTTCTCCTTAAGATTATTTTCGATTTTTCATTCAGAAGAAACATTTGCGGTATAATTGTCAAACTTCGTTCTACGATAAGCCGCATTATATTATAAAGGAATAAGTTATGTCCAATAGATAGTATATGTAGAGAACCCTACCTAAAATATAATGAGAAAAAAATGTTTATGAAGATAGTATGTTTCATTTATTTATTCTTCCACTATATATGATGATACACTCTACATCCTCTATTTAATGTACTAGCCGAATGACCCGGGCAACGCCCGGGTTTTACCCGATTAAATGCTTTTATTCAAATACTATTCGTTTCAATTATAAATTGGCGCCGTGGATGTCATTCTTGTATAATATATAAATGAGTTTTAAAAATTGTAAAAAAAAGCATCGGCCGGGAATCGAACCCGGGCCGCCCGCGTGGCAGGCGAGCATTCTACCACTGAACCACCGATGGTTATGAGAAATGGCCATATTTGGGTATTTATTCCATTCACAAAGCAAACGGTGACAGAATTGATTATGACGCTGATAACTGTATTTAATGTATATTGTGGGGTATTCACTTTTATATATTTAAATACTTCCCTCTTTATCTCGTTTTTTTATTTTTGTTTTATGTAAAGCAGTCTGTTTTGCATACTTGTTGTTGGTATTTATCCGATCGTCTCGGCTGAGTGGATCGAGGCTCTCTTACTAAGAATAAAACTCACTTAATTTTAACATCGACTTCTCTTCTTTAATTTATTATCTACCTGACAATATAGAGTTTTTAATATAAATTTGTGCACTCCAGGAGAGAGAACCTGGGTTATAAATATCTCTCTCTTTAATTTGACTATTTTAGTATTAAATCTAACTCGCGACATTACAAGATGTACAAAATGTGAAGTTGTACTAGGATCATATGGATATATTAAGAGAAAAGCATTTATTTATCGTGTAACTAAAAGTTGTCCATGGAGTGCGCCATCTGTCGGAGTAAATATCAACTAATCGTTGATTTTTAAACTAAAGCATTCGGATGTCGTTCACTTTATGGGATTATGAGTTTTAATACCAGAAAAAAAGATGGAAACCTGTTATAAATTGGAAATATGATTACGTTGAGGATTGTATTTTACTCTCTATTTTATGAAAATAAATATTTTAGAGAATTTTCTGAGTATTTTAAAGTATATATTGTTGCATCAATTTTAATGCGCCCTACATTTATTCAAAATATTATATGATATTTAATATTTATTAAAAACAGATTATTTAGATTATCATCATTCCTTTTTTTATGGTTTCGTTCCTTTTGTAATATTTTACTGCGGATCACGACCTACGAGGAAGACAACGAATAAATAAACGAAATAACTCTAAAAGGTAATTTATTTTTATTTACTTTTATTTATTTGCTTTGAGTATGGAAACCCGCTCGGGAAACGTGTATAACACCAAAAAGGAAGAAACCAAGGTCGACGACCCTGCAAAGCTGTAACTTGGTGCAACAATATATATATATATATATAATAAAAGGATTTAAAAGCGCGAATGTTTCTTTTATACATAAAACGAACTTCTACTGTCCTTACTGCGATGAATAAATATATTGGGAGGGCTTGGCTCATCAGTGGTGAACCCTCCCAGCGGCGAAACCGCTGGGAGGGTTCACCACTGATGAGCCAAGCCCTCCCAATATATTTATTCATCGCAGTAAGGACAGTAGAAGTTCGTTTTATGTATAAAAGAAACATTCGCGCTTTTAAATCCTTTTATTTTATATGTATAGATGGCGCGTTATTGCTTTGTGTTAATATATATATATATAAATAATTTTAGACATATATTTTACATGCCAATGAAAAATACAAACTAATACATATTTCCTCGCTTATTTATCAAAAATAACACTCTTGTGCTTCCACGCCCTCCCTATTCCACTGATTTAGCACTGAATATGGCGTTTTTCATATCCAAAATCAAAGATGAAACTTGAGGGTCAACGGTTTATAATGATACAAGCCATTACAGAGAAATCTTGAAGTTTAACGAGGCATACAGAAAGACGAATTTTCCAAGTGCTTCCAAAGTTGGAAGATGGCAATGGGGCATTGATGCAGGAAGGTCTTATTTAAACACTATTATTATTATTTTTTTATAAATAAAGTTATAGCCTCAGTGCGGGAACTTTTTATCATATATCCTGTTCATACAGACCACATAGAAGTCTTAAAATTTGTACATTCGTTTAATACAACTAAGAATACAAAATATCAGATCTTTAGGTGACCGTGGTGGGTCAGGTAAGGAATATAGAATAGAATTTGTATATAAGTTATCCGGATTTTCCCAAATGAAGTGGCGTCAGGTAGGGTCAACACTTCCTAGAAGATGGGACCTTATATGATGGCATTTTCTATACTCCTCTAGTACTTTGGAGAGGGCCATGTAGTAACTGTTAGTTCTTTAGTGTGACTTAGTCATCTCTTTTCTTTCTTATTTCATTAATAATTTGTATCCAACTCTCATTAAAATTTCTTCATTAAAAGTTTTATATGGCCATATAGCCGTTTCAAAATTGTCTTCTTCCTTGTCTTCTTTCTATATTTTCTCCAATAATTTCCATCAAGCTCAATCCTCTCAGTTCCTTAAGCTACCCATGTTCTCACTTTCTCATTACTTCCGATAATCTAGTTCAGCCATTCACGTAAAATATTTTACCCGTTATATATGAAGACATTTCTTGATTCAAGACCTAACCATATATGCGATCAAGTAATTCAGTCTTAAAATTTGAGGTGGGTCTTGATACCAGTATATTTTATCAACATCCATATCATATGACATTTATAACGAATGAAGACATTAAGACGCGAATGTTTATTCTCACAAATAAATCAAACTTCTACTATCCTTGATGCGATGAAAAAATATTGATATTTGTCGATTTTAAGACGGGTCAATAGTCATTGTCCATATCACGAAATCCTGCGCCAGTATCTGAGATTATATCCAGACATTAACCCCATGGTTCCATTGCCTGATATTACTAGTAAAGACATTTGGTGTACCTAAAGTATGAGTAATCACAAACCTCTTACCACCGTGAATTTCATGACCAGTACTGTATGTACAAGAAGTAAAAACAAAATATACCTTTTATACATACACAATCACTTTGTTCTTCAAATAAAAGACACTTCGGCCAGACAATAAAAATATTCACTGGTCGAAGTGTCTTATATTTGAATAACAATGAATGCCGGCCAGGAAGCCTCTATCTTTACGGCAATCACTTTGAATGTGTTATTAATATTACACTGATATTATCAAGAAGAGGTCGCCTTATAGAAAATAATTTTAAGAAACAGAGTACAATTGCTAGATGCTATCCAGCTACAATAATTTCAAGAACTACATGTAGGAATATCACCACACAGTCATCAAATACAATCAATCTTATAATTTTAATAATTTTCCTTGGGAATCTTGTCAGATATCATCTCTATCATAGATGAACCATTAAATTAACTTTGTAAAAAAAATGTTTCATTTTCTGGAATTATAAATCAATCATATCCCAACATCATATGAAATTGTGAACATGATTTTCTTATTTTCATAGGTTATATCATATTTAAAATATATATCAAATTTATCTTGGTTTGTAAAATTATTCAGTTTCCTGGGACACGAGTCTTCAACAATTGGTCAGTTCTAGGGCCCTAGCTTTGCTGGCGCCATCAGGTCAGATCCGATGGTGGGGTTAGTAAAAGCTAGAAGTGGAATAGGACTTCTCAGGACCATTTAGGGCTCCTGGGGGGTGAACCGCCAAAAAGGGTAACGCGCCGAGGCAGGTACTTCCAGAGTGGTGAGGAAACTCTGCCGGATAAAAGTTTATTTTTACAGGAGATACCTTTTATCCAAAATAATATATGTCATAATTTGTATATAATTGTATGCACCCCCGACCCACTATGCATGTACAATGTATGATTTTCAAAGATTTAATAAAGAATGAGGTAACTGGAGGAAGGAAAGGAAGTGGCAACAAGACATAGGAAGCAGGCTAAAAGCGGGCACAAGTATAAATAACTTGTACAGTCAATACTTCCTCACAAAGCCCGGACGTATCTAGTATCTGCAGAAGTTATATTAGTATAGAGACGCCCAACATTTCCGGACAGGACCGGACGTATTTTGATAACGCGGAAGTAAATAGAATCGAAATAACACCCGATACTTCCTATCAGGCCGGGCATATCTTTCACCAAAGAAAGCCGCCGGTCCAATTAGAAAGATCCACTAAGTAGGTCAACCAATAGGAAAACGGGCACGTTCCATCCTTCGACCAATGGGAAGGAAGACAACTCGTGGTGTTAAATCGAGAAGTAAGAATTGTCAGTAACGTTTTCGCTCGCATAGGAACAACACCTAGAGTAGCGACTTGGCTCCCACCGAGTTCGGATCAGTAGAGTTTTGGCTTCCAACAAGGTGACATCGGCTCTGGACCTCTCTCCCTCTGCTCATCCCGCAGCTAAGTACAATCAGCACCATGTGATCAGATAATTAACAATCAAAATCGCTCCGCTCTTCTCAAGCTTTCTTTCCTCCAACCCAGTTGCCTTTTATTTTCAAACCCCATCACGTGTCCTGATTATTCCTAACTGTGTGCTTCAACTTCCACTCAAACGACTGCGTTTCAACAAATCCTCACCATTCAAATCGAACAACAAGAAATTCCGCAACGATATTGTCACAGAACGGTTAAGTCGACAGGATTCTACAACAGTGTAATACATCAAGTATTGCAGTGTAATAACGTTGGATCATATATTACACAGAGCCGACAGGATAAAGAGATGGAATTAAATCAGGATCCCATAGGCGTAAAAACGGACAACCCTACGAAAGAAAGAGGGAAGAAACTGGCAACGAGCGAAGCGACAAAACACACCCTGGCGACAATAGTTTTGCAGCTGACCGCCGCACTTCAAGGAGCAAGGTCCACTCAACTACAAACGACGTTCCGTAGCGCCACCCCCGGAGCAGCCCACACCCCCCGCCGACAGAAAGGCGAGATGAGCGCGGCAGCCGACGCACGTGCCACCACCCCAGGCAAGTGTCACCGAGACCGGACACCGACCACCGAGGAGTCATCCACCGCCATGCCGTACCCGTATCACAGCACACCCCGACGCCCAGGTGCATGGAATGCACCTCTTCCGCCGTCCAACTGCAAGTTCTGCGGCGCGAGGCACTGGCACAGCGAATGCCGACATCGACCAGTCCCGACGGCCCACGAAAAAGTGCGGACGGTGCAAGCAGTCCCAAAATCACCAGTCCCGAGTCCACAACAACCAAGTCAAGCCAGAGACACCCCAGCCGAGCAGACTTTTCGAGACTTAGGTAGGCACCCCCCCTATGGCGTCAAGAATTGACTTTGAACTCTTACCTAACCCTACCTACCCCTTTAACCATGTATCTATACATGTACCAAATGAATGCAAGCACGGGCTAGACCAAAACCTGTCCCAAAGGACTCGTACAGCACACAAAGCTTTCACACATGGAAACCCTTGCCTGCATTCATTGCCCAAACCTCAAATATTTACATGCCACCATTCTAATCTCACACCACGCAACTTTTCATGCCCACCACATATAAAGCCACCACGACTTCAACCTACAATTCCAATAATGCCCAAAAAAACGTGTCAGTACAGCTCACACACTTACCACACAAAATCCATGCATGACCATACGTCGCCACGCCATAAAAATGTACCTCACAACAATCCCACAAACGTATTTAGCAACAATCACGACATTCGCAACAACAATACACCGACAACATCCATCCAAAGGACGGTTTTCACGCTAACAAACACGCACAACCCGCCCAACAAGCGCGACACTCGCGCCAAAAGACGACAACCACCAACAAACGCATGCACCGTCGTTAGTAACAATCATCTCGTCTACCCAAAACACTAAAAAAATGTTCACCTTAAAAGGTGCCATATACACTAACAATAGAAATTTCGATATATGACTTTAATAAATTTGTTGTTCATAGTGAGAACAGGTTAGATTTTGTACAAACAAGGACTTCGCGTGACACCTTTTCATTTACAATTTTTTTTTCTTTCGATTCGTGTCACAGGTCACCCCACAAAACTCTTCATTTCAGGCCACAGACGCCTTTCACCACGCCTGTGACACGTCTCCACTCAACACGTGTTCACGTCGTAAGCCTCATTTTCACTCAATTCCACTCTAATATCACTGAATAGCATTTTTTACTAAAGTCACAACGACCATTCGATTTAATAAATGGATACAACATCCGGCTTTTCAAAATACAAATAACGTCGAACTTACACCAACTCATCTCTTCACAATGTATTGGCAGAACATAACACACGACAATACAAAAACAGGTAAAAACCTGTCCCACCTGCCGATTATCTACAAGTATCGACGAATCCAACCAACACTACGCAAAACAATTCGTACACAAAATAAGTCGCACACAAAATCAATGAGCGGACAGGAAACGTAGTTCCCCCACTTCCTGATCCAATTACATGCAAACAGAAAGGAGCGCCTCGTTTCCAATCTCCAATTACCACCCCTCGTCTCTACCAACACGTAAAATTAGGTCACCGCTCCCCCGCACAGATTCCTCTTTCTATGCCACCAGTTTTGGATCCCAATTCGAACTACATATCGGTTTTTTACAATCCAATTCCACACCCACAAAACGACACACAAACATTCGAAATGAGTTCCCATCCCTATTATAACAAATCAATTACTTTACAGACTTCTAACATTTTCCACAACACACACAAAGACAAAAAATTTATAGGGCATAATTGAGCAATTAAAACATTTATAGGGCATGTAGATACAAAAGGGTTCAAACCAATACACCTTATTTTTCATATTAATCATTTTCATTATTTTCTCTCAATTAAAATTTAAATATATAATCAATTTATCAATTTATTCAACTTATTATCACTTTTAATCATTAATTATCTTTTTTTTTTACCAATTAGTTTATATTATCATAATTTCAAATCAACGAGAACTCATTGGTTTTCTTTTAAAATTGGATATTATATTTTATTTTGATTTACAAAAACATTCTTTTTTTTTTTTCCTATTTATTTTTTTTTTCCACCATGCAACAAAACATGTATTTTTTTTCCCACCATGCAACCAAGCATTCACTTTGATTTCTTCCAACTTTATATTATTTTGATTTCTCAAAAGCCCTAATAAAATTCCCTCGATTTCCATTCCCAATTCCGAGCGAGAATATGGTTAGGCATTTTTCCTTTTTTTTTCACCATGCATCAAGCATTCACTTTGATTTCTTCCAACTTTTTATTTTTATTTTTATTTTTGATTTCTCAAAAGACCTTATGAAATTTCCTCGATTTCTT
The DNA here is from genome assembly GCA_030710605.1 of Cordylochernes scorpioides. NCBI lineage: Eukaryota > Metazoa > Arthropoda > Arachnida > Pseudoscorpiones > Chernetidae > Cordylochernes > Cordylochernes scorpioides. The sequence goes on along the minus strand of CP092863.1, from coordinate 197,793,201 downwards.
TTCCCAAAATTCGAGCAAAAAATTAGTTAGGCATTTTTCCTTTTTTTCCACCATGCATCAAGCATTCACTTTGATTTCTTCCAACTTTTTATTTTTATTTTTATTTTTGATTTCTCAAAAGACCTTATGAAATTTCCTCGATTTCTTTTCCCAAAATTCGAGCAAAAAATTAGTTAAGCATTTTTCTTTTTTTTCACCATGCAACAAAGCATTTTTTTCTCACCATGCACCAAGCATTCACTTTGATTTCTTCCAATTTTTATTTTTATTTTTATTTTTGATTTCTCAAAAGACCTTATGAAATTTCCTCGATTTCTTTTCCCAAAATTCGAGCAAAAAATTAGTTAGGCATTTTCTTTTTTTTCACCATGCAACAAAGCATTTTTTTTTCTCACCATGCAACCAAGCATTCACTTTGATTTCGTCCAACTTTTTATTTTTATATTATTTTTGATTTCTCAAAAGCCCTAATAGAACTCCCTCGAATTTTTTTCCAATTTCGAGTAGAATTAGTTAGGCGCATTTTTTTTTAAATCCACTATGTACCATAGCATTCATTTTGATTTCTTACAATCAAAAAATTTTTCGATTTCTATTAATTATACTCAACCTATATCATCAACACCATTCTATTTTACTTCTTATATCGCCACCAATGCTTGTATATAGACTCTCAATACCCACAACTAATTTTCCCACAAAATTATTTTTACTTTACAGAATTCTCTCAGGCTAACCCCTTCTTGAATTCTTCACATGTAGGGGGCGCATCTGTCATAATTTGTATATAATTGTATGCACCCCCGACCCACTATGCATGTACAATGTATGATTTTCAAAGATTTAATAAAGAATGAGGTAACTGGAGGAAGGAAAGGAAGTGGCAACAAGACATAGGAAGCAGGCTAAAAGCGGGCACAAGTATAAATAACTTGTACAGTCAATACTTCCTCACAAAGCCCGGACGTATCTAGTATCTGCAGAAGTTATATTAGTATAGAGACGCCCAACATTTCCGGACAGGACCGGACGTATTTTGATAACGCGGAAGTAAATAGAATCGAAATAACACCCGATACTTCCTATCAGGCCGGGCATATCTTTCACCAAAGAAAGCCGCCGGTCCAATTAGAAAGATCCACTAAGTAGGTCAACCAATAGGAAAACGGGCACGTTCCATCCTTCGACCAATGGGAAGGAAGACAACTCGTGGTGTTAAATCGAGAAGTAAGAATTGTCAGTAACGTTTTCGCTCGCATAGGAACAACACCTAGAGTAGCGACTTGGCTCCCACCGAGTTCGGATCAGTAGAGTTTTGGCTTCCAACAAGGTGACATCGGCTCTGGACCTCTCTCCCTCTGCTCATCCCGCAGCTAAGTACAATCACCACCATGTGATCAGATAATTAACAATCAAAATCGCTCCGCTCTTCTCAAGCTTTCTTTCCTCCAACCCAGTTGCCTTTTATTTTCAAACCCCATCACGTGTCCTGATTATTCCTAACTGTGTGCTTCAACTTCCACTCAAACGACTGCGTTTCAACCAATCCTCACCATTCAAATCGAACAACAAGAAATTCCGCAACGATATTGTCACAGAACGGTTAAGTCGACAGGATTCTACAACAGTGTAATACATCAAGTATTGCAGTGTAATAACGTTGGATCATATATTACATATATATATATTAATAATGAATTGATATATATATATAATAGAAATATAATTTAAAGTGATAAAATGCACACACCTTGAGAAAAAAATGTTAAACTTTTATCTATGGTAGGATCAAAACATTCCCGAACTTTTTAAAAATTAATTATTTATTCATAGTATAGTAATTTAAGCATGACATTTTTCAAAATAGGAGCCTTGTTTATCTACACATTTTTTCTAGCGTGAAAAAAAGCTGTTGAAATGCTAGTTCAAAGTCAATTTTTCTAAGCTTGTTTAGCTCCACCGTCGCATTTTCAATTACTTCTGATGACAATGAAAAGCGCCTCCCTTTTAACGTCATTTTAAGTTTTGGAAAGGAGAAGAAATCGCATGGGACGATATCAGTAGAGTAAGGAGAATGCGGCAAGACAGATACAGAGTGTTTGGCTAAATAGTCTTGAACAATAATGGCTCTATGAGCAGGGGCATTATCTTGTAGCAATTTCCACTGTTTTGATTTTAAAAGTTTGTTTCTTTTTTTCTTATCGCATCACGAAGGCGCACAAGTATTTCTTTGTATACCTGTTTATTAATAGTATTCTCCTCTTTGATAAATTCATAATAGACAAGTCCTTGATAATCGAAAACCACTACAAGCATTAATTTTCCTTTGGACTTGTCAAGACATACTTTCTTCCTCCTTGGAGAACTTGGTGTGTGCCATTCGAGTGATTGTCTTTTGGTTTGTGGGTTAAAAGGAAAGCACCATGTTTCATCACCAGTTATTATTCTTTTTGAAAAATCAGAATTATTATTTGCAGTTTAATTAAATCTTTTTAAATTGATAATCTGGTTTCTCTTTGTTGATCTGTTAAATTTCGTGAGAAAATAACCACAAAGTTTTATCATGTTTAAATTATCACCAATAATTTTTGGCAACTACCACTATTGATATATTATCAATAGTAATTTTTTTATCAGCAACAATTAAATCCCTTACCTGTTCAATATTGCGATCCGTTGTTGATGTCAATGGCCGATCTGACCTTGAATCATCTGCGATGCTCTTGCGGCCATCTTTAAAACGTTTATACCAGAAATAAACCTGCGTTCGTGACAATTTTTCGTCTTCATAAGCTTCATTCATTAATGCTAATGTCTATGTGAAAGGCCTTTTTTAAATTTACACAAATTTAATATTTGCACTTTGCTCAAATGATGAAATTGCAGAAATCGACGCGAGCTAAATACTTACAACAAAAATATGCCTAAAATGAAAACTACGCATGAGAATTTACTGGCGTTGCTAAATTAAATTATAGTTTAGACATTATGATTTACAGTAAAATTGATTTTACATTTTTTTAAAGTTGTTTATATTTTATTTTTTAAAAGTTCGGGAACTTTTTGATTCTACCGTGTATTTCGCTATACAATCATCTTCCTTGTTACTGTAATAATAAAATCTCCTCCTTTTAATGTGAACTCGTTCTGGATTCTTCTACGGCAAGCATTTCAACCTCGCGGCCCGCGGGCCTAATGCGGCCCACAGCGAATAAATTTGCGGCCCACCAGACAATATATTTTAATAAAAAAAATTTATAAATTAAAAAAAAAATTAATAAAAATTTGTAGCCTAATTTTTAAAAATTGTAATTATACATAATTTATTTATTAATAACGAACCACTGGTCGCCATACATAAGTCGTAAGTTTTGATAATATTATACCTACATACATAACGTATGTACATCGCCATAAGTATTGTGTGCCTTAAAGTTTAAAGAAAATATTCTTTCGGAGTACTAAAAAAAAAATTTTTTCTAAAAGTTACGTTCAATAATTTGTGCAGTTATTCTGTGTCTGGTAAGTTAAAAAATATTAATTAAAAAAAAATAAAATATTAATTAAAACGTTTTATTATTTTGTGTTAGCGATTACTATTTTTTTTTCAGACCTTTGTATTCAATATGTCTTCATCAAAACCAAGTGGCAGTAAAACTAAACGAAAAATTGCTGACGAACATAGGAATTTTCAAGAAAAGTGGGAATTAGAGTATTTTTGCTTTGAAGTAAAAGATAAAATCATCTGCTTGATATGTAATAATGCTATTAGTGTACCAAAATTATATAACATTAAACGTCATTATGAACAACATAAATCAAAATATGATACCTACGAAGGTTTAATGAGACAAGAAAAGTTAAAAGAGTTCAAGTTGGGAATGAAAAAACAACAGTTTATGTTTACTAAAGTATCACAAGAGAGTGAAGCAGCGGTGCATGCAAGCTACATTTTATCGGAGATGATAGCTAAACACTCAAAACCTTCTACTGAAGGTGATTTCATCAAGGAATGTTTAATTAAAGCTGCAGAAATTGTTTGTCCTGGAAGTGTGAAGACGTTTCAAGCAATATCTTTGTCTCGAAATACCGTTGTGGAAATAGTTACTGATATGGCCAGAAATTTAAATGATCAGATAAAGAAAAATCATCTTGTTTCGAAGCATTTTCCATTGCCTGTGATGAGAGTACGGACATTGGGGGCGTAGCTCAGTTAGCTGTTTTTTTTTTTCGAGCTTGCGACACGGATTTCAACATTTTTGAGGAATTATTGGAACTAGTACCGATGCAAGGCACTACTACAGGAGAATATATATTAAATTGCGTTTATGATCTTCTGCAAAAATACAATTTACCTCAATCAAAATAGACTTCTGTAGCAACAGATGGAGCTCCTTCAATGACTGGAAAAACAAACGGTTTCGTAGCATTACTGCGAAAAATAATAAGTGAAATTTCTGATGGTTCCAATATTCATCATACGCATTGCATTATACATCAGGAAGTATTATGTACGAAGGTAATAAAAATGGAAAATGTGTTGACACCTATCAAAAAATTCATCAATTTCATAAGATCTCGAGGTTTAAATCAGCGTCAGTTCTCTCTGTTCTTAACTGAATTAGAAAGCGAATATTCAGGTTTATCATACTATACCGAGGTACGTTGGCTATCATGCTCCAAGGTTCTCAAACAATTTTGGGACTTGAAAGAAGAAATATGTCAGTTTTTAATAACCAAGAATCAAGACATCACTTTGTTTTCTGATCAAGTATGGTTGCAAGATTTTTCCATCATGGTTGACATAACAAAACACTTTTCGGATTTAAATTTGAAACTGCAAGGAAAGGATCAGATCATTACCAACATGTGTGACCAAGTTAATGCATTCAAATGTAAGCTAGTTATTTGGGAAAAGCAGTTGAAAAACGAGGATTTAATGCACTTTCCGACATGCAACATGTACAAATCAAGTTTAGGTGAAACTGCATCGTATCAAAAATATGCGGAAAATATTTTAAGTCTTAGAAATGAATTTGAAACAAGGTTTTCTGATTTTAAATCTTTGGAAGGCAAGTTTACTTTGTTTTCTTCGATTTTCTCGATAAATATAGAATCAGTACCTAATCATATGCAAATGGAGGTAATAGATATCCAGTGCGATTCAGATTTAAAGGCAAAATTCAATGAAGTTGGCGTTTCTGAATTTTACAAATATTTGCCAGCCAGATTTGAAAACACTCGAAATTAGCATATGAAATTATGTCCATGTTTGGAAGTACTTATCGGTGCGAGCAGTTATTTTCACTTATGAAAGGAAATAAGTCTCCAATCAGATCGAGAATTACTGACGTTCACCTTGGGTCAATTTTAAAATTAATCACTGCGAACAAGATTTCCCCCGAAGTAGGAAAGATGGTAGCAGAAAAGAGATGCCAAATATTAACTTCACTTTCTTTTTCTTATTAGTATTTTTTAAAATAAACCTACATAAATGTTACTATAAAAATTTAATTACTTGTTTTCTTTTTTTGCGGCCCACATAATCTTATTACTTTTTTATTTGGCCCGTGTTAGGATTTGAGTTTGACATGCTTGTTGTACAGCTTTTTTTTTTTTTTTTAAAGAAGGTTCCACCGAGATTTGAACTCGGATCGCTTGATTCAGAGTCCAGAGTGCTAACCATTACACCATGGAACCACTGATGTGGTAAGCCTTCTCATTCAATAACTTTTATCATTACATTAAGGTCCGTAGAGAGAACATTGCTGTTACTGAAACATCACACACTATTTATTTATTTGGTCTTATTACCTTGTGTTTATAATCTACTAGCCGAATGACCCGGGCAACGCCCGTGTTTTATCCGATTGAATGTTTTTATTCAAATACTATTTGTTACAATTATAAATTGGCGCCTTAAATAAATGCATATATTAGTTAATAACTATAGCCTATGTGCTTTATCTGTCTATGTACTGTTGGTTTCCGTAGGCGTCTCTTACTGGGAAAAAGAAAGAGAGGATTCCATTTAGTTATTAACTAATATATGCATTTATTTATGGAGCGACCCGCTCCAACACAATAGTTACAAAAACCAAAAAACGAGTGGGGGGGGGGCAAAGTAAAAAACAAAGTGTCTCGCGTAGTGGTGGCGTGATTAGCACACTATGGACATGGGTTTTTAGGGCAGTAGAATATCACATATATATTTGCATCGAGCACTGCTCTTCAGAAAACAATTCACCACTGATGAACCAAGCCCTCTCATTATTTTCTATCGCAGTAAGGACAGTAGAAATGTTTGAATTATTTGTGAGAGAAATGCTTAATGGTTTTATATCTCATGTATAGATGCCCCTTTTATGTCTTTCAGCTAAATAGGTATCTAAGAAATAAAAACATTTAAAAGCACTAATGTTTCTTTTTCGCATAAATCAAACCTCTCTACTGTCCTTACTGCGATGAAAAATATTGAGAGGGCTTGGCTCCTCAATGGTGAAACCCTACCAGACCACTTCTTACAGCTCTAATACTGTATTGGACTATTCTTCTTATATATTCTGCACTGAATGGTGAAATCTCAGAAATGGTTTTCGGGTAAACTATGGACATAAGCTTTTAGGACAGTAGAATTACCTATAAATATTTGCATCGAGCAATGTTCTTCCGCAAACAGGTGCGTTATTGCTTTATATTAATTTATGCCTAACTTGTCCTTATTGTTTGAGGAAGAGCCTCGCTCGATGCAAATATTTATATGTAATTCTACTCTCCTAAAATCATATGTCCATAGTTTACCAATATAATATATATTCATTCCTGCTTGGGCTGCTTGCTGATTTTGTTCATTTAAGTTTACTTAAATACCATTTCTGAGATTCCACTCTTCAGTGCAGCGCATAAAATCAGAATAGTCCAATACAGTATTATAGCTCTAAGAAACGGTCTGGTAGATTAAATTGGCGAAACTGCTGGAAGAGATCCACCACTGATGAGCCAAGCCCTCCCAATATTTTGTCATTGCAGTAAGGACAGTAGAATTTTGTTTTGTGTATAAAAGAAACATTCAAGTTTTTAAATACTTTCATTTCTTATATATAGATGTGGCCTTATTGCTTTTTATAAATAATTATCTGTTGAATCTCTGTGGACACATACCTGACTGAGGCGCCATTGTTCAAAAGAGGTTGATTGCTGCGACAGCAATTTATTCCAATTTGACTGCCTAAAATCCACAGTACATTATATCTAGCTCTTTTAAATTCAAAATTGGCGCTTTCTTAGATGGGTTTGCTGTTAATGTTTTTCTCAATTATCCCAAGTACGCATGGGATTAGTCATGATAGCATATAATTATCTTTTCTCTATATATGCTTCGCATATCAAGACTTTATACTTAAAATTATATAAAAGGGCTGTTTAAACCCATAATTATTTGATTGTGGTTCATTTTTATCTCGTAGATATACCAAAAATGCCCACTTCTGAAACATTCTAGTGTGCCTTTTATCCGAGTACACACACGTGGTACATAGCATTATCAACAGAAGTTGCGCAACTTGTGCACAAGTGAAATATGCTGTTTGAAAATTTCTAGATAAAAGTTGTCAGAGCCCTGTCTATTTGCCCGGATATACTGAAATCTCGGAGACTATTGACACCGAAAAGTGGTCAATTCTACCTTTTAAACATATATTTATTTTGTATTTTGTTAGCAACTTTTAAAACAGCTACAAATATCGAAGACATATTTCACCTATATGAAATTCACTATTAGCAAACTATATAAATGCGTATATAATTATTCTAAACCTTTCCATAGCTTTGTCTTCAATATTGTTATGACGCTTTTCAGCGGCCGTTGTTTGCGTACAAGGTTTAATGTAGGTTCATTGTGGATACAGATTAGTTCGTTATACTTTATTGCCAGGAGCTGTTAATGGGATTGAGAACTAGGTACATTTAGATTAACTTGTCTCAAATGTCCGCTATCAGAAGGATCTTCCTTGTCAACGTTCCGCTCCATGCTGTCCACGTCCAGCCTGTGCTACACCACCTTGTAGGCCGCTCCGATGCCGTGGTCCTGGTACCGTCTTGCAGGATCATCCACACTCCTGGAGGCAACTCTCCGCGTCTTCCACTCTCCCTCTCCGCAGATGTGACCAGACTCTGACTCCCCCCCCCCCCCCCCCACACGAATGCCGTTTTTGGCACCTGTTCCCCTGACACATGACCATCCCCCGCAGCTGGAGTACATCCATCTTCCCCCAACTTTACTTTGGAATCTTGGCTTCTCAGATAGTTTGTCTTCCATTTTACAACATATACGAAAATATATAACACTTTCAAGAATCATACCACCTGAATTATCTATCTATAAGAATATGATATCCAAACCATCGCTATAAGAATTGTATATATTCATTGTACAATATTCATAATAAGGTTTTACATGTATAGAAAGTATTTTTAGATTAGATAAAACAACCTCCCTCACGCCCTGATTACTTAGGCTACATGTGAATGCCCTCCTTTTTGAAACCACACTTTTCACCTATAAATGGGATTTCATATATAGTACCTATGACATATTAATAAAAGATTTTCTAACATTTGAATTCTGTTAGAGACAGCAATTATTTTGACAATAAATTAGACTTTTATTTATTATTTAGTCCCTTTGACATTTAAAAAATTAATTTCGTTATTTATTGCTTTCTAACATTTTCATAATATATATCCAGACATTAACCCCATGGTTCCATTGCCTGATATTACTAGTAAAGACATTTGGTGTACCTAAAGAATGAGTAGTCACAAACCTCTTACCACCGTGAATTTCATGACCAGGACTGTATGTTCAAGAAGTAAAAAAATACATTTTACACATACACAATCACTTTGTTCTTCAAATAAAAGACACTTCGGCCAGACAATAAAAAGATTAACTGGTCGAAGTGTCTTATATTTGAAGAACAATGAATGCCGGCCAGGCAGCCTCTATCTTTACGACAATCACTTTGGATGTGTTATTAATATTACACTGATATTATCAAGAAGATGTCGCCGTATAGAAAATAATTTTAAGAAACAGAGTCCAATTGCTAGATGCTATCCAGCTACCAGAATTTCAAGAACTACATGTAGGAATATCACCACACAGTCATCAAATACAATCAATCTTATAATCTTAATAATTTTCCTTGGGAATCTTGTCAGATATCATCTCTATCATAGATGAACCATTAAATTAACTTTGTAAAAAAAATGTTTCATTTTCTGGAATTATAAATCAATCATATCCCAACATCATATGAAATTGTGAACATGATTTTCTTATTTTCATAGGTTATATCATATTTAAAATATATATCAAATTTATCTTGGTTTGTAAAATTATTCAGTTTCCTGGGACACGAGTCTTCAACAATTGGTCAGTTCTAGGGCCCTAGCTTTGCTGGCGCCATCAGGTCAGATCCGATGGTGGGGTTAGTAAAAGCTAGAAGTGGAATAGGACTTCTCAGGACCATTTAGGGCTCCTGGGGGGTGAACCGCCAAAAAGGGTAACGCGCCGAGGCAGGTACTTCCAGAGTGGTGAGGAAACTCTGCCGGATAAAAGTTTATTTTTACAGGAGATACCTTTTATCCAAAATAATATATATATATATTAATAATGCATTGATATATATATAATAGAAATATAATTCATTTATCCCCAGTTGCAAATAAGGCACGCTATATCCGATCTGGGTAATTGCGAGTGAAACTATTTACAATAATTCATATTGTAGTAGAGTAAGTAACATAATTGTCAAAAATAAAATAAACAATTAATAAAAAGCATTGAATAAACATATACACTAAAAACTAAGCAACAACATAAGCAGATAGAAGAAATCTCAAGGTAGTTATTTACAATATCTTACAATGATGGATGTTGATTTAATGGAGTTATCTGTAATAATTAGTATCGTGGAGAGAGAAAGTTGATCAAGTTGAGCTATTTACAATTAATATATACAGTTATCAGCGTCATAATCAAGCAACAATTCTTAATTAAGTCACCGTTTGCTTTTGTGAATGGAATAAATACCCAAATAAGGCCATTTCTCATAACCATCGGTGGTTCAGTGGTAGAATGCTCGCCTGCCACGCGGGCGGTCCGGGTTCGATTCCCAGCCGATGCATTTTTTTTTTACAATTTTTAAAACTCATTTATATATATTATGCAAGAATGACATCCACGGCGCCAATTTATAATTGTAACGAATAGTGTTTGAATAAAAGCATTTAATCGGGTAAAACCCAGGCGTTGCCCGGGTCATTCGGCTAGTTAGTTATATTCTAAAGTAACTTATCAATTATTCACAATTATGTAAATCAAGTGGTATAGTAGTGTATTTCCTCAAGCTGCATGAAACTGTCTAATTATAATAAAAAGTCTGCAGAACCTATTAAATTTCGTATATCTTTCCCTATTATAAACTATTTGACACAGATAGGTTCTTTCCATCTTGCTCCGCTGTCTTAGGTTTGACACCAGTGGTCATGAGTTCAGAATGTGTTCGGGGGTTTCTTCTTCCGCTCCAAAAGAGCATCTGGGCGAATCTATTTTTCTAATTCTGAAGAGATATGATTAGAACTTACCATGACCCGTAAAGAATTGAACATGGTAGAAATTTGGTTTGACAAATTTTGGTATTTTAGAGGAGATGAAAAAACGTTTGAAATTATTGTTGGATTCTTCATAGTATTCCTGTATTTTTCTTTCATTATAGTCAGCAATTTCTTTTCTGTTTGATGAATTAAATCTATTGTAGCCTATTTAATTTTTCAATATGTTGAATTCTATGTAATCTGTGAGTTTTGGTAATTGTGTTAGTATATGTGTACAGTTTGAGGATGTTGTGGTATAGGCCTATATGCAGTGTTTTAGAATATTATACTGCAGAGGGAATTTAGTTTGTCTTTGGCTACTTGCTTATAAATAGAAATCATATTGTTTGACCACATGTTATTGTGCTTCGGAATATTGACTTGTATAAAGTTAATTTTCGTCTTCATTCTAGACCCCATGCTTTTTTTATTAAACTGAGTAGGTAACCGCTAGCTCTAGTAGTTTTGTCGACGATTTTATTAATGTGTGGCATAAAGTCCAGCTTGTTCCTGCTTCGATGATTTTTCAAGGTCAATCCCAAGATCTTAAGGGTTTCAACATGTCTAGCTGACTGTCTAGCATAGCTAGAATGACAAAAGCTTTCTTAGTATAAAAATTAAAGTAAAAAGTATAAAATTTTATTAAATCAATCAACTGGCTTGACATTGGTTTTTCTCTTTGAATGCTACTTATGGAAATGGCAACGTAAAGAAAAATCTAAACTAACCAACTAAGTCTTAATCTCTCAGGGTCGTATGTTCGACTTTCATGGTGAGCAGTTTTGTTATATTAAATTCTATAGAGAAAAATCTTCAACCTTTCGCACTTTTTGCCAATAACATATATATCTGATGCTAATGAAAATGTTTCTATAATTTGAAGATAGAAGACGGAAGTTGCATAAAAGGTAACACTACAGTCAGATTTGTATACCAATTAAAACACACCTAGTAATATATTTGTTGAAAAAGAGGACGATAGGAGAATGAATTGATTACTGGAGGATTGAATAAGGACTTTAGACTCGCACTGAAAGGAAGAGTGCGCACCCACTCACGGAAATATCTTTTTTTACGGGGCTGCTAACCAGAATAGATGATTTTTGAGCCCCGATGGACGCATAAAGAGGAATATATACAAAGCACTGTTGGAGGGGCCTGGGGATGGGTGGCCAGGGGATCATCGCCGGATGAGGCCAGGAGAGTCGGGATGTAGAGGAGAATCAGGGGGGCAGGTTGGTGATCCGCGGAGATCAGGGGGAGGCAGAGACGGGTCCAATAGTATTGAGCCCAGACCATGACCACACCCACTCACGAACAAAGACATCTATTTACATATAATGTTACCCACAACAGAGTAACAAGTCACTGGTCAAAAACAATGATAATTATTGTCATATTTAGAAATCTGAAAGAATTCTCACACATTTCAACAAAATTTATTTCAAACAAGTTTAATTTTCATATTCATTTGAAAAAGTAATGGTATATTTTTAAATTGGTTTGTTAGCGTGTGTTAACAATGTGTGATGAGAATGAACAGTATGTAAATAACGGGGAATATATTCAGATAAGTTTATTGTGAAGAGCGAGGCGTAAATCTCAGCATGAGAGGCTGGACAGAGGACAACACGACATCCAGGCTCAGGAGCAGTGTGTCGAAGGGGTCGCGGGCCTCGACGTCGAAGTGTTTGACAATGGTGGCGACCAGGGTCTTCTGCTCTATCATGGCCAGTTTCTGACCTGCACATCACCAGTCTTATTAACATTCAGGGAATCTTATAATTGGACTATCATTTTTCTTTAAACCTCTTTTTTTTTCGCTTCTTTGTTATAACCATCATTTTTCTGACCTGGGAATCATTTGTGACCGTTTTTGTCATATGACGTTGCCATTAATCTGGAAACGTGTTTGTCATAGCAAAGAAATGTTTTCATAACAGTTTCAGCATGAAGGGCTTGTTATCTATGTCAGAAGATCTGCATTCATTCGACTACATACAGCATCATTCTTCAGCTATTGTGTGTCTTCAAGAGTCAGTTCTGAAAGAATATCATGCTCTTTGAATCCATCTTCTTCAGATATCACCGATAATTGAATTCTTCTTCGTTTTCCTCAGCAATGGATAGTTATTTATATTTTATAAGCTATAATGTTTTTATGTGTTTTTGTCATGTGGCATCATCGTTTTTCTAACGTAAACGTTATAACACAATCAAATAAAAACTTCTGATGTAATTATGTTTCTGAACTGGGAAAATCATATTTAGATAGAATCATCATTCTGCTGACCTAAATAACATCATATTTACTGGTGGAATATTTATTCTACTCTCTACCTTTCTCTCTGATCTAGAAAATACCCGATTTACATAACATAGCCATTTTCAGACCTAAACAACATCATATTTGCATGGCATTATTATTCTTAACTAAAAATACCCTATTTATATAACATAGTCGTTTTTCGATCTAAACAATATCATAATTGCATAGCATCATTAATCTTCTCAATTAAACACCCTATCTCAATGGCAATCTTTTTTTTTTTTCAGACCTAAAAACATCATATTTGTATGGCATCATTATTCATCAGAACCTAAAAACATCCTATTTACAAGACATGAACTTCTTTTCAGACCTAAAAAACAACATATGTGTAGGACATCATTATTCTCCTCAACTAAAAACATCCTATTTACAAGACATAATCATTTTTAGACCTAAAAACATAATTTGTGTATGACATCAGTATTCTTCTCAACTAAAAACACACTATTTACAAGACATAATCATTTTTTAGACCTAAAACATCATTTGTGTATGACATCAGTATTATTCTCAACTAAAAACACACTATTTACAAGACATAATCATTTTTTAGACCTGAACAACATTATATTTGTATGACATCATTATTCTCCTCAACTAAAAACACACTATTCACCAGACATAATCATTTTTTAGACCTAAAACATTATTTGTGTATGACATCAGTATTATTCTCAACTAAAAACACACTATTTACAAGACGTAATCATTTTTTAGACCTGAACAACATTATATTTGTATGACATCAATATTCTTCTGAACCTAAAAACACCTTATTCACAAGACATGAACCTTTTCTTAAACCTAAACAATATCATATCTGCAATGGCCTCGTAATTCTTCTCAACTAGACAACATCATTATTGAGTTCTATATATATTTAGTTTGAAATAGGAATTCTCCAGGGATAAGTTTCTTGAAGACGTTTTAATACCTTCGCTCAATCTTTTGTGACTCAATGCTTAAAGTATATATTGCTCTAGGTTTCTAGTGAACGTTTTTAATTCTCCTGTAGAAGGACATGAAGACCGGAAAGCTTGAGCTACGATATTGTCTATAAGAAACATATGTCTGGATGGTTATTTTTCCAACTATCATATAAGTTAGAATATTATATTATCCAGTTCATAATACTATTTATTCTGTGTAAATATGATGGTGGTGGTGTGTCCATGGAGCAGATCAGAAGTCCAACCTCTCCTCTACGTGGCGGGCGGGAGAAACAGCACAAGTAAGGGACTGCCCTGTAGGGTGAAGTACGTTGGGGACAGCCCCGAGCCACTACGGTAACCGTGAACAGGGAACTCTGAAATGTGGCTGACTAACGGGGCAATGATACCCCCCCCCCCCTTTCCATGGAGTAACAAAATGTCAATATGTTATTATTTAGGTTAGAAAAATTATGTTATGATATAATTATGATGATTTTAGTTCAGAGGAATAATGATTTTATGAAAATATGATGTTTTTATAGATGAGGATCTTGTATAGGGTAAAGTCTCTCATCTCAGGTTTCACAACAAACTGCATCCTGAGTTCCCAAGCAGGTGGATAAAGGAAGAGAACTACGCCATACAATGTGTGGGACTACTTACCGATACAGTTCCTGGGCCCGGCAGAGAATGGAATGAAGGCGTAGGGATGTCTACTGAGGAGCTGAGGGGAGCCTGGACGGAACCTCTCTGGGTCGAACTTCTCGGGGTCGGGGTAGATATCGGAGTTGTGGTGGAGATGGTAGATCCACAGGAGTAGAGTTCCTCCTTTCGGCAGCTTGTACTTCCCTGTTATCATTGTATTAGTGAAGCTGGTATTGTTCCTAACTCCCACTCCGAAATGGGGCGGTCTTCCAGGGGGATATATCAGAATATACACCACGAGAAGACTAAAGTGACAAATGTTGTTTTGTACAATAATCCATTCAGAGAATACCTCTAAAAAACGATAATGTTCGGAAGCTTGTACTTTTCTGTCATCAGCAGTACATCAAGTGAAGCTGGTATGTTTCATAACATCCCTTTGAGGGCGAGACGGTCTCTCAGGGGAAAAGATCAGAATATACACCACGAGAATATTGCAAAGTGACAAATATTCTTTTGTACGATAATCCATTATTCATATTGAAAGAATACCTCTAGAATAACTATGAATCTCGGAAGATTTTACAAATATTTTGCATTAAAAGGTATGATAGTTATTTACAATCTGTGTATATATACAACCAGTCTACAATTTCAATAACGAATACATTTTCCCTGTATTCTACAATGGTAATCGATTTATATAAAGAATACAAATTACCAAATAACCTGTTAAGAAATTTGAATACATTTAACCAAATTATATCTAATACATTTTTTAGATACAGTAGAACCTCCCGCTAGCGGACACCTCTCCACAAAGGACAGTTTTCATTTCAAAATTACCATTTTTACTATTTATCAACTCTCCGGTAAGAGAACACCTCTCCCTAAAGAACACTTTAGCTCTGCAATTAGGTGTTGTCCTTTACAGGGAGGTTCTACTGTATTACATATTTCTATAACAAATATTAATGTTTTATAGAGATATAATTACAAATATTTTTTTAAAATTATTTTGTAAAATTTAATTTATTAATCAGTAAAAATCATTTATATTTAGAAATAGCGATATTTAATAACGAAGCAATATATCAATAGTCGCCAAGATTTGACGACTTCTGTACGTTGAAACAGGAGTCTAAGTTACCCGCAGTTTGTGAAATACAATTTATTTCATCTTTTTAGATTTTATCAAAAGGTTGGTAGAGGAATGGAACACATCGTCGATTTTCGACAGCTACATGGGATCGAATCCCGCATAAAGCACATTTTTATTATTTGGTCTCAACCCTAATGAATGTAAAACCTCTATTGTACCTCACAGTGTGAGTACAACTCTGGTAGAGGATGAGCAACATCCTAATGGGATGGATAGAACAAAAGAGGACCGAATTAAATCTGGGATAAATTTCGACTTCTCTCTTGTAATGAAGAAGGATCCTTGTAGGGAGAAATCGCTCCAAAAGGCGGAAGACTCAAATTCATTTGGCCAACGACATAAAGGTAAGAAAGTGCAAGCAAAACCCTTCTTTATCAAACACTGCTGAGAAAACTATATGGACAAGTATCTAAGATACATACTTCACCGGCTGTCGCGCAGGATAATCAGAGCTGCGTTCAAGAATTATGCAGAGGATCTTGTCCGAAAAATAAACTAGTCTCAAACCAACATTAAAAGGCTATAAAATTGAAAAAAAGACTGACTTATTTTGGACATATAATGAGAGAAAATGATTCAGAAAAATGACGCTGATGTTGAGAAAAATTGAAGAAAGAGAGGAATATCTGCAATGAGCTGGCTAGAAGGGGTCAAGAAAGCTACCGGAAGGCCACTAGATGAGCTATAAGTGATGGTCACTAACATATCTAATTGGAGAATGTTTGTTCGCATAGTTAACAAAAGTCGAATTTGACTTCGGTTCGGTTTCAAAATCACTTTATTAGGTACCGCTCAACAAGAGCAACCTAGTTTATGATAATTGAAACAATGAATAATATGTGATGGTTATTAACATATTAAACAAAAGGTTAACGCGGGATTCAATCCCGGTTCATGACTGTCGGGAATCGAGGGTGTTACCCACTCGTCGACCGACGTTATTTTTGTCATTCCGAATTCGACTTGATGGACACTAACAACAACAAATCTTAGAATAAGATGATGATGCCTAGGTAATGACGAAAGACTTCTGCCATTGCTACTTTCAATAAATAAAACGTAAAATGCCTTCCTAGCAAGGCCATCTGTCTTAATATTGCCTTAACAGTTACTGTGCCCCTTGACTCAAGTAACAACAAAAAGCTTTATTAAGACCTTTTATTCTTATACAGATTCTCAAAGCAGAAATGTAGGATACATGCAGGAAAAACAGTAATATAATAGTATCTTAATGGTAATATGATATTTATATACAGGAAAAATTTATTAAGACAATAAAGCTAATAAGTAGATTAATCTGGGTAAATTGGAGGGAAAGAAATTTCTTATACTGGATTTACCACGGATTCTCTGCAAATGAAGATTTAAAAAGTAAAAGCTAATCACAATCAATATTAATAATGAAATTTATACACAAGAAACCCTAGTTGAGACAATTGAGCTCATAAATAGATTTGAAAGACCCAAGTAATTGACATTCTGTTTCCTTGATTAATTGTGCTCATGATGTTCAGCGCATTTACAATGAATTATTTTGAGTTCTAAGATTATTTATAGATGAAATGTAACGCATGTAGGGGGGGAGGTACATGTATAAACAATGTAAGCAACTTATTTTTAAAAACCTTATCTATCTGGTCAAATTCTAATAAATCATTTATCAATGAATGAATTGACATGATGATGAACTCGACATATACCACAGGAATTACTCTTCGTCTCCTAGAGCTCTTGGACCTCTATTGGCCTTTCATTATAATTGATATTCACAAGAAACAATGAATGAAACACAAACCGAGCATTGGTATTTACTTGTTTCAACATGAAAATTATTTTGGCCATTTCTATAATCGATGTTGAAAAAATATTAGTTGATATTTAACCCAATACATAAAATTAAATTTTTTGGTGATATATATTTTCTGAACCAATAATATTCTCTGTGTGATTATGCGAAGAAAAATATTTGTAAAAAGAAAAGCTTCTTACCCAGAGTTGTGTCTTGAGAGATGGTTCTTCCAATGAGTGGAATGGGAGGGGTTATCCGGTTACTCTCCTACAGATCAACCAATATTAGAAGGCAACATTTTTTTGGTTAACTCCAGAAAGTCAAAGTACAGAATTACAGAGAACAGGATCACCGATCAAATATACCAACCACCTCTTTATCATGATTAGAGAATCAATTATTTTAGCGTCTACAAGATTATTTAAAACTTCACATAGGATTACTTGCACAATCCTTTCTGAGAGAATTCCACGACCTGAGACCAGACTGTGTTTGTAAATACTCTGTAAGTTCTTTGGATAGTAGAGGTACCATTGTGTCGGTTGCTCTTTAAGAATTTGTTCAATTTCGAACGTGGTCTTTGTAGGTTTAGGTACGAGGAAAATAAAGATTATTACAATAGAAGTAATCGCAGGATACCATTTCTGGAAGAGACCAAAGCTAAACGTGACGAGTTTCTTTATTGTCGTCTACCTTTGATCTCTTCCAGCAAATATTATTATTATCATCATAATTTTATTATGATTTATTGGTGGTATTTTTTTTAATTAATAGATTCTTTGAAGCTATTTTAAATATATGTTTTCGACATTATGTTTTAAAGTTGCGCAGAAATCGTAGCTTATAATAATTTCTAGAGATATTGGAGATGTGTGTGTGTGAAAACAAAAGAAAACCACTTTTAGTCACTTTGAGACATGACTATAAATATTGTCAAAGATACTAGAGAGGTGGCAAAGCATTTAAATATTTATACATAATTGTGGAATATCTCTCTCTATATACAAAAGTCAATGTTTATTTATTTTGTTCCTCACACCTTTCCTCAATCTTTGACAAATCTGGCTGAAATTTTAATAGGACATAAAGTTAAGTCTCGAAGAGATATAGTTCACGTTTCAACCAAGCAAAATTAAAATTAAACAATAACTGGATTAATTCACTTATATTTAGTAAGAATATGATGATAATAATATTTTTGCATCATATTTGATGGGCAGAAACAAGAATCTTTCGGCGAAACATTCACTCGAGCAGAACACATGCGAAGCCATATATATAAAGGTCAATGCATGTATGTTTATTTATTTGTTCTTTATATACGTTTTTCCTCAATATTTAACGAATCTGGATGAAATTCCAACAGTATATAGAGTCAGGTCTGGAAAAGGGTTTCGTCGCATTTTCAACCAAGCAAAATTGATATTATTAATAATTTTAGTTTGATAGTATTATTATACTAATGTTATTGAATCATGTTTGATGGGCAGAGACAAGATTTTTGGGCGAAACATTCACTCGAGCAGCATATATAAATAAGTCTTTGCCGAGATTTTGGTCTGTCGGGATTTCGGGTTTTCGGATGTCGGGATTCTGATCCGAGTTATCAAACTCACCTTTATGACCATCTCCAGGTATTTCATGCTCTTGAGATCCTCAGCTGTTATTGGACGGTCATCATCCAAGATTGAGTCCACTTCCTCTTGGACTTTCTTCAGGATGTCCGGATGTCGGCCAAGATGGTAGAGAGTCCAGCTGTTTCCTGTGGACGTCGTGTCGTGACCCTAAGACATCAAACATTCTTTAGACAATGTTAGAGAGGTAGGATATGTTCTTATTTAGTAGATTATGTCCAAAAAACGTAACACTTCAAGTATTACACTCATGGACAAAACTTAAGGAAGTTATACCTCTCTGTTTTCATGTATATCGGAATTAAGAGAATAACTCTAAAAGATATTTGATACACAGTAACTTTTATTGAAGTCACACGAGACGCCCTAGTGTGAACAAATTTGCCTGTCTCCAAACAGTAAATAGACGACCGGGCGGTATGGAAAGAAACTTTCCACTTTCTTTAAGTTTTGTCTATGAGTGTATTTATAACTGTTGATATGTTGATCCTCGACCGCCCGATACGATACTCGGACTCCGTGGACTTACGGCAAAGAGGAAAGTCTGCACCTCCTCCTCGATATCGTAGATGGAGAGGGAGTTGTTCCTGATGTGTTCTTCCACCAAGAGGTTGAGGAAAGACTTGGGCTTCTTTCCTTCATTCAGTTCTTCTCCCTTCTCTAACTTATCCAGCATCTCTTTCTTCCGCTTCTTGATGAGCTGAGGAAACACGGACACAACATTTTAAAATTGGTACTTTTAATAGCTTCGAATGTACAAGATATTTTAAAATATAGCAAAACACTATGTGCGTTTTGTATATAATTATAAAAAAGCTCGTTCAAAAAAACGTTTATGGATTGCTCTATTTTCAAAACGATATGTCGATAGTGTGTATTTGTATTTATTTAGGCATCACCGAATCCTATTTTAATCTTTTAAAATATGTAAAATTGGGATGATAGATGGCTTTCAAATATACACTTAAATTGTCTGAAAACGACGTCATTCTCTTTGTCAGCTGTATTTGGTCAGGAGATCTAGTGAATTGTAGGGAGGTACAAGTGTAGATATGTAAAAAGGTCATATATTTAATGCATAACTACAATCAACCATTTGTTTCATTTTTGATATTATTTAATAAGACATCGTTTTGTTAAAGGAAAAGAGATTTCGGCAGATTTCTCAGCGATTCTTTATTGCATCGGGATGATAGAAAGGCCATCATTCTCCTTAACTTTCTGGCTTTCTGGCAATATCCCTGTGGAGTTGCAAGGTTCCAGACCGTCTAATTCATTGCTGAAAATCGCGGAGCTCGCGAACCCCGTGGTCAAACGCTGAAATATATATATATAAGACATATCCTGACCGCTATAACACGAGCATTTTAAATGGCAGAGCGCCACTATTTTTTATATATCTATATGTATTTATTTATAATCCTGGAGCGCAGAACGCCAACTACCCAGTGTTCTGAGATAGATAGAAACAACATTGACTTAGTAACAACGTGGCATTGGTTAATTTACGTTTACGCCCAGGGAGTTTACCATCCGCTTCTTGACCAAAGCACTTATTGATCCTCATATTTCCGACAATAAATGCAGTAAAACTGAAGATTTTCATCTTGTCAGACCTTTTCCCCAGCATTAGAAATGTCCATCAGCCAGAGTTGACCTCTGCCCTCCGTACCTCCTAATCTTTCTTCCCCTCTCTGGCTATAATGGATTTGGACCCGACTAGATTTCTCTCTGTATGCCTTCCATACCACGTCGATGACTGTAATACCAGAATATCACTTATATGTCATATAATAAAGAGCTACATATAGAAAATGCACCCTATAACAAGTTTTTTTTTTTTTTAATAATATCAAAGAAAGTATAAAGAGAGAAAGTTGGTGGGTAAAATTAGGCTTATAACTACAACTACGCTGTGTTGCTTTAATACATTATAGAGTTAAATTCTGGGACCTCAAAGTTCATTGCCCTGTCCCTCTCGGGGAAAAAAGCATTAAATTTACTGGATTCGAGTTTATCTGGGGCAGATCTCTCTGACAGCATCTCCACGCCAGTCGTACGCTTGGTGGACCTTGAACTTTCTCTCTGACCTCACGGTATTTTCTGTATCCTAATATGTGTATGTCAATATGCATAAATTTGAACCTAAGCTCCATTTCTACAGAGCTTACGTCCAGGGTGAAGTTGGTGAGGTAGGTGGCGCTGTTGTAGTACTCTCGTCCACTCTTTGTCAGGGAGAAGATCCAGCCGTTGGAGACCAGCGGGTTCACCATTCTCTTCATCGCGAGTGTGAGGACCCTGGGGACATTCCTCGAGATTAGAATCTCCATTTTCAGGATCTATGTCTATATAGATAATCCTCTACCTTATTGATCCATCCATGATAATGGTATAATGCATTGTTATAAATTCATTTTTTAAAACTTGTACTAATCTAAATTTATGTCAATTCTACCAATTATTGTTCTTCAAAAAAAGTAACGGCTTGTTCTCGATTGCTTGCTTTATAAGTTTATTCCAAGCCCTTTCTTTCTTATTTTCTCTTATTTGATACATTGTAAATAACATTGATGATTATTGTTACTATTAATGTTATTTCTGTATATGCACTTTTCTACTCGGATAATTTTTATAAGGCCAAAATGCCTTAAAGCTTTGAGTTGTTGTTGCTGTTGATTTTCCCTTTCTAGGAGATGAGATCCTATAGTAAGGTATATTCCGCTCTCCGTCAATACTTTGGAAAGCCAGTAGTGTTCATCATAGAGGCCTTCTACCATGTTACATCCCGTATTTCTATATTATCTCAATGCTATCGCTCTAGGATGGTAAATTGAAGAAATATTCTTCCTCACTTCTTCAGATGGGCCAGGTACTCCGAGTCTCCGTTCAGAGCATTCATTTCAATGCCGAATGCAGCCGCTGCAAACACCAATACCTGAAGTTAGCCACGGAATCTAACATAGTTTCCGAGACATGAAGTCAACGAAACATATTAACGGGCGGGAAATATGCAAATAAAATTGTGAATATGAACAACTCTCCTTATATAATTATCTAGGTCGTTTTTTGAGACTATTGCATAATTATTCCAATGTAGAACAATTACAAAATAAAGATATAATGTTCTTTAAATGTCATAAATTGAAATATTTCGCTTTTTAAAATATTTTTACAATAACCCTCTCTATTTTATTATACATTTATTTTGATTGGAGAAAATCTATTGTATTTCATAGAAAATTTTATAAAAATTCGTGGTTCTTTCTATATTTTTACTTGTGCAGCGTTTGTACTCCATGTTAGGAGCGGCTGCACATGGTGCCTGTTCCTCATGTCAGAGGAGGCCATTGCTTTTGGAGCTAAATCGGCCTGCTACTGAGTAGTGCTCCCATTCTTAAAGACCAAAAGCAGACGCATTCTACTTCACCCAGTCATGATGGTTGTCAAACACCATCAAAAGTCTGAAGCTCTTCAAGCTTGATACCCTAATATGATTGATTGAAGATAATAGAGAAGACCTGTGCAAAAACGAAAATAAAATATTACCTAAATGTGTTAATTAATTTTTTAGGAAATTGTGCCATATAATAGTGTTATAAAGAATATAAAACCTTCTTAATAATTTTTTATAAGCGAACTTATTGCGAAAGGCTTTATATCTTTTATATACTGTTATATTGAGATTGAATGTGTGTAATGTACATTCAACTCTATCCATATAAATAACAATCTTCAGATACGTTAATTTACACTTAATATTTATATTACGTCTAGAGCGAAGGCTTTAACTCTTTTACCAATTTCGTATGATAAGGAGATTTCTGGAAACATTTAATGTACTGAAAAGTATATGGATATACTCCAAATATGCAAATATATGACCCCTCGACGTGGCGGAAGGGGAAAACGCCCTAGATCAGAGAGAGAGTTATAATCTCTAATTAATAATTTTACCTGAATCTATAATTTCATATCATCACTCTTTCGTAACATAGATCAGAAAATGTGGCAATAATATCTTTTAGGATTGTCATATCCACATTACTGGAGTTATAAATAGATATAATTAAACAATTAATCAGATGTTTGAATTAGATACAAAATAAGAAAGGGCTATGTGTTATAGAAAGGAATTTTGGTCACATTTTCTGATCCTTTGATAATATTGACGATGCAAAAGAAAGCGTTGGAAAAGAAAGGTTCAGGTAAATGTGCAATTTATCTTCTCTCCTAGTGTCAACTCAACAATTCTATCTCGGTTTGAATGACTTCATTACTTAAACAATGATGTTTTAATCAATCAATTGTGGATAGAATTATCAATTAGTCTAAAACAGACTGATTAGGTAGGATTTGATCAACATGTCAGATATACCCCAGCATGGATCGGGTAGTTGGCGATCTATGGCTCCAGGAGCCTGGGTTGCCCATATGTTTTACCAGCATAGATTATACGGTATTTGACACGTGGTAAAGAATTGTCACCTCCTATGGCATCCAGTAGACACCGTGACATCACAGGATTGATGTCCAACCAGCCAGATCCCTGGACTCGCAGGTGGTCCACCAGAAGTCCAGTGTGGCTGTTGACAATGTCCTGGTAACCCTCGAAGACACGGAAGTGGAAAACAGGGGTGATCATCTTGCGTCGTGACTTCCACTTAGGTCCGGAGCTGGACTCCACACACACAGAGATATCTAGGCTTAGCACATTCTTTAAACCTTGTTAAATCATTCGAATTAAATTATAAAATAAAATGATAGTTTATTTTACCCTTATGGATAAGATAAAAAGAATATTTTCGAAACTTCATTAGTAAGAAATCTATAAATAGAAGAAGAAAAATGGTTGCCTGTAAAGTCGGTTTTACGGGCGAAGATTTTACGTGACAACGGTAGAATATTTATCGATATGAATATAATTAAATTGCACAATAGGAACAAGGAATTGAATGAAAATAAGAATTGCACAAATTTTAACTATAGAAATATATTTTGTTTACTAAAACATTGTACATGTAAACTTAAACTTAACTAATTCCTATTTGAGTGATTTTGTTGAGGATAGGACGATGATAGGAGAAATATGAAATGAAAGGAAGTGTTTCTGCTGTAATGTGTCTTGCGAAAGTCAAGTCGATAGTTGTTCCTTTTAACGTAGTTGACTTAGAAACGTTTGATACGCAATCAAGATTATACGTATTTTTCATGAAATTAAGAAACGAGTTGTCAGGCTTTACGTTTTTGTTAAAATCACCACACAGAAGAATCGGTATACTAGAATCAATTTGCACGAACGGTGGCACGTACTGGCTGTTGTGAATGTACGGACCGAGTCCTTGCCATAGCAACATTCCAATATCCTGCATACTAGCTCCTGGATGAATATATACAGCACCGAGTATAAACTTGAAGCTAGTATTAGCGGCGAAGCAAGTAACTTCAGTCATGCACATGTCACCCTTGGTTTTAATGACACGAGTTACGTCTGTAATCGCAACTTGGAACACTTCCGCCGTAGATGTCGATGATAATTTACGATAGATCGCCACTCCACCAGCCGCGTTGGTATCTGAGTTAGGTCGATTATTTTCCCTGGATACGCACTCATAACCCTTGATTGGAGTTGGTTCACAAGTGTCGCGCATCCACGTTTCAGTCAATACTAAATAGTCTGATCGTGGTATCACTGTATCTGTTTCAATGTCCGCGGCATGTTTAATTTTAAAGAATCAATTTGAAAATCAAAACACTTATTCAGATCGAAGGTTCAAATTTTTGCTAAATAAATTTGAAATTAAATAAAATTTGTAATTGTAAATGATGAAGTTGAAAATTAAAACATTTACTTATATTAGATGTTAAAATTCTTGCTCAACACAGTTTAAATAAAGTTTTCTTATATCTGCCACTTTTTCTTAATATTTGTAATTTTAAATAATCAATTCGAAAATCAAAACATTTATTCAGATCGAAGGTTCAAATTTTTGCTAAATAAATTTGAAACTATTTAAAATTTGTAAAATAATAATTAATTAATTAATTAATTTTAAACTAATAATTTACTTAACACTATCAACATTTATCAATAGTATGACATAACCTATAAACTCAGTTTCTCAACTTTTGTGTCAATCTAACAATTAATCAATCAATCATAGTTTACGATAATGAAATATCAGTGTACAATTATTTACCTTTATTGTTGTAGTTGTTGTAAATGACGAATCTAAGCACTCCACATTTTCACTACAGACACAGCTGACGATACTTTAACCACACGTGTGAACTTGTATTATGACGCTTTCTTGTTTTTCCAACGCCAAGAACGTTCGAGAAAGACAAAGACAGAGACAAGCATGCGCCGATTCAATGCGCCTAATTCTCTAGCGCTGCGCGCGCAGCACTCTCGTTCGGTGACTCATCGTAACGTTACCGGGCGTTACACTTTTTCATAAGTGACTCCCAGCCGCAACCTAATTTAAGACGTTGTCACGTCAAAAATAACTTCAAGAGGAAAATACAAAGAAGTACTTTATTCTAAAGGCTTTCTTGGTACCGAAAAGTTTCTAAAGGCGCTCGCACACCCAATTAATACTTCTTTGATGCTTTTTAAAAACATTTTTAAAGCTAGCCCAAATATGTTTATGTAATAGTGTTAGCTGGATTTTATGGTGGGCAAAGGATTACATGAACTATATTCACATCCTATATTTGCACATTTACAATGGGTCAGCTCAGTCACTTCCACAGAAAAGTTGGTTTTGTGCAACAACTGGGCAGGCAGATTTTATATATAATATATATTTTAAAGTTCTTTATAAGTGGAATTTTTATATCAGGCACTGTGGTATTTTAAATAAGGAGTTTATTCGAACCTGTTGTATATTGGAAAAGGATCCTAGTGGAGCAGCTGCTTCTATCAGAGTATCAACAATGGGACCCAATAGTTTCCATGCCAGTTTCCTTTCTCGAATACATTTGTAGTATAAGATTCTATTTCATATATAAAATAATAATTTTTCTTCTTTTAAATAGCGTATTTTAGGAAAGACATAAAACTAATGCAAAGGAAATAGAAAATTTAAGTTTAAAAAATTGATTCCTTCTAAAAACTAACTGATAATGAAAACAAAATCTGTGAAATATCAGACGAAGAAGCAATGAAGACAATGATGAAGTCAAATCATATTGAATGAATGAAATATTGAATGAATTGAAATTTTCAATAGAATTGGGATTGATTCTGCATCTCATCTGTGGAAGTAAGATCTGACCATACTACTGTGCCTTGAAAAACATTTCCTTCGCTTTATATATGTTACCTATTGAGAGAGGGTAGTATCAATTTATGGAATAACAGCGCTTACTAAATATCTCACTCGTCCAGCTTACATAACACAGATTCATGCAACACTATAACCCATAATTCCCTTTCTCATATCTTACCTCTTCTCTTCCAAATCTTGCAACTAATCTTTTACTCAACATTGGAATTAATAGAATAGGAAGATTTCAATTGTTATTCTGGCATCATTATGTTTATTTGCCACTTGGCAGCCTTCTTGAGGCGCCCCCTCTGATCACCCTCTGGGCGGCCCTGATCTAATTCCAGAAATACAGAGTCTGTCTAACTGTATTTTAACTCTAAGCCTGTTGGAATTTGGGATTTCCTTTTTCAAGCGAGATAGCTTATGATCTCATGAATGCAAAATATTTCCGTGTCGATCTAAAAACTATTAAAATTTGAGCTTCATTACTAACTATAGTATTTTACTTTACCACCTAGATACTGGTTGAATCATTGATTTTGTAATTGTGTTCCAAGTTCTAATCCTAGCGATATATAGCGATTTATTATTTCGATCTTAATTTAACGTTCTCTAGTTAAATCTTAATAGTAATTATATATTAACCTTAATAACATTATTTATAAGAGTTTTATACAAACTTTGAGGATCATTTTATCTCAAGAAAAGTAATACAAACGTTTAATGAGCTATCTTAGTTGAATGGTTTCTGATAATTTGTTCTCTATATATGTACAATTGGAGTATTTACACAATGTCTATTGATGGTAATGGTGTGTTTAAGGATTACATTGTTCCTATGGTAAATCTGATGATTACTTGGTATTTTGTATTGTAGTATATTAGCTGATTTAAAGTTGGGTTCATGGCCTATTGCCTATCTTGTTATAGTTGGGATCTATTGTCTTTTCTGTTGATTATAACTTTCTCTCAGTATTTGATGTTTCTCCTGTGCATAACGACGTGTTATTCTTTCATTTATTTTTATTATTTCATTTTTGTCTTCTTTCTCTCTCTCGGACTCTTATACAAATCCATGTGTGCGACTAAATTGTCTTAATTAGGTATTTTCATGTATATACATATATAATCTCTGAATTATTTTATTTTTATATTAAATAGCCTTTACTTTTTAATATTATTTTTCTTTGCAGACTCTCCATAGCATTATAATACACTGCGGCCTGTAATTGTAAAACGACACTTGAAGCTACACCGCATGAGTTTCTTTTTAAGGAAAAATCAAAATTTTATTTCAAGGTGAAATATCGACTATTTCTAACCTTTTTGGATGAGGTATGGAAGGATTAATTATGAAGAGTAATGACGAACGGAAAAATAAAAGTGTCCAGGGATGGGAATCGAACCCAATCTGCCCGGTAAGCGGAGCATTGTGGGTTCGATTTCCATCCCTGGACACTTTTATTTTTCCGTTCGTCATTACTCTTCATAATTAATCCTTTCACACCTCATCCAAAAAGGTTAGAAATAGTCGATATTTCACCTTGAAATAAAATTTTGATTTTTCGTTAAAAAGAAACTCATGCGGTGTAGCTTCAAGTGTCGTTTTACTACCATAGCATAACTGCATAAGACTATATGTCTTAATAAAGGATTTTGTGTTGTACCGCCTATATATGAAGTCTGACATGTATGCTGTATGGAATTTTATACAATTTATAAGTGTAAAAAACTCTCTAATAATAAAATTAATCATAAAATGAAAGATATTGTATTTACATGGCCAAATTGTATCTAATACTCAAGATTTAAGTCTCAAATTTAATTTTATTTTTAATCGAACTTATTTTAAACTAAATGCTTTCAAAAAGTATATCGGGGGGTCGGTGGAAGGCTGGTTAAACCGTTTGGTTTTCGACCACTACGATCCGGGTTCGATTCCCACATTGGACACTTTTTTCTGTTTAAAAAAAAATGCTCCAATGGCCCCCGATTCTTGCAAAAGTCCAACCCCACCAGCGAGTGCAAGTAACCAAACAGGACTCTGGCAAATTTGTAAGTGAAAAGTCGAACTGATTTTCACATGTGTAGACATGTGGTGCGCTTACAGTAAAAGCAGTCGCTAACTATCCACCATGATTATCATGGCCTGTACCACGTGTGCCTGGGATAAGAAAAAAATAGTATATCTATATTTGCAATTGAAATAAATATAAACATTTTTAGTAATTTTATTATTTAAATGTTAAAAAGATATTGGGGACTAATATCCCTATCTGTGTCTACTCACAAATCATTTATTGTAATACCTTGTATCAATATTGAGTGAAAGTATAAAGCCTCCAGGGAAAAGTGTATTTTCAGAAGAATAAAAAGGTTTCTGAAAAGACACTTTTCCCTGGAGGCTTTATACTTTCACTCAATATATATATACAGTATTGTACATTTAAATAAAATAAAATTATATGATTTTATAATAGATTTTTTTGGCCATTATAATTATATATCTTGATGTTTTTACGTTCATTAATTCATATATAAATCCTAAATATGAGAGAGTTTTACACTCATGGACAATACTTTATCATGTACGAGTATATCGGGATTCAGACAATAACTCTGAAAGATACACTCATGTACAATACTTAAGGAAATTGTACCTTTTATCATGTATATCTGGATTCAGACAATATCTCTAAACAATATTCGATAAACTCATGTACAAAACTTATGGAAGTTGTACTTTTTATCATGTATATCTGGATTCAAACAATATCTCTGAACAATATTCGATACACTCATGTACAAAACTTAAGGAAGTTGTACTTTTTATCATGTATATCTGGATTCAGACAATAACTCTGAAAGATACACTCATGGACAATACTTAAGGAAGTTGTACTTTTTATCATGTATATCTGGATTCAGACAATATCTCTGAACAATATTCGATACACTCATGTAGAAAACTTAAGGAAGTTGTACTTTTTATCATGTATATCTGGATTCAGACAATAACTCTGAAAGATACACTCATGGACAAAACTTAAGGAAGTTGTACTTTTTATCATGTATATCTGGATTCAGACAATAACTCTGAAAGATACACTCATGGACAATACTTAAAGAAGTTGTACTTTTTATCATGTATATCTGGATTCAGACAATAACTGAAAGATATACTCATGGACAATACTTAAGGAAGTTGTACCTTTTATCATGTATATCGGGATTCAGACAATAACTCTGAAAGATACACTCATGGACAATACTTAAGGCAGTTGTACCTTTTATCATGTATATCGGGATTCAGACAATAACTCCGAAAGATACACTCGTGGACAATACTTAAGGAAGTTGTACCTTTTATCATGTATATCGGGATTCAGACAATAACTGAAAGATACACACATGGACAATACTTAAGGAAGTTGTACCCATGTATTTCGGTATTCATACAATAACTCTGAACAATATTCGATACACACATTTGATAAAGTCGCGATGATATTCATATACTAAAGGAGGGACCTCTCTCTTTAACTGTGCCTTAGGGCAATGCATTATATTTATCACCCTATATATATGCATACATATATTTCGAACTATATCTTTAAAAAAAACATAACTGCGTATACCAAAGGTTTACCATAATGATCAATTAATTTAAGATTAAAATTTATAATACAGTAGAACCTCCATGAGAAGACACTCGCACTAGAGAAAACCTCTCTACAAAAGACAGTTTTCATTGCCACAATTACCATTTTCACTATTTAACAACTCTCCGGTAAGACGACACCTCTCCCTAAAAGACACTTTGGCTCTGCAATTAGGTGGTGTCCTTAACAGGAAGATTCTACTGTATATATATAATAATTATTATTAATATTATCATTATTTTATGCATAGATTTTAAAATATTAGTTTGAAAATTACCTTAAAATTAAGCCGTTCTTCAGAAATTCTTTGAGATATTTATAAAGGTCAGTTTTGATTGGGAACTTCTTTCCATCTGTTATTTCCTGAAAAAAAAAGCACATTAAATATTTATTTAAAATGTCTGAAACATAATAATTTATATGTTATGCATGTCATATATATATGTTTGATTAATGTTTAAAAAACCCAAATTATAAAAGAGTAGAATCCAAGTTCAGATTAAATGCATATAATTGCTTATATACATATACTATATGTTTAATATACACTATATTGTATATAAACAGATTTGTATCAAGTTAGGGAATAGAAATATAAATAGAAATAGTAGTTAAAAAAATAGAAAGCAAAATCATCAACGACCAAAAACCATTTCCTGATTTTTCAGTAAGCCCCAAAGACCAGTTTTTGATCGTTTAAGGTACAGTCTGCACTACGCTGATTAGGACCAACGGTCTGAAACGCCTACGTGATTATATTTTCTTGATTAATCAAGAAAGGGTATTTGGCCAATATTCTGAAATAATATTGAAAAATTATTGTGGCGAAGAAATAATTTTATTATTTAATTTAATATTATTCAATGAAAATATTCAACAGATTATAATAATATATATTACTCTGTATTTGTAAAATCATCTTTAAAATATTTCTTTGCTTGTTTGTTCAAGATTCCCTAGCTGTAGATACACCCATACCTCGCTTTGCGTCGGGGTTACGTTCCAAAAAAACACGACGCAAATTAAAACGACGCAAAGTGAAAATATGTGAAGGCGCAATCAAAAACAAAGGTGTTGCCATATTTTTGGAAAAAAAAATTCAAAAATTAAAGACTCGAATCCAAAACAACGCAACTTCGAAAATCTAACGACACACAGTGAAAATCAGTAAAAATTAAGCAGCAACGCAACTTCGAAAAAAACGCAAAACGAAACGACGCAAAACGAGGTATTGGTGTAGTTTGGTTAATTTGTTACTGTATTATTTGTCGACTGGTCGTGGTGACGTCATCAATAAATACTTTCACATTTCCAGATATACAAAGTCTTGATTTCTACGCTACAATATTTATTCCAATAGATGACGCAATTCATTATCAACTTTCAATTGTATCAATACAATCAAGAGATGATTTTTTCTCTTAATTTATCAATATTATTCCAGTAACATTTCCCACTTTTGTACTTTTTCAATACAATATAGCATGTTGTATATAAACCATAAGTAAGGGTTAGAAAATTGGTGTAGAGAAGAAAACAAGGTAGAATGATACAAGAAGGTTACAGTAATTTAAGGAAGTCAAGGCTGAACAACAATAATTTAGCAGAATGACCTGTCAATTGAACACTTGATGGAGTGTTTTCTTATTGAAGGACTGCACTTGATTTCTTCCCGTCTATTACGTTCAATATGCAAATGTAGGGAAGAAATATATGTAACTGTTACCCTGGTTCTGCCCGAGTCAATGCGTATTTACACAATAAATATTGGTTTGATGAAAGTTTTTTAATTTGTAGCATTAGTAATAATTTGTGTGATAGTAAATTCTTAATATATTATAAATATAACCAAATATAATGTGCAAAAAATACTCCGTTATTTAATATATATATACTAGAGGATGTGTACCCGGGTTCGCCCGGGTTTTATCCGCGTGAAAGTTTGCCTATCGAATATTATTGATAACTAGGCGAATGACCCGGCTTCGCCCGAGAAATCCCTTGGGTGCAAATTCCTTCATACTAAAAGTATATCAATAATAAATATTAGAAGTGCCATAGAATAGCAATACAGAAGTAACACATAAACTACAGGAAAAAAGTGTGTGTGATGGCAAAAATTGTATTATATTAGTGTTTAGGTATTTGATTTAATTAATATAGTTGATATAATAATATATATTTATATTATTATATATAATAATATAAATGAGTTTTATAAATTGTAAAAAAAAAATGCATCGGCCGGGAATCGAACCCGGGCCGCCCGCGTGGCAGGCGAGCATTCTACCACTGAACCACCGATGCTTTAAAAAAATGGCCATATTTAGGTATTCATTCCATTCCGGATTGGTCCGCATAAAAAAAAGTTCTTCAAATGAAAAAAAAAGAAATAGCCAAAAATACTAATCAAAATGCAGCCGAAATTTTTCCTCAGGTTTATAAAAAGCGACATGCAAAATTTGGTACCAATTGGTTCAGTAGTTTTTGAGTTTATCGAGAAACAGACAGACAGAAATTGACTTTTATATATATAGAGATAATATTCCGGAACACACAGAATATTATGATAATAATATTCGTTACATTATATATTTATATAATATATAAAATATATTTTTCGAGCAAACATATCCACTCTCTCTACTGAATAGATTTTTAAAAAGATATATATAAATAAAAATATCTAGAGATATACTACATGATCTAAGCCAAAAGGCCGAGAAACGATATTTTATATATAGAGATGACCTGGCTTCGTTTGTCTTCTGCTCGAGTGAATGTTTCGCTGGTAGAATTTTGTTCCTGCCACTAAAAATTATTATCTGGTTTCGCCCGTGGTCTGCCTGAGTGAATATTCCCCTAAAGAATTTTGTTTATTTCAATCAAGCATGATACAGCAATATTGTCATGATCATTTCTGACTAAAAAATATTGTTGCTCAGTACTTGGTTAATTTTAATTTTATTCGGTTAAAAGTGCGACAAAAACCTCTTCCAGATTCAACTCTCTGTCCTGTTCAAATTTCAGCGAGATTAGTTAAATATTGAGGGCTTGCATAGCCGACAAACATATATATACACATGTGTATATGTTCCCGGCTTCACCCGGTTTTAACCGAGTAAAAGTTTGCCTAGCGAACATTTGTTAAAACGATTCTAGCAAACATCCAATCCCTACTGAATCTATACTTTTCTATACTCTCGATAATTTGAAATTTTTTCCCGGTCCCTTGAAAAATACTCGATAAGTTGAATAAAATCAATATTAATTGGTCCATTCGGTAATTTGAAGTTGAAGGAATAGTATCTTGCCACAAACGAACATTTGTAAATAACTGTATTTAGCGAATGTACCCGGCTTCGCCCGGTTTTTACCCGAGTAAAAGATTTCCTAACGAACATTTGTTAAAATGATTCTAGAAAACTGCCAATCCACCTATATATAGATTTATAAACGTATATAAATATACAAATATTGTTATATGCGTTTAAATATATTTTTGAAACACATAATTATTTTGAAAACATTTATTAAATTTTAAATAAGATATTTTCTTTAAATATATATTAATATTGAAATGCCAAGTTTTTTTACAACGTCATTGGAATATCATATTCATAAATCCTCATATTAAATTTATTATACTTGGAACATATTTTAGCATTTTTACAATTTATAAATGTAATTCCACCAGATGTCGCGAGAGGCGCTGCTTGCGAGTGAAAGTAGAAAATTTGCAAATAAAATGCAACGAATATTTATTTCAAATCAAATTCAAACCAGAAACCTTCCCAGTAGTATAGTAAATAACTTCCTAAAATTCCACGGCAATTGGATAATCTTACCTTTTAAAAGCATTCATCGTGTAAACAAACTAACATTCATCGTGTAAACAAACTACGTTATATAAATTATTAACCAATCAAATTCATTTATCGTCGCGACCAGTGCTGCGCCAAGTGGTAAACGGCTGGAACTAACGCTTTTTGGTTTTACATTTTTAAAAAAGCACATTAACCATTTTAGTTTTTTTAATTGCCTATATGTTAAACGAAATCTTCGGCTACCTACATGCGAAATTTCATAATGATTGAATCTGTAGATTTTGGGCAACGCGATAACAAACATCGATTTTGGATTTCATTTTTATAGATATAAGGAATGATATATACTCTATAACAAAAAAATCGACGTACCAAGAAGCAGTTGTCCGACCAAACATTGTTTCGACCAAACATGCAAATGATTGAAATTTGGTGGCCGAATTATGCAAAGCAAGAGCGCCAGCGCATTAAGCACGAGCATTCTAGACTCAATATTCGGCGCGGCACGAGCTGATTTTCAGAATTTCCGTTTAATATTTTAGCAGTACGCCTATTTCTACTGTATCAATGCCTCGCCGAAAGATTCGTGCTCATTACGAACATATGTCAGAGTTTGAAACTGGTCGTGCCATTGGATTGAAAGAGGCTGGTTGGTCTAATCGACTAATCGCGCGACATCTGTGTCGAAGTGATGCGGCTATTAGGCGATGTTGGCAAAAGTGGGTCAACAACGGAAGCATGCAACGTCAGGACGGCAGCAGTCGATCAAGGGCAACAACAGAACGGGAGGACAGAGCAATTGTCAGAATGGCTGTCGCAGCACCGGAATCCACGTTATCTACCATCCAACGTGTGGCCGGCACACAAGTGTCCAAAATGACCATCAACAGGCGACTGAGAGAGCGGAATCTAAGAGCTCGCCGACCGTTACGATGCCTACCCCTCACATCCGTGCACCGACAAGTCCGACTACAGTGGTGTCGGGAGCGATCAACTTGGAACTGCGCTGACTGGGGACGTATAGTCTTTAGTGACGAGCCCCGTTTTTTACTGTGTCCTGACGACCGTCGCAAACGTGTCTGGAGACGTCCTGGGCAGCGTGTGGATCCTGGCCTTACTGTCGAACACCACACAGGTCCACAATAGGGCGTTATGGTCTGGGGTGCCATTTCATTTGATAGCAGGACCCCATTGGTAGTCATTCCTGGCACCCTGACAGCACAACAATACGTAGATGAAATTCTATGGCCTGTTTTGTTGCCGTTCCTCTCACATCACCCCGGGCTTACTTTTCAACAAGATAATGCCCGGCCACACACGGCACGTGTTACTATGGATTGTCTTCAATCTTGCCGAACTCTTCCGTGGCCAGCAAGATTGCCTGATCTCTTGCCCATAGAGCACATCTGGGACGTGATGGGAAGGCGATTGCAACCATCCCGGAATGTTGACTATTTAGCCCGGCAGTTGGAGACAATTTGGCAAGAAATCCCGCAGCACACCATCCGGAATCTTTATCAGTCCATGACACACCGGGTGGCAACCTGCATCCAGGCCAGTGGGGGTCCAACGACATATTGACATTCTCAATTTGTGACGATCAAACTCTGAAATAAAACAATTAATTGTTCTGAAATTTTAATCGTTTTCCCCCTATACATGCTCTTTACATGCACCAATTTTTGTCCTAATCTGACAACTTATTCTTGGTGCGTCGATTCTTTTATTATACAGTGTATATTAAAATAAAAAGGCATATCCTGACCAGGAGCACATGTGCTTTTTAGATGGCAGAGTGCCATCTAGTGAAACAGAAATCAACTAAACATTGATTTAGCCTGTTCCCTGATATTTGGCCAACCCAATTTCTTGATAAATCAAGAAAAACCATCCACGAACGCTTTTCGCGCTGTTGGCGCTCGTCAGCGTGGAGTAGACTGTATCACTGCGACCTTTGGTCCCAGAGACTTCTTGAGAAACCAAGAAATGGTTATTTAAGGCCAAACTTGCGTACATACGCTTATCACATAAAAATATAATATAAAAAATAAAAAGGTCAGGTGTTGATATTAAAATAAAAAAGGCATATCCTGACCAGGAGCACGTGTGCATTTATTTTGTAGATAACATGTTGATCAAGTATCAAATAATCAAATTTATAGACTTCTGCGAAGTGTGGTTCCTGCCAGAATCAGTAGCCAGAGTAGCCGCCATTGTTGGAGATCACCGCTGCCGCACGCCTCGGCATTGATTAAAAGAGATTTTGGATGTGTTCTTGGGGTACAGCAGACCAAGCAGCTTCCACACGTTACCAAAGTTGATCTGGTGTGGCAGCTGGAGATGTAATCTGGGTCAATCGTTGAGCAACCATGGACCACGTGTTTTCTATCGGCGAAAGATCCGGAAAGCAAGCAGGCCATGGAAGCAATTCAATCTGGCGATTGATGAAGACCCTTTGGATAATGCGTGCCACCTGTGGTCGCGCATTATCCTGTTGAAATATGGCTGTGGGCAAGCCCTGAAGGTAAGGAAGGACAACTGCCTCCACCACCTCGGAGTGTAGCGTTGGCTGTTTAAAGTACCGGCAATGCGTACTAGAGGAGTGCGAGAGTGACATCCGATACCGCCCCATACCATAATACCCGGTGCAGGATCAGTGTGGCGGTGCATAACGCAACTGTTCAGCATTCTCTCTCCACGGTGTCTCCAGACTCGAATTCGACCATCGTGGTGTTGCAGACAGAAGCGTGACTCGTCAGTAAAGGCAATTTCATTCCATTCTGCCGTCCACATCCTTCTTTCATCGTACCATTGGCGGCGGAGATGTCTGTGGTTCTGCGTCAAGGGTAGACGAAGCAATGGACGTCTTGCGGACAGACCACTCTGCTGTAAACGACGTCGAATGGGACGCGCAGACACTGGATGATGCGTTACAGACTGAATGTGCTGTGCTACGGTTCGTGATGTGACTGAGCGATCTGTCACTGCCATGCGCACAATTTGCTTGTCAGCACGTCAAGTGGTGCACTGAGGTGGATGCGATCGAACACGTCGGTTCCTGCATCCAACGATCACATATCCGCATTAAAGTTGTTTGATTTCGTCCAACACGACTATCGATTTCCCTGAAAGATAATCCACAATCGCGGTAGGCCACTATCCTTCCTCTGTCGAACTCGGATACTTGATCAAAAGATGATCTCTGTTTTCTACGAGGCATAATTGATCGGTTTTTTTTTTTGTTGTTGTTGTTGTTTTTTTGAAAAAAAAAACAAGAAAAACACAATTGCCGAACTTGAAATCGTCGAAATCTCCAAGCCTTAAATAGTGCTTCGAAGTGGAGCCACAGGCGCGTGATGTGCGTCTGCGATGAAGTTCTAATCATTTACATATCTCACCTCCGCTAATGCATGTTGTAAATTCCATGTTATTTGCATGCTTCTTTCAGGGTGTTGCATTTACGGTGGCCAGCAGTTTATATATAAGAAGAATCGTTCAAAACAATATTAGAGTTCTAAAAACAGTCTGGTTGATGTGCCGTATTTACACAATAGGATGCTTACGTTTTTTTCATAGATAAATTGTAAACGAAAAACCTAGGTTTACTGGTTTATTTAAGAGGTCCCTGTGGTATGCGTCTAATTCTTTAAATTTTATTTCAAAGTCCCCATATGTCCCCATAGGGACATTTGCGCTGACATATACGTATATTTCCACAGTTGTCTATATATATTTATAATAATTTTAGGTCGTAAAGTATATTCATAGGATATTATCAAGGAGAAAGAAAAAGGAAATATTTCATCAAATATTTACATAAATATTGGAGAGCTCTAATACTGTATTGGATCATTCTGCTTTTATATGCTACACTAAAGCGTTGAATCTTTGAAATGGTGATTGGTAATCTGGTAGATTAAATTGGCGAAACCGCTGGGAGGGTTCACCACTGATGAGCCAACCCCTCCCAATATATTTTTTCATCGCAGTAAGGGCAGTAGAAGTTTGATATCTTTATGAAAAGAAACATTCGCATTTTTGTGTTTTCATTTGTAATATATCCAATATCTCTCTGCTGCACCGTCATTTACTACGATATATAAACAGAAGAAATCTAAACGTCAACCCCAAGGTCACCAAAGGCAGATAAGATTCTGCTGTTGTAAATGACGGTGCAGATATTGGTTCGAGTCTATTAAAAGATAGATGCTATCTGAATTCCTTCAATCACGCCACTTATCACATCTTATCAACAGCTTGTCAGCCCATCAGGCAAATTATTCACGACTGACTAGCTGTCTGGAATATTTTCTCCACAACTTCCTGTGGCTCCACCTTTTATTTTTCATTCCATCAAAGATCCCTTCGCGAAATTTGTGCGGGTGTACTCGCGTGTGGGTGTGTGCGCATGAATTCGCATGTGTGTGTTTGCGTTTGCGTGTGTGTGTATGTGCGTGAGTGCGTGTATGTGGGTTTGCGTGTGCATTTGTGTGTATGTGCGTGTGTGCGCGCGTGTGCGTTTGTATGTAGGTTTGCGTGTGCATGGTGTATGTGCGTGTGTGCGAGTGCGTGTATGTGCGTGTGTGCGCGCGTGTGCGTTTGTATGTGTGTTTGAGTGTGAGCGTGTGTGATGTGCGTGTGTGTGCAAGTGCGTGTATGTTTGTTTGCGTGTACGTGTGTTTATATGTGCGCGTGTGTATGTGCGTGAGTGCGCGTGTGTGCGTGCGTATGTGTGAGAATAATTTAACAGGTCAAGTATCTAAACGGCTGCATACCTTCTTTCAAACTTTTGCATAAAATATTTTCTGAAATGCTACGTGCGTGTCTATATGTGTACAAAAAGGTACATTTTACAATAAAGGGAAGGCCTAATAATATTGATATATTTTTAAATCTTTTTTTTCTTAAAATCAAATTATTGAATTATACCTGAAAAACAGGGGATTTCAAGAAAGAACCAAATCGTTATAGTATTGTTTTGATTTCTGTATATCTTATAATGATATAACGACAAAAGGAGCCATCAAATCGAATTTGTCAAAAAAGTTGCAGCTAAGTTACATTTCAGTTTTCGCAAGCGTTATAAGAACATTTTTGCGTAAAACTAACAATTATATGCAAAATAATTATAAAGCGAAATAAGTTTATAATAGGGAAATGTATACGAAATTTAATAGGTTCTGCAGACTTTTATCATAAATAGACAGCTTCATGCAGCTTGAGGAACTACACTACTATGCGACTTGATTTACATCAATGTAAATAATTAATAAGTTACTTTTTAGAATATAACTCATTGTAAATAGCTCAACTTGGTCAACCTAATCTCTCCACGATACTAATTATTACAGATAACTTCATTAAATCAACTTCCATCATTGCTTAACATATTGTAAATAACTACCTTGCGATTTATTCTGTATTCTTATGTTGTTGCTTATTTGTTTAATGGATATGTTTATTTAATGCTCTTTTTCTCAATTGTTTATTTTCTTTTTGATAATTCTGTTACCTACTCTACTACAATATGAATTATTGTAAACAGTTTTACGCGCAATTATCCAGATCGGATATAGCGTGCCTTGTTTGCAACTGGTAATAAATAAATAAACATGCAAAATAAAAGCATCTTTTGTGTTGGAACAATATATAAATTCATAATACAATATAATATATTGCGGCTTGTGATTGTAAAACGACATTTGAAAATTATCCCGCATGTGTTTCTTTTGAACGAAAAATCAAAATTTATTTCAAGGAGAAATAACGAACATTTCTAACCTTAGGGATGAGGTATGAAAGGATGAATTGTGAAGAGTAATGATGAACGGAAAAATAAAAGTGTCCAGGGATGGGAAACATCCCTGGACACTTATTTTTCCTTTTATCATTACTCTTCACAATTCATCCTTTCATACCTCATCCCTAAGGTTAGAAATGTTCGTTATTTCTCCTTGAAATAAATTTTGATTTTTCGTTCAAAAGAAACACATGCGGGATAATTTTCAAATGTCGTTTTATATAAATCCATCATATATACACTCTAAATCCTATCGGTCGCGTGGACACATCATTCTAAGTACTTGTAAATCATTCATTCACAAAGATATATGATATACACCATGATGCACACCAAAAGTGTAGTGATAAATACCTTTTATGATACTTTATCGCGCCATCAGTTATGAAAAATTTGAACTACTTTTGACCCGTATGGGAGGGTTCACCACAGATGAGCCAGCCCCTTCCATTATTTTATCATTGCAGTAAGGGCAGTAGAAAATCGATTTATTTTTTAAAAATCATACGCGTCAAAAATAGTTCACATTTTTCAAATATTTTTTATATTCTGTTATTAAAAGTTTTGACCAAAATATCTCATTGATAGGTTGTACTCATTGCTTTCGTTTGGTTCCAAATTTTTAGAAACATTAATATATCAAAATAAAAATAATTATATATTTTTATGGTGGGAAATATTGCAATGGCTCAATAACTAGATGGACAAA
The DNA here is from genome assembly GCA_030710605.1 of Cordylochernes scorpioides. Taxonomy (NCBI): domain Eukaryota; kingdom Metazoa; phylum Arthropoda; class Arachnida; order Pseudoscorpiones; family Chernetidae; genus Cordylochernes; species Cordylochernes scorpioides. The sequence continues at coordinate 197,752,779 of CP092863.1, read as the reverse complement.
GAAGAAGTTTATATTTTTATTGATAAAACTATTAACAAAACGTATGCAATGCTCCTCCATGCTTATTCATGTTTCTTTATCCGTTGATCAATTCTTTTCGGTTAATCCGTTAACTTATTCCTAACTTGACCTTATTGTTTGCGGAAGAGCATTGCTCGATGCAAATGTTTAAATGTATTTCTGATTTCCTGAAAGCTTGTGTCCATAGTTTGCTTGAAGAACATATCTAATATTTCACCCTTCAGTGTAGGGTATAAAAGCAGAATGATCCAATACAGTATTAGAGCTCTAAAGAAGCGGTCTGGTGGATTAAATTGACGAAACCGCTGGGAGGGTTCACCACTGATGAGCCAAGCCCTTCCAATATTTTATCATCGCAGTTATCATCTGATTTCGTTTTGTAAGAACGCCCGTTGAAGAACTAATTGTTCGAAAGCTAGCGTCCGTTATTTGTAATAATAAAAGATACTGATTGCGAGAGGTTTTTTTGTCTTTTGGATTTAAGGACAGTAGAAGTTTGATTTATTTGTGAAAAGAAACATTCGCCTCTCAATGTCTTCATTCGTTATATATAGATGGCGTGTTATTGATTTGTATTAATTAATTCTTTGTTAAAAAGAGAGATCATAGTCTTTCTACATCACCTTATTCTCGTGACGTTTCACACTGTGACTTCCTTTTGTCTGGACAAGCAGCTAAATGGCAAGAAGTTTCAACTTTATAGGGGATTGAAGAAGCTGTAACTCTCTAAATAAAGTCCATTCCTGTACTTGATTTTGTTTTTTGACTCTTTTTTTAAGTATGATACGCACGTGTGTAACGTTAGAGGAGGCTAATTAGTATTATTATCATTATTATCTGCCAGGGCCAGGAGCTCAGCATGGACCGGGAGTCAAGATAGCAAATGTAAATATCTTTGTCTTCTTTTACTGTTATTATTTCCATGTTGTAAATAAGAATATGTAAATAGACTGACCATTTTCTCATTACACCTTTTAGAAAAAAAAAACTTGTAACATTTTTGAAAAATATATAAATTTATTAGTATTATTATTATTTTAAAGAAGAGGAGGAATATATACAATCTTGATTGTATATGCTTAAAAGATATTTAGCTATTTAATGAAATTGAATCAGTTTCACTATATTTGAGACGTATTTTCTGTCAAATGAGAGCTATAGAAGAGAAACGATATCAATTCTATGTATTTATACAACTCACCTCCATGTACTCCGGCTTGTAAACGGCAATTAGTATTCGTGGTCCGATCCAGAATTGGAAGACTCCTTCTTTTTGGAAGATTTTGCTGGTTCCCAACGTAGAGTGAAGTACATCTGTTAACACATCAATTACATTTGACAAAATACCACGTATAAGAAATTTAACAAAATAATAGTGGGTCAATTTAGTACTTTTAAAAAATAAAAAAATGTATTATTGAACTCCGCCTTTGCCGGTCCCAAGCCCGGATGAAAAAGGAGGAAGGGGAGCAGTAACAAGCTCACTAAAAAACCTGGGCTCAGCTGACCCAGCTGATAGTACCCTGAAGGGCTCCTGATCCAGGGATACGGGATTAGTAGCGTTTGTACTCCATGTTAGGAGCGACTGTACATGGCGTCTGTTCCTCATGTCAGAGGCAGCCACTTCTTGTGGAGCTAAGTCGGCCTGCCATTGAGTAGTGCTCCCAGTCTTAATGACAAAGGCAGACGCATTCTACTTCACCCAGTGTGGAGATAAGAAAGAAGAAATTTTTTTTAAATGTGATTAAAAATTATTTCAATAAAGATTTTTACAAAGTCAGCTATTTTTTAATATGCAAAATATAGAAATTTAAGTTGGAATATAAAAACGAATAATAATATTATAACTCCACCAATTACAAACGTCGATGTGTAAATTGAGCCTTCATATATAAAGTACATAGAATCGACCTTTTATTGTCTTTTTCAGCGCTATAAAGTCTTCTTTTTCTTTCTTATCTCCACTCAATCATATTACGGTATCAAGCTTGTAAAGTTGACAACCATCATGACTGGGTGAAGTAGAATGCGTCTGCCTTTGTTATTAAGGCTGGGAGCACTACTCAGTAGCAGGTCGACTTAGCTCCGAATGAAATGGCCGCCTCTGACATGAGGAACAGACGCCATGTGCAGCCGCTCCTAACATGGAGTACAAACGCTGCTCATCCTGTATCCCTGAATTAGGAGCCCTTACAGGGTACTATCAGCCGGGCCAGCTGAACCCAGGTTTTTTAGTGAGCTTGTTACTGCTCCCCCTCCTCCTTTTTCATCCGGGCTTGGGACCGGCAAAGGCGGAGTTACGTTATAAAGTAAATTGAAGAAGGTTTGTTCTTGAAAGCTTGCTCATCTATATATATAAAAATGAATGTTTGTATGTTTGTTGGTTTGTATGTCCGGTATACAAATTCGCAGTAGTTCACTAATTCAAACCAAAATTTCCATATATAGGTAAAAAGAAAATACGGCGAAGACGATAGGCTATTTTAAAAAATATATAAATCAATTATTAAAACTATATATTTTTAGTCAGAAAATGATGATGACGATATTGCTGCATCATGTTTGATTATCAGATACAAAATTATATCGGGAAAAATTCCAAAAAGCAGAGACCACGGGTGAAACCAGTTCATTATTTTGTACGCAGGAACAAAATTATAACAGAAAAACATTCATTCGAGCAGAAAACAAAAGCCAGACATCTTTCTATAAAAATATCGCTTCTCAGACACAAAGTTTGGAGCGGGACGTTTCACAAGAATGACATCCACGTCGCCAATTTATAATTGTAACGAATAGTATTTGAAAATCAAAATAATATAATTTTCAAATATCGTTGTGAAAATTCGCATATTTATTTTTATATTTTAAAAACACACAAAGTTTGGAGCGGGACGTTTCACAAAAATGACATCCACGGTGCCAATTTATAATTGTAATGAATAGTATTTGAATAAAAACATTTAATCGGGTGAAACCCGGGCGTTGCCCGGGTCATTCGGCTAGTTTTTTAATAAAAGAAACGCATTGTTAGTATAATTGGCAATATTGTCTAAATTTTTATCTAGCGTGCATTATTTATTATTATTTGAAACTAAAAAATACTTTTATAAATCAACACACAAAATTGCCATCTATCGTTAAAATTTGTAACAAAATTAAATAGCAATGTGTTTCTTTTCAATAATATCATCAAATATTATCTCTACAGAGTCTCTGTAGAGATAATATTTGATGATATTATTGAAAAGAAACACATTGCTATTTAATTTATTTGTTACAAATTTTAAAATAAATACTATATATTAAAGATGAAGCATTTCGCTAAAAAAAAAACTCTTTTTGTTAATTTTATCTGCGAGCTTTCGAACTTTCGCTCTTTAACGGGCAAAAGGTGATATTAGGAGTGAACGTGAGAAGGATTATATATATGAACTTTAAAACAATAGTGATAAACTCATAGATTGATTTATCAAGGTCCAATAGTAAATAAATCAACGTTCAATTGATATATATATTCCAATAGATGGCGCAAACCATCAGCAACGGTCGGATACACGATTAAGAGATTCTTTTTCCTTACTATATATGTATGTAAATAGTAATATATATCGAAGTGATTATAAAATTTTATAAATACGTTTATTTATTTATGCTTATGAGGTGATACAGCAGCGTATTTACAATTAGAGAGGAGACAAAATGAATTAAATCTAGAAAAAAAGAAGTGAGGACATATCGGTCATGAGTGCATAATGTAGCTGCTGTATTGTCCGTGAGGTCAAGAGACGTACGAACCTCTGTGGTGTTGATCTCTTGGAGGAACGACTTGGAAGTCGGACTACTATAAATACGTGAAAAGAGCATTGAATAGATGTAAAATACAATCAAAATAATTCACCTTTTGATCTTCTCTCTTAGCAGGATGCGTTTAGATTTTAGACATCTAAGAATAACCACAACATCAGCTTTGGGAACAATTGTCCACTTATATGCCATGGTTTTATGCTATGGCCGTACAATTAGTACAGGGACGAATACGGTTTTATAACATTCTACAAGAGGAGTGATTAAATCTGATTTTTTATAACAATTCGTTAAAAGAGGAAGAAAAGTTAATAAAATGGTGAAACAAAATATCAAAAAGTTAAAATAAATTTAAAGACAAGCCCTGAGACACTCAAATGAGCTTTTCAG